>CM056493.1:43636417-44236417 GCA_029783415.1 Anisodus acutangulus | reverse complement strand
TACGGCTGACTATGAACCCTAAAAGTTTTCCGGCAAGCACTCCAAATGCGCACTTGGCCGGATTCAGCTTCAGATTAAACTTTCGAAGTCTGATGAAGAATTTTCACAAGTGCATGATGTGATCTGAGCTCTCTCATGACTTTATTATGACATCGTCCATGTAGATCTCTATCTCCTTGTGCATCATATCATGGAAGATAGTGGTCATTGCTCTCATGTAAGTTGTGTCAGCATTCTTGAGGCCGAACAACATTACACAGTAATCGTATACTCTCCATTGAGTGCTAAAAGTCATATTTTGTGCATCTTCTTCGCTCATCAGAATCTGATGGTAACTGGCAAAGCAATATACAAATGACTGTAGCTTATGCTTTGCGCAATTATCAATGAGCATGTGGATGTTCGGAAGTGGAAAGTTGTCCTTGGGACTAGCTTTGTTGACACCACGGTAGTTCACACAAATCTAAATTTTCCTATCTTTCTTTGGAACATGTATGATGTTTTCTAACCATGTCGGATACGGGGTAATTCCACTACCCCCAACTTGATTTGTTTTTCTACCTAGTCTTTGACTCTTATGCTCATATCTGGCTTGAAATGTCGGATTTTCTGCTTAACCGTGGTGAAATCTTCGTTGATGGGCAGCTTATGGGCCACTATGTCTATGCTCAAGGCAAGCATGTCAGTGTATGAACATGCGAAGATGTCGGCGTATTCTCTTAACAGTTTTATCAATTTTTCTTTCTGGGGCACTTCCAAGTGCGCTCTTATTCTGGTTTCTTTAACCATTTCCTCGTCCCCGAGGTTGATTTCTTCGATTTCATCTAAGTTAGGTTTTTCCTGTTCTCATATTGGTCTTCCTCATTGTTGAGGTCTACAGTAACTCGGTCTAATCGTCGTATTCCTCATATTCTCTTTCTTCTATATCACTCAACTTACTCATCTCGCGACATGTTATGACATTATGAGTTGTTTTATTATTATTACAAAAAAATAAGGCAAAACACAGTTAGTGTATAAAAGCATATAATAACAAATGAGAAGACTATTTTTTTCACATAAACTGAGGCTTTCATTAATTTGATAAAGAAAGTACAAACTGTGGTCCTGACTCGGATCAACATTGAGTCATTTCCATTTTTTCCAAACATTATGAGGAAAATAAATATGCAAATGGTGAATGCTCAGGCTTCAACCGATATTTGAAAGCAAATTAAACTCATCATCTCTACCGAGGACCCAAGAACGGGGTAGAGGTCCAATTGGATAATTACTGGCCCAGATCAGCATTGCGGATGGTGGGCACTTTAGAGCATTCTTCTAATATCACATCACAATCTTCCTCTTGGAACAACATCCCTAACCCTTTCTATGTGTCTTCACCGTTGTGCATAGGTATTCTGACTGGGAATGACTGTATAGATTCAAAAATAGTTTGCGTAACTACGGAGGACCCCTCTTCCTCTGGTCAGCTTTGGAGGCTTCTTCAGAATCTGGGATGTATCCAAGGCTGAAATGGTAACCATTTTCTGGGATTGACACCGATTCTTTTATACCCTATTGCTCTCTGCCTAAGCCTTTGTCGGGTTCAAACCCATTCTGAAACATAGTGGCGGTAATCATTTTGTAGACTGGCAGCATATGACTCTGATCAACATCTCATTTGTGGGTAGCCCCCATGAGTTCTACCACATAGAAATACATATCCTTGGGGATTTATTCTATCACTGTACGAAATTATTGGGGTAGTTATGAATGCTAACTGCTTTATGAATTACCACCTCGTGGTTCTCCCACACAAACTTCAATGATTGATGGAGGGACGACGGTACTGCTCCGACCATAGGAATCCAAGGCCTACCTAGTGGAAAATTGTAATTGGCAATGATTGCCATGACTTGGAACTCTGTAGTGAATTCGGCGGGTCCCATTTGGTTGTTAAGGTCTATTTCACCAATAGGATCACGTTGAGCTCCATCGAAGGCTCTCATATTTGTATGAATTTGGCGTATTTTCCCAATATCGTAACCCAACTTCTTAAGCGTAGATTCAGGTCATATGTTGAGACTGGCCCCATTATCAACCAATACTCAGGCTATGACTTTGTCTCTACATTTGACAGTGATGTAAAGATCTTTGTTGTAGGTTGGTCTTTCTTTTGGTAACTCGTTTGGAGTGAAGGAAATTTGATGGGCCCTAATGACGTGGCCTACTATATCAGCCAGAGTTTCACTGCTTGTGTTTGCTGGAACATGTACTTCATCCAACACCCTCATTATAGCCTATCGGTGTTGCAATGAACTTAGCAATTTTTCCATTATCGATATATGGGATGTCATTTTCTTCAAGTGTTCAACAATGGAATATTCTTTTGGCTGCATTCTTTGGCTAAAGTCCTCGGCCTCCCCTTTAGTGATGTGTCTCCTTTGATTCTCTTCTTTTCGGGCTGCTCCCTGTGCCAGTTCTTCGAGAGTATAGCATCTCCCAGATCTTTTCATTCCATGAGCTACTGCTACTTGGACAACAAACTATTTTCTTGGGGCTCGGACTACTTCTTATGACACCTAAGCCACGACTGATGACGGGATTAGCACTTCGAAATTAAGTCATTCATGGAGGGTGAGAGAGGCTATTATTCTTTCCAAACTCTCAATAGAGCCCTAAATTAGTGGCTAGTAGAAAACCTAGTCTTCTTCTCGCTCAATCGTGTTGATGTGATTAGTGTCGTGATTGGGTAAAAGATTGGTGTTCACATTTGGTGCTGCCGTTTGCAAGTTGATTTATCTTTTATCGATCAAATCCTATATCTTGTGTTTCAGATTGATACAGTCTTATGTATTATGCTCTCTTCCTCTAGAGTGGTATGCATAAGTTTGACCGGGCGGATGTCATGTCTCGGTGCATTTCGCATTCTTCGATGTCATGTCCCGATGCCCTTGAGTGGTACAAGCAGATCTTCCTCATTTCTGAAGTACTTGCAGAGCGTTTCCAAGTAGTCTTGACCGGGTGGATTTTGCCGGTGCTGGCTAATATAGAGAAAAGACTTGCATACGAGTCTTCAAGGACCGTGAAGTCGTAGCGTCAAACTTGAGCATCAGTAGTGATTCCTTAACCATGCATAATAGGGTCATGAACTAGTAGGAATATGGGCCCCATAGGTTACGGATAACCTTTTCATCGATCAATCTTATGCTCTTTCTTTTGAAATCGAGGCACTCGTCTATGGTTTGGCCAGGTTAATTCTTGTGGAAAGAGCACCTCTTTTAAGCATAGATGGGTGCACAAGTCGGGAGGACATCATGGCTGAAACACGACGCTCCGACAGCTTTCAATCTTTCACACACTTTGATATATCGCACGGGCCTGGGTGCGACCATGAAAGCTTAAGTTCGGGCTTTCAAGGCAATCGCCCATAAAATAGGAGATGCTGTTGGGATGGCCATTGTGGCATCCCGTAGTAGTTAGCAGCTTCGTCAATATTTGGGATAGCTCCTTCAGGTGTCCCACTTGATTCTCCAACGTATGGCACAAGGTCTTTCTCAGGCAACTCAGACTCTTTCTTAGGTGTCTTGAACAGTGGAATGTAGTCATTGACCATTTCTTTGACCTCGTCAATGAGGTCTTAGCAGTGATGCTTTCGTTCGATAGTCTCTTCTGGCAGGTTTCCTACGAAGTCCAGAATTTGATCGACCTCTCTCATTTTAGCCTTCGCCAAGTCAATCTTCTCCTCTATTTTGTGAATCATTATCCTAAGAGACTCTTTAGTTTCCTCATCGCTGACCAAGTTGACAACTGGTGAAGTTGCACTTTGACTATCCGGAGTATCCATTGATAGCAAATCGACCTTTAAGAGTGCAAAATTAGTTAGCTTTTGGCATTTTCTTGTGTTTTTCTTTTGGGTAGGTGTCCGGAATGCGAAACCAAACAAGAGTTATGACGAAACACATAAAAGCATATAAGCAGTTATATCACATAATCATATAATTAGCAATTGTAATATTTGCGTTCCTAAACCTTTTTGAACCAAGGTTTTCTACTCGTTTGAAACATAAGTGTGCCAAATATTGATTTAAATCATTGCCCCCTATAGTCATATTTCATTAATAATATTGTTTTCCCTAGTGGGGTTACAAAACATGAATAAATCAATAAATAAATGATTAGTAGAAGTCGCTTCCAGTGGTGGATGATGAAGTTCTATCTGTCCAAACTTTCTTGGCCCTTCGAAGGGCGGTCTGAATCCAAAGGTGAGTAGACATCAGTAACGATTCAACCCAGAACCCCTTCTTTGTGAAGGACATAGGTGTAGTCTCGTCCATTGTTCTCCTCATCCGAGCATCAAGATCCTCTAAGCACTCATGAGTGAAGTCTAACTCCTCAGTCAAACTGGCTATGATAGTCTGATCATGCT
This sequence comes from Anisodus acutangulus, assembly GCA_029783415.1. Taxonomy (NCBI): domain Eukaryota; kingdom Viridiplantae; phylum Streptophyta; class Magnoliopsida; order Solanales; family Solanaceae; genus Anisodus; species Anisodus acutangulus. The sequence goes on along the minus strand of CM056493.1, from coordinate 44,232,006 downwards.
CCATCTTTTCTAAGTACCTAGCATCTCGGTCATCAACCTGTCTCTGAATATGACGTGCCTTGATCTCGACCTTTAAATCTTTGTCATGACTACACTAATAACGGTTGTACCTCAGAGTGAGGGTACCTTGCAGATGTGCTCTCAATCAGTCGACGTAGTCTTCATCACAACCTAGATGGAACCTATCTTCGGCTAGAGTCTCTGGACCCCATCTCACTCGACCATTCCACTCTCGAATGATGTCATCAACCCCTTTGATCCTATATTCCTCGTAGTCGACCACATACTCTCCCATGTTCCCTACTTAGGGTATCACTTGTCTCCTACCGAACTGTCTTAGGACCCTAACAGATGCATAAGATCGGATTCTCCGGATTCCCATAAGTGGTAAGAAAAGGCATTTTCTAACTCTCACTACAATACTCTCGGATATGAAGTCAGGGAATCTCCACTGTATGTTATCCTCTCGGAGTCTCAAAAAGATAAAAGCCCACCCCTCTTTGGTTTGGTTCCCAAAATCTGGACAATTGGCTTGAAGGTTATCCTTCATACATTATGGGTCTCAGTACTAGGGACCCTTAGATTTGTTGAGGTGTTTGATAATCCAATATTGCACTAGTAGGTTACATCCTTGAAAATACATATGTAGGTTTCAGGATTTACCTAAAGCTCGGTACATGTCGGCATGGATGATATGGACTAGGTCAAATTATTTGGTTTCTCCATTTGAGGTTATGCCATGAAAGATAGCATGGGTGACATAAATGACACGTGTATCTATGGCTAGGTGTCGATCATTTGGAAACATCAAAGTTCCTAATAGGCATATGGCAAAGGTTAGGGGTCGGGTGGCCTCTCAATTGGCATAAGACCGAAACTCAATGAAATGTTCCAAATACCCCCTTTTTGACCCAAATCGGTTGTAGAGATCCCTAAAGGTTGCGGTTGGACGTAATATCCAATTAGCACTGGCTAGGGATAAGAATTTCATTATCTCATCGGGAGTAGGCTTATGGGTTACTAGAAGGTTGTGGTTGAGTTTCTTCTTCCTTCTCATACACGTCCCATTGCTATCTATGCAATCTCGGATTTTCTCTAGGGTCGGAGTCATCTCAAAATCTTTGAACCTGAATACCATCCTATCACAGACCCAATACCCAGTGAGGACTTCTAACAGTTCCCTACTCCCTTTCATGGTCATAAGTAAGGGCATGTGTCCTAGACAACTACTGTTCTCTGTTGTGGGGCATCTAGCCATGACCATCAAAATCTCCGCAACTCAGGTGCTCCCAAAATCATGTCGAACTTTAGGTTGGTATGTATCTACAAAACAGAGTATGGCTCATCCCCCCCCCAAAGGACAATGGTTTTATCACATAAGGCACAATTATGTTTCCACATAGCAAGTAGTTGGATGCAGTGTCGTCGGGTTATAGACCGTCAAGACACAAGGTAGTCAGCCTAATGGATTCAGATACATCTAAAATATCTGAATGACAGTTATAATTTGCGGAAAGTAAACACATAAGCAATTTATAACATTTAAAATATGTTGTATTGGAACCCTTATGGTTAGAACCTATATTTATCCCAGCATAGTCTCCACCTATTACAGTTCACTTTTACACGGAGGCATAAAAGCTACCAGGAGGTTGTTGGTGCTCTAAGTCGGATAATATGTTTTTAGAGTCGTCACCTAATTTATAGGTATTTAGGAAAACCAAGTAAAAATGGTTTATTAAGAAAATTCGTGAAAATCCTTTTAAAATCAAAGTCGATGTAAGGGTTCTGGTGATCCCTTGGGGAAGGTGTTAGACACCCCGATATTAAGTATTCGTAGAATACGACTGACCTTTGAATTATATAGCATGTTATAAATTGCTTTAAAATATTTATTTTTTGCAAAAAGTATTAACATGTTATTCATTTCATCAAACTCGTAAAAGGGTTTTGAAAACCAAAGAGTTAAATTCTGCCTAAAATGGCTTGCATAGGGATGATTTAGTCAACTTATTTTTCAAACTAAGTAGAATCAATAATTAATTTGAGTAAAACTCCACTGTTTAGTCCAATAAGTTGTCCAATATTCCTTGCACCTCCTTTTGGAAATATTTTGAAGAAAAAGAGTGCAATAAATTTGACATGAGAAATAAATTATGTCTTTTCCTTTATTTTTTAATTGAAGGTCAACTCCATATTCGACTACCCAAACCAATACTTCAAGTCATTTAAAAATCCTTGTTCTTTCAAAAAATAAAATCATTTTAGTTGGGCTTCGTCCACCTTTACAATTCAAGTCTTGTATAAAATAACTCTTTTGAGCCCGAAACAGTCAAGTTTCTATTTCTTCAAATCAGTCCCGCAATTGTTCAAATTCAGTCCATTTTGCCAAAAATTGTTCCATTTCCAAATTAAAACAGTCCAAGGTCTTTTAAATGTTTTTGAAATCAATTTCGTGACGATTCTAAACTAAAGATGTATGTATCATTTGCCTATCCTAAGTTATAATCATAAGGGCTCCAATTTCATCAAAGTATGTGTTTATACAAATAATACATATATAATATACATATATTTAAAATGAAAGAGAAGAGTTTACGCTGGTGGGCCTACTGAAGCCCACCAGTTGACTATTTTCACCCATAATTGGGCCTTTAATGCGCAGCTACCAGTGCCGGACTTGAAGAAATAATTAGTTGAGCCTCTAGCCCAACTGGCTTGAGATATGCGAAGTCCCAAGTGGCCCGTCCCAGTAAACGTTGGGGGAGGAGAAGGGGAAAAGAGAGAAAAGAGTAGCGTATCTATGCTTACCTAATTCATACAGGTATCACATTAACTAAATGAAACACATACTAATTAAAAGAAAACAAACATGACATCCAAATAGGCAAATGAAGTGATAACAGTCCACAATTGCATTAACAACATCTGAGATGCAACAACTGGGCCTGGCCCATTTTTTATATTAACGACAATAAATTAGCAAAGAAACAGATGAGGCAACTGGGCTTGGCCAAGCTAAAGTAGTCGGTCAAAGAAAGCAAGGGAAATGACATGTAAATGGTCCCAAGCACAACTGTATGATTTGATCATCTAAGTATTTTAATGAACACCTAGTGAGCATGAAGATCCACAACCCCCATTAATGGTGTTTCTCCATTCCACAACCCTCTTCTTGCCAACAATGATACAACCATCACTCATAGGTGTATAATATCCACCTTAACTACCAGTGAGGTCCACATTATACTCACATCCAAGCATTCCACTATTTAAACAATTCATCCATTCTCTACATTATTCAATGTAAGGACTTATGGATTCCAATCACCATCTCATAAGTTCCAACACTTAAATAATACTACTAAGGTCATAATATAAGCATATATATGAGTTTAGTGAAGTAATTTTATCTCTTATGAAGAAATCCTAAGCAAATCCTTCACTTGACCCTTTGGAAGAATCCTTCAATTTCTCATGATTTCAACGGTTAGAAAGTGTCAATCCATGTGTTTAGATGATGGGTTTTAACCTAAAAAAAATGGGGAAGATTTACCTTAAAGATAGGAGGATTTGATGATGGAAAGAGTAGGGAGAAATAGCCCTAGGTTTGTCCAACTCGAAGTGAGAATTAATGTCTCAAAATAACATTTTAAAGCAGAAAAATCTATTTCAGCATCGCAGGCCTTATTAGGGTATAGCACCACTATAGCGACAATGGTTCCTTAGGGAGGCAATGCTTCTAACTTAGATTCCGGGCATCCCACTTTTTGCCTAAAAATCCCATTCGGTGGCCCCCGCACTTCTAAGTATGGTACTTATGAGACTTTTTAAGTTAAGTTTGATTGGTTTCAAGGGCTTAAAATTATAGGGCCTTATAATTTGGAATAAAGCGAGACCTTTATCCCAGATATGTTGGTCCATATAGAATCATGTGAAGGATTGGTCAAGTGTCTTATAAGCTAGAATTACCACAATATTTGGCTTTAATACACCCAATGTTTCATGTGCCCATGTTGAGGAAGTTTTTGGGAGACCCGTCTCTTATTTTCCCTGTTGATAGCATAGGGGTTAAAGATAGCTTGATTTATGGAGAAGTTCATGTGGCTATTCTTGATCATGAAATTCGCAAGTTTGAATGAAAGAAGTATCTTTAAAGTGTTGCAGAGGAACCAAAAGGTTAAAGAGGCTACATGAGAAGCTGAAGAGGATATGAAATTGAAGTACCCAGGCTTATTTGATGAAAAATAAGCAAAAGTCCAAGGTAAATATCTCACGTGATCATGTTCCACGTTATAATGTCCATGTTTTCATGTACCCATGTTTATTCAAGTACGCATGTTCAATGTCATGTTCTTTATGTTCATGTACTCATGCCATGTCTATGCTCATATTTTAATCTCTGATGTTATTCGTGCCTATGATTTCCTTCTCTAAATCTTATGTATCACAACCATGGTAATGATTACGACGAGTGATGAGGGAGGTATGATTAAGAAAGATGACCCTTCTTATTATGTACGCCTAAGAGAAACCATGACTTTCGTTCAAGGATGAATTATTCCAATAGGAAGATAATGTAACATTTTGTATTTTCGGGCAAAGGACTGACCTATTGAAAATGAGTGGTTCAGCTCAAACCAGGAGGATGCTTATTAATGTTTAGGTTCTAACACTTTTATAAATCTGAACTCTATACAAAGTTATGCACATTCCAATGAAAAAATTGAGAAAATATTCTAAGAGTTGGACCTACCAAATTAGTAAGACACAAAGCCCATCGCACCGAAGTTCGACAGTGTGGAGGTCGCGCCGCGATGAAATGGGAATTAAGATAAATGTATGGAATTTTTGCTAATTATGAAAGAGGCAGGAAGTCGACGTGATGCATCGCTAATCGCATTGAAGTTCATCATGATGGACGAGGTGGTGCGGTGACTGTAGTAACCAACTTTACCGCAGAGGCCATCGCGATGTGACGACATGAGGTTTTGCCTCCAGTATATAAATATGACACTTGTGCCTATAGTTCCAAAATTTTATTCAGATTTATTTGTCAATACCTAAGCACGGTGCTCACCTCATCTCATCCTCCCACGTCAAGGTAAGTCAATCCTAACTAGTTCCACATTATTCTGATATCGATTCATAGATTATCAAACGAACCATTATCCAAATCATAAAGTTTCCAAGGTAAATCCTTTCAAAAATCTCAAGCAAGTGTTTATATAATGACTTGTTACGTCGTTACATATATTTTGGCCATTTTACCCCTGTAGAATCGATTCCCGAAATGTTCAAAAAATTCTAGTACAAGTTGTGAAATTAGAACCTTAAAATATGTAAGCATTGACCGAAAGGTGACTTTTATGTGAACGGACCTTTTTTAGAATTCTGTTAATTCCGTGAGGTCAGAAGTGTCATTTATGACTTGGTGGGATAGTTGGTTAGGTTCCCGAGGCCCTCGGGAGCATTTTTAGCTATTGGTTTGAAAACTAGCTTAGCTTGTGGAGGGTTGACTCATAGAATTAGAATACTAATGCAAATTTCGAGGCCATGGGTGAGTCTGTAGCGTGTTTTTACATATGTGTACATATCTGGTATGTGTCGGGGAGGTGTCGGGTGATTATCGAATTTTGAGTTGAAATCGCATAAGACTTGATTTTTTTGGTTGGTGGAGTACTTATTAAGGCGAGCTTCAGTGCACCCCAGATGATGGAGTCCGTCGCAGCGGACGATGATCTGCTGTTGTGACCTTTTGACTTTTTGTAAAGGATCGCAGGAGCAGAGAGGGTCTACGAGCGCATCCAATGCAGTGGGATTGTGTCCGATGCAGTGGACGACGGGATTCTAGATTGCTTTTTAAGTGTCATTAAAATCCTATATTCCCTCATTTCGAAAATACACTTCAAAAATACCATTAGGGTGATTCCAAGCATCCATAAGTGATTTCTTCTTGAGGTAACCTTTCTTAACCTTGTATTACCTTTACTTAGCTTCATTATGTTGATTTAATGGTGGTCATGACCTATAATCTAATTGGGGAAGAAGAGTTCAACCAAATTAGGGCTTGTTGATTTGTTAAGCTTAAAAATGATAATTAATTATTAGGTTTTGTTAATCTAAGCATGGTGAATCTTTATTTAGTACTTGTTAAGCTTAAATCTTATATTTATGTTGATAAATTTTAATGTTTAAACTAGGGTTCATACCCAAATTTGGGGGGTTTGCTTATAAGATGAAATTAGCCTAATGGTGAGTTGGTATAGCAATTGGTTAGTAGGATTGGACTCCTAGTATGATGAATTTCATAGTTCAACTTTAAAATGACCCCAAAGGACTAGTGTAATGATATGGGTGTTGTGAATTCGTTATTCTAACTTAGATTTTGATAATAATAGACTTCGAGTATGATCAAGATCCGTGGAAGGGCAAGGCACAAATGTGATTGTGCGACTCCCACTCGACATTCTAGGTAAGCTATGGCTTACTTTCTGGTTAGACTTCGGTTAGCGAATAATATGTAGAGTTAGTTACTGTTGGAGAAAGCATGTACGCCTTCGGGTAAAAGTTGGGATGAATTACGTAGGTTTGGTATTGTTGATTAATATGTGGACATATTGTCTCTTGTGATTTAGTGGCTCGACTGTCTAGTGTTGACATTGGATTTCCACTTAGTTGTCATATCATGATTGGGATATAGTTATCTCTCACTTATCTTGATATTATCATGGATAGAGAAAATAATTTCACTTTATATTGCTTTCATCCTCACTTCCATGATACATTGATATTGCATGTGATTGGTGCTGATTATGATATGAGAAAGGAAACATCTGTGATTCTTTGAAAATATTTGATATTGCTATATTTGTGACTTGTATTTGCATTCATCTCTTTCTTGATATCTCACTTATCATCAGAAATGGAAGGATAATGAAAATGGCTTGAAATTGTGAAGTGTACTTTATGACATGTGTAATTGATACCATGCATGGCATACAATCCTATTTTGTATTATGATTTGTTATGAACTGTGAGTGGAAATTATGATAACTGAGAGAGTGTAGCCTCCAAGATCCTTGTCGGAGAGCATAAAATAGAGATGGGTGTTCAATGCCTGAGGTCTTTACCAAGATCATAAGAGTGTCCGATGCATGAGGTCTTTACCAAGATCATGAGAGTGTCTGATGCCTGAGGTCTTTATCGGGATTGTGAGAGTGTCCGATGCTCGAGGTCTTTATTGGGATCGTGAGAGTGTCTGATGCTCGAGGTATTTACCGGAATTGTGCTAGTGTCCAATGCCTGAGGTCTATGTCGGGATCATGAGAGTGGTACATGGACTTCGCGGGTCCATAGGTCATGACTGTTGGGATAATAATATACTCCACCCAAAGCATATATGTACGGATTGATCATGTGGCTACTGCATTTCATGTTTAGTCATCAATCATTTTCATCATCTCATTTTACATCTATGGTTCGACTTGTTGATTATACTTATAGTTGTGATTGTTCTGAGGAATTCTGAAAACCTTGGCAGACTTGGTTTTAGGTGCGTCACCATAGGCTATAATTTGGTTACTAATCTTTCTATACTTGAGTGATTATTCTTGAACTACGTTATTACTTGTACTTGATTGCGAGCATGTATATCTTTCAGTTTCTTTCTTGTACATATGTTAGCTAATTGTTGTCAGCCTATGATACCTACCTGTACATACTTGGTAATGATTCAAGGAGGTACTATGGTTGCAAGAGGTCTATAGAGTGATCAGATGATGTCCTACAAGCTTGGCTCGGTGGGGTATTCAGTGGTATGCTTTATGTATTCTGATTTGATAGTTTAAAAAGACTTGGAACTAGCGAAGTCGGCTATGAGTAATAACGGTTTGATGGAATTGCTTAGGGTTGCTCCGATAAAGCAAGGATTATTTTCTGGCAAGAGTAAGTCGTGGTTCGAGTTTTGTCTTTATGTGTTTCTAAGAAATCGTGGTACGAAGAACGTCTCGAGAAGGGGGAAATAAAGGTTACCGGGATCATAATATTTTATCGGTTCAGCATGGGCTATGATTGTGTATTTAACTAAGGTTTGTTTTGTCTTGAAGAATATTATAGGACCTACCGATCGCATTCATAGGTATGGTTATATCGGATAAGAAAATTCCTGCAAAAATACTTCTTATATTTGGGAATCGATGATGAGAGAAATTCGAGTATGAAAATATGGAAATCGGGTCATTAGCTAAGTTAGAGGCAGTTTAAACTGACAAGGAGATAGATCATTGTTTTTGGCGCATTTCGTGCCCTAGAGGATTGTGTGTTGTTATATTAAAGAGTTTTTGGTTACCGTCAGCTTTCATTCTCTCTTGTCGCTCGAGGACGAGCGATTATTTAATTGGTATATAATGTAATAACTTGCTTTGTCGTTACGTGGTTTTTTGGCCATTTTACCACCCGTAGACTCGATTCCCGGAACTTTCCAAAAATTCTAGTAGAAGTTGTGAAATTAAAACTTTAAAATATGAAAGCATTGACCGAAAGTTGACTTTTATGTGAACGGACCTTTTTCAGAATTTCATTTATTTCGTGAGGTTTGGAGTGTCATTTATGACTTAGTGGGATAGTTGGTTCAATTCCCGAGGCCCTCGGGAGCATTTTTAGTTATTGGTTTGACAACTAGTTTAGCCCGTTCAGGGTTGACTCATAGAATTAGAACTTCGATGCAAATTTTGAGGCCATGGGTGAGTCCGTAGTGTGTTTTTACATATGTGTACATATCTGGTATGGGTAGGGGAGGTCTCGGGTGATTATCGGATTTCGAGTTGAAATTGCATAAGACTTGATTTTTTTTGTTGCTGGTGTACTCATTAAGGCGAGCTTCAGTGTGCCCCAGTGGTTGGAGTCCGCCGCAGCGGACGACAATCTGCTGCATCTAGCTTTTTGACTTCTTGTAAAGGATAACAGGCGTGGAGAGGGTCCACGGGCGTGTCCAATGCAGCAGGATTGTGTCCACTGCAGTGGACGACAAGATTCTAGATTGCTTTTTAAGTGTCATTAAAACCCTGTATTCCCTCATTTCGAAAATACACTTCAAAATCACCATTAGGGTGATTCCAAGCATCCATAAGTAATTTCTTCTTGAGGTAACCTATCTTAACCTTATATTACTTTTACATAGCTTCATTATGTTGATTTAATGGTGGTCATGACCTAGAATCTAATTGGGAAAGAAGAGTTCAACCAAATTAGGGCTTGTTGATTTGTTAAGCTTAAAAGTGAGAATAAATTATTGGGTTTTGTTAGTCTAAGCATGGTGAATCCTTATTTAGTACTTTTTAAGCTTAAATCTTAGATTTATATTGATAAATTTGAATGTTGGAAACTAGGGTTCATAACCAAATTTGAGGGGTTTGCTTATAAGATAAAATTAGCCTAATAGTGAGTTGATTTAGCAATTGGTTAGTAGGATTGGACTCCTAGTACAATGAATTTCGCAGTTCACCTTTAAAATGACTATTTAACCCTTATAATGCTTGTTTCCCCTTCTTCCCTACTCAATTTGGATCCAAAGGACTAGTGTAATGATATGGGTGTTATGAATTCCTAATTCTAACTTAGACTTCGATAATAATAGACTTTGAGTACGATCATGATCTGTGGAAGGGCAAGGCGCAAGTGTGATTGTAAGACTCCCACTCGACACTCCAGGTAGGTTATGGCTTACCTTTTGGTTAGACTTCGATTAACGAAGCATATGTAGAGTTAGTTACTGTCGGAGAAAGCATGTACGTGTTCGAGTAAAAGTTGGGATGTATTACGTAGGTTTGGTATTGTTGATTAATTTGTGGACATATTGTCTCTTGTGATTTAGTTGCTCGACTGTCTAGTGTTGACATTGGATTTCCACTTAGTTGTCAGATCGGGATTGGGATATAATTATCTCCCACTTATCTTGATATTATCATGGATAAAGGAAAGGATTTGACTTTATATTGATATGGTGAGATGTGTGACACGACTGGGACTGATATGATTCACTTGATATTGTTATTTTATATTGCATTCATCCTCACTTCCATGATACATTGATATTACTTGTGATTGGTGCTGATGATGATATGAGGAAGGAAACATCCGTGATTCTTTGAACATACTTGATATTGCTATCTTTGTGACTTGTATTTACATTCATCTCTCTTTTGATATCTCACTTATCATCGGAAATGGAAGGATAATGAAAATAGCTTGAAATTGTGAAATGTACTTTATGACATGTGCAATTGATACCATGCATGACATACAATCTTATTTTGTATGATGATTTGTTATGAACTGTGAGTGGAAATGATGATAAGTGAGAGAGTGTAGCTTTCGAGATCTTGGTCAAAGAGCGTAAAAGAGAGATGGGTTTTCGATGCCTGAGGTATTTCCCGGGATCGTGAGAGTGTTCGATGCCCGAGGTCTTTACCGGGATCGTGAGAGTGTCCGATGCTCGAGGTCTTTACCGGGATCATAACAGTGGTACATGGACTTTGCGGGTCCCCCATGGGTCATAACTGTTGGGATAATGATATATTCTGCTCGGAGCATGTATGTATGGATTGATCATGTGTCCACTTCATTGCATGTTTATTCATCATTCATTCTCATAAACTCATTTTACATCTATGGTTCGACTTGTTGATTATACTTGTCGTTGTGATTGTTTTGAGGAATTATGGAAAACTTGGCAGACTTAGGTTTAGGTACTTCAGCATAAGCTATGATTTGGTTACTGATCTTTATGTACTTGAGTGGTTATTCTTGAACTGCTATATTACTTGTACTTGATTGCGAGCATGTATATCCTTCAGTTTCTTTCTTGTACATATGTTAGCTAACTATTGTCTGCCTATGATACCTATCAGTACATAGTATTTGTACTGATATTACTCTTGCTACACCCTTTTCGGGTGTAGAGTTGTTGCATGAATTTCAGCGAGGTTCGATTAGCCTTCAAGGGTCTCGTGGAATTCATCTATATTTTCAGTTTTACTTTCATTCTAAACAGAAGTTGTATTCAGGTTGTGGTGGTATCTTTTATTTCGGTTGTATACTTAGAAGCTCTTGTACTATTCAGACCAGATCCATTGGATAGTTGTTGTATCCCGCATTTGATATTTATGATATGAATTAGGCTTCTATTTATTCTACTTTATTTACTTTATTATGTTGAATTATTGATTAAGGGAAGGGTTCGCCTACCGAGGTGGGAAAAGGTAGGTGCAATTTGGGTCGTGACAGTTTAGGTGTTCGTCGTCAAGGATTATGGTTTTGTTAAATAGTTTGGAGATGTTAAAGGTATGTATGACTTCTATCCATGCGTGAGAATATCATTGTACTTCCCCTTGCCATGTTCATCTATGATTTCTATGAATTCTCAACAAAAGAATGATTATGACCTAGTTTATGGAAATGTCTTAATGTTCTTAGGTTTTCAATGATGAGACCTCGTATTTGTTCATGTTATATCAATTTGAATGCCATGAACTCCCTACGTAATCCATGAACACTCATACCTTGATTTCCATGAGTTTACAACATGAAGTATGAATTACATGATAACTATAACTTGTTCGAATTGATGAACTCTGAATGATTCCATGTCTTGTGAAACTATACTATGATTCACATGATGAATATGTTATGAAAACCATGGGCGTATATGCCATCTTTATCACTTAATATTGTGGGAGTAGTATTGATTATCGAGAAGATGTTAGTCCATGAGACACACGCCTGAAACTACGTATGTCAGCACATGATAAATATTTATTTATGGATCCAGTCATGTTATGTATGTCTTATACCATGGCAAGGTATGATATGTATTAGCTAATCAGGCAGAGATCAAACTACATGTGCTCACATGGCGGGTTATATGTTAGTTATTTAAGAATCTCCCTTAAAATGATTTACTTATGATTATAATATTCATGTTCAGTATTTCCATGTTTCAATTTCAATATCCTTTTATGACTTATGTTTATTGATTTGAGCTGCCCATTCCATCGGGCACCTCTTACGCTTATTTCATTTATTTTCTTTACATATGAGTACTATTCCACAGTACTTACGTCCCTTTTGTTGGGGGTTCTGTGTTGAGAAGTTGTTGGTTCAATAATTATGATCTATACATTGAAGTTTTGATGATTTGACAAACAATGTACCCAAGATAATCACCTGGAGAAATAAGGAGGAAATCATTTGAGGAACCATACATCCAATCAGATATCCAAAGGACTTAGTGAAGTAGTCGCAACATTCATGAAGAACTGCTCAAATGAGATGTTCCTTACACAACGATAGACATAAGCTATTTCATGTCGACTTAGAGAAAATTGAATATTGACTGATTCCTGTTATATGAATAGTTGGACTTTAGTTATGGTAATATTCTACAATATACCATAAATTGGATAACACGGAAATTAGCATTAAAGTAGGAGAAGGAAGTCGACACACATACAAGAAAATAAATGAAGATCCAAGTTTTACAAGGTTTGGTTTTTGGGTACAATTAATGAAACCAACCCCTTCAAGGATTCAAGAACTGAAGGCGGCAACCACTACTATATATACACAACACGAAGGAGCATTAGAACTCGACCACAAATCCAACTACTACTACAAATTCCAATGAGAGACAAGTGTGAGTGCAGTCATCACCTTGATCTTCGAAAGAGCCAACTGACCAACAAAGACCTCGAAATCTATTAAGATTTATCCTTCTAGTTCTTTTATTGTAATAGTTAGGTTCTGATTATGGTTCCACTTATTTGAGAACAAGAGTGAGCGCATTGAACACCTTCGTCTCAAGTGAGTCAACTGTCTAATCAACAAAGAACCCGAGCGTACTCAATAATATATCCATCTAGTTCTTCTGTTGTAAATGTTAGGTTCAATTATGATTTTCCTTATTTTCCTTTGTAAGTATTGGTGATAAGTGTTTGTTGGTTATTATATTTTGTTACCAGGAGATCATAGATAGACTGTTGAAGAAACAGGTCCCTTAGGTTTGACAAGGAAGTTGTAATCTTGTTTATCTGCTGGGTTATAGTGAAGATTTTGGGTAAATCCTATAGTAAGATGTTGCGGTATTTCTAGATGCTACGCAAGTGTACGTATCGCAATTTGTAATAAATTTTGGTAAGACCGAGTATCGTCTACAGAGACTGATTTATCAAGTATCAATTAACTAATCTTTAGTTTCTATTTGGCTAACGAATATAAGTGATGATTTCTAACTAAATAATTAACAAACTAACATGAATTTCTAGAATAAAATAGCAATGAAAACACACGAAGTTTAATTCAGTAATGAAGGAATTACGGTTTCCAATCTCCTCAACTTTTCACTCTATCATTCATTAATGCAAGACTAACGATTCTTCTTCTTATTAAGATAGCAGGTTAACTAAGATGTTCTATATTTCGGTTAGGATATATAAAAATTCAACCTAAGTGAGAACTTTCTATATTTCTATGATAAGTTCTACCACATAGGAGGATTAAGATCAATAACCTAAAATGCTACACAGGCAGTCGTGATACTTTCGTTCAAGATTAAACCTACATCTAATCAACTATAGCATATTCAAATCTCCCTTTTCAGATCTCGATTTGAACTCATATAGATAATGAAAACTAAAGGTCAATTAATTCTCATTCAATAATCGCAAGTTGAATAGATTTTAATAGATGAAGAAGAACATTAACAATACATTAAATCACAATAGAGTTTCAAGTGATTCAACGAAAAACCCTAATAAAGTAATTAGCTCATAGACATGCTAAGAAAACTAATTAACTTAATATCCAACATAAACTGAATAAGTTAAGAAAAGGAAAAGAACTTGAATAATAGATGTCTCTAATGGCTTCTTGTTCTCTTGTTTATTGCCTCCAAAGTGTTCTCCCTTTTTCAGAAAAACGTTTCCCTCAATATATATCACGAAAACCCCCCAAAATGAATCTTTTTACCCTTGTTAAATTTAGGTTTTTTGCTGCACTAACGTCGTCGGTGCCGTGGCTCAGATATTAGAGCATCGTGACGCTAATTCACTTATGAAAATCATATGCTCACTGCCTGAGGGGCGATGCGACCCTAATGTTGGGCGCCGCGGCTCTTCAGCCTTCTTCGTCCGGACTTCGATTAGATTGTTTTCCGAGCTTCCCATGGCTTCTTTGACTCATTTCTTGTGACCAGCGATGCATTTTTGTCCTTGATAACCGCCTATTTCCTTTGGATTCGCCTTATTCATTTCTGAATCGCTTACCTGAAAACACACAATACACACATAATACTGCACAAAACAACTAAAAGACAAACAAAAGACTCTCCAAAACACACTATAAAATAGTACCAAAGTCTATCTAACAAACACCCCAAACTTAAACTTTACTCGCCCTCGAGTAAAGAACTCTAGTCACCCTAAAAAGAAAAACCCACAAACTCAAAAATTGAATCAAGTCAACCACAATAGATTATGCCTCGAAGATCATGAACATCATGCAATAAAATCTTTCGGAACATTCTAGCCACTAATTTGCTATCTAGAATTTCAAGTCGGATAATCCTCAAATTTGTTTAAAGTTATTAATGCATATGACCACTCAACCATGATTATTGAAATAACCAACTATTCAATATTAGCTTATGCACAATGAATTCTCACCAACATTCCATCAGGCCAAAATTCTATATGCTTGCTAACTTGCTATTCTCCACTAGTTTAGACAACACATGCTCAAGTTTCTCTTCTTTACCCAATTTTTCTTTTCTTTTCGAACTACACCCCCAAACTTGTTTTTCAATGCATGTACAAGGAAGTGTAATATTTTTTTTTCAATCCTTTGTTCTTCTATTGATAGCATCCAATCTAAAATACCAATTACAAAGTGACAATCCCCTACAAATATACGTATATGCTCATGGAATTCAAGGGAAGTAACATATATGTAAAGGGTTTCAAGTAGGGTCAAAATAAGTGTCAATCAAAGAAAGGTTACTTAAGGCTTAAAGAGGGTAACTAGGGATTAATGTAATCAGGGTGGCTTGAAAGGCTCAATCATTCCAAAAATAGCCTAAATCATCTTCCTAAGCATGCATCATCTATGATTTCATCTCAAATAGAAAGCAAACAAGTTCTAGGACTTTCCACCATCTTTCCTCAAACCAAAATTCAATCATGCATAAACCAATAATCAAGTACAAGAAAATTACCAATCATGATCAAGTTTTCATACTTATTAATAATTAAAAGAAACTCAAGACCTATCCAACTTAAGCACACAGATTTATGCATTTCATGGCTATCAATTTCATCCAACTCTATCACATGTGTACACTCAATCTCATGTGCTATTATTAACAACTTGATTCATTGACACTAAAACTAAGACACTAACAATAAATAAACAACTGAACATAAACAATTAACACACAACAGTAAGACTCCTCCCAAACCTATTCAACACATTGTCCCCAATGTGATAAGTAAAGCAAGAGTAAGAAGACTTACAAAAACTGCAGCTAAGTGATTCATAATGGTGGCGGCGGCGGTGGTGGATGATAAGGCGGTTGGTACATTGGGGGATATCCAAGAGAGGACTCAATGTTATCGTCATCCATGGACCATTTATGCATGAATGAGTTTATTTGGTCGACACCCGTGACCTCATACTCATGTCTTTGTTGCATGTAAGTGTCCATATATTGCTGGTGTTGGATGAGATATTGGTTCTGCTGGATAATGTACTGGTTCTGTTGGAAAAGTTGATCCAACCTCTGGGTATGGCCATCCTCATTCGCCAAAGGAGATGGCTAATAGCTCTGTCCAGGCTCTCCTGCTTCTTCATCTTGCTCCCTCTATTGGCGTTTTGGCCGGTTACGATTGCCCTCTCCAGGTGTAGGTTCTGGTGTAGGGTCTGAGTATGCATTGACCATTGTCCGAGTTAGGGGATTATGCACTCTGCCTTTTACATCATTGCTGCTCTCAAACACTCCATGTGCGACACATAGTCCAATGATCAAAGATCCATGCCCCAACCCTGCTGTTGTGTTCAGTCTGCATATCCAATTGAGGCTATTTTTTACAGCTTGCCCCACATCTACTGAAAATCCCTTCATGATAGCATACACTATCTTGACACGATCCACTGGTATATCAGAGAAGTGTGTGGAGGGAATCAGGCGGGCACTCACAAAGTAGAGCCAAGCTTTGGCAACTTTGTTGAATTGGCAGCGGAGCATACCTTTGGCAGCATCATATGTATATGTGAAACGGGCCCCTAGATATCCTACTGTCTCAGGCACCTCCACCCAGTCAATTTTTGAATTCTTCCAAATAGTGAAGTCATCGTCCTCCTCATCCTCCAGAAAATTTGTGATTCCACAGATGGCATTAATCGTTTCAGCCCTAACTGGTACTCTTCTCCCTTGTACGAAACAAATGTTGTCTTGTTTCTCTGGGTAGTTGGCATAGAATTCATAGACTAGTTGAGTATTTGGATTTGCCAAATAAGGATTGACAAATGCACCCCAACCTCTATCAGCAATCATGGCCCTGATGGGTTTATATACCTCATCTTCGTATGTCGCAGTCTGGAATTCCATCCCCTTTTTCGGTACCCGGGAACGAGTACACAGCTTGTTATACCTGTCTTAGGCATCCTAATTGGTAAATCTTTTCTTATCATAGTCGGCCCTTGGTGGTACATTCACAGGGCCCCGAGAGGATGATGCCTTGGAAGTAGCTCATCGTGGACCCATTATTCCTTGTTTGGCGACTCTGAAGTTTTCTAAAAATCCGGCAACACTTCCCCTTAAATCTTCCCAACAACAGTTCAACTCCTCAACAATATATTCAATCAACCCACAATATCAATCACTACAATTCAACCACTCCACAATAACACTATTCCTCACAATAACACAATCAACACTCCCACTTAGAATTCCTCCAAAGTCATAAAAGAACACATAAAAATTCTCCAAACTTGAATGCAATACTTACCTTATGGCGAAAGAGAGACTTCAGGTGGTGCTTTAGTGTTTCAAGTAATGAAGATTTGAAGAACTTATGGAACAATTTCTTGAAGGATTGGGATTTTAGGGTTTGGAAAGGGATTTGGGGGAAGTGTGAATTTAGACTTAATGGAAGAATTGAGGAAAGATAAGGGTTTTTTGTGGTTCTAAAAGATTGTTATTTGAGATACAATGGGAGTTTTTTGGATTTTTGGGGTTGGAAAAGAGAAGAGTAGAGAAGGGTTTTGTGAATTGTGTTTGGGGATAATGAGAAAGGTGTCATTTTTCTCGGTTTTTATCCTGAAATGCGCATGGGCACTGCGACCCTCACCACTCAGCGCCGCAGCGCGATACCGTATGTCGTAGGCGCCGCGGCTCTAATTCAACATAAAAATCCATTTCTCACTGCCTTCCAGGCGTCGCGGCGCTAAATCAACAGAAAAAAAACCTTTGCTCATAGCCTTCAGAGCACCGCGGCCCTAATGTTGGGTGCCGCGGCACTAATTCAACATACGGGATTCTAACTTTTGGTGCTGATTTCAACATCCCACGTCATAATTTCATCCCAACGCTGGCTCATAATTTACTTTAACATAAACATACCTGTCAAGAAACATCATGACAATGAGATTGTTCAAAATAAGATAAACAAAACAGAATAAAATAACATAACTAAAATGTTGGGTTGCCTCCCAATAGCGCTGTCGTTTAACGTCATTTAGCCGGATGCAAGTCTCCTCTTAGATGGTCTTCAAGATGATAATCGACTTGGCTTGATTACTAGAACCACCCACGTATGGCTTCAATCTTTGTCCATTCACTTTGAATGGAGCACCCTCCTTTCCTCGCACTTCAACTGAACCATATGGAAAAAATCTCCCAACAGTAAATGGACCCGACCATCTAGACTTCAACTTTCCTGGAAACAGTCTCAACCTCGAATTGAATAACAATACCTGTTGTCCAGGTTGAAACTCTTTTCGGACCAAGTTCTTATCATGCCATGCTTTAGAGCATTCCTTATAGATCTTGGCATTCTCATAGGCTTTATTTCGAAACTCATCAAGCTCATTCAATTGCAGTAGCATATTCTGCCCCGCAACACTCTCATCCAAATTAAGCTTCCTCATGGCCCAATATGCTCGATGCTCCAACTCAACTGGTAAGTGGCATGCCTTTCCAAAAATCAACCTATAAGGAGGCATTCCAATTGGGATTTTGAATGCCGTCCTATAGGCCCAAAGCGCATCATCCAGTTCCTTAGACCATTTTTTTCTAGAACCATCGACCGTCTTCTCAATGATCATATTTACTTCTCTATTTGAAATTTTAGCTTGACCATTTGATTGAGGATGATATGGCAAAGCAGTTCGGTGGTAGACTCCATAGCGAGCAAGTAGAGCATCAAGTTGCTTGTTAGAAATGACTCCCTTCATCGCTAATGAGAGCTCGGGGAGTACCAAACCTTGTAAATATGTGCTTGTGCAGGAAGTTCAAGACGGTCTTACCATCATTTTCCTTAGTTGCTACTACTTTGACCCATTTGGATACATAATCCACTGCTAGCAGGATGTATTGATTGTTGAAGGATGGTGGAAAAGGGCCCATAAAATCAATGGCCTATACATTAAAGAGCTCGACTTCTAGGATCCCATTCAACGACATTTCATTCCTTCTTGAGATGTTCCCAGTGCGTTGGCAACGATCACAGGCTTGCTCAAAAGTATTAGCATCTTTGAACAATCCAGGCCAATAGAACCCGCTTTGCAACACTTTAGCCGATGTCCTTGAAGCTCTAAAATGGCCACCACATTGTAAAGTGTGACAATGAGTGAGAATTTGGTGCATTTCCTCCTCTGGTACACAACGTCTAATGACTTGATCAACACAATGCCTATTAAGAATGGGCTCCTCCCAATAGTAATGCTTTACCTCAGAATAAAACTTCTTCACTTGTTGCCTTGTCATCTCTGGGGGCAAAATCTTAGCTACAAGAAGATTAACAAAGTCAGCATACCAGGGCACAATTGAACTGGCACTTACCTCAAAAACTTGCTCGTCTGGGAAGTGGTCATTAATCTGCACATCCTTGGCATTCTGGCTTTCTTCCACCTCAAGTCTTGACAGGTGATTTGCAACTAAATTTTTGGTTCCCTTCTTATCACGAATCTCCATGTCAAATTCTTGTAGCAACAACACCCATAGAATAAGACGGGGTTTTGCATCCTTCTTTGTCATCAAGTACTTGATAGCAGCATGGTCCGTGTACACAATTACCTTATTCCTAATGAGATATGGCCTGAATTTATCGAATGCATATACTATGGCTAGCAATTCTTTCTCTGTTGTGGCATAATTCAATTGTGCATCATTAAGAGTTCTACTAGCATAGTAAATGGACCGAAATACCTTGTCAATTTGCTGCCCAAGAACTACTCCCATTGCATAATCACTAGCATCACACATCAATTCAAATGGAAGCTCCCAATCTAGTGCAATAACAATTGGGGCTGAAATTAACTTCTCCTTGAGTGCCTTGAATGCATTTAGGCACTCTTCATTAAACTCAAACACAACACCATTCATCAACAAGGTTGAAAGAGGCTTTGAAATTTTTGAGAAGTCTTTGATGAATCTCCTGTAGAAACCAGCATGCTCAAGAAAACTTCATTGCTTGGATTTGGCAAAAGCATAATGGCCGCATGTAATAAATAAGGAAAGTTGAGAATAAGGGCATGAAGGAAGACTTTTGTGGAAAACATGTAGCAAAGTAAGATTTCTTAGGGTATTTTGGTAAAAGTGCTATTGTGTTAATGGGACGGAGGCGTAAGAAAGAGGACTTAGATAGATCAATCTCTGCTATAGAAAGGGAACAATCGGTATATGATGTGTTTGTGGGATATGTTGCAAGGTGGACGCAGGCGAATGTCGTATAAGCTATGAAATATGGAGTTGGCTTCAATTTGATAGTATTGTAATAACAGAGTAAAATTAGCAGTTTTGAATTCTCCATGGAATGGTTTTTTGATCGAAATCAGGTAGCAGTGTTGATTATGATAAGTGAAGCTTAGTGGAATAGACGGTCATGTTCTTTCACCTAAAAGGTGTGTCATAGGTTCACTTGGCATTTTCGAGGCTGGTGATGATAGGGGATTATTGAACCTAAGAGATTGTTGATTTGTGATCAGTTTCAAAGTAGTTTAGTATTGAGTGAGTGTGAAAGTCGTATATGCATCAGTATGTTAGACTCGTCATAGGCTAATGGGAGCCAATGATATACTAAATATGGGTAACTCTTGCACTGGACAAGTGTGAGGGTATATATTTGAAGGGTTACTAGGTGTTGCATTTAGTTTTTGGTGGGATTTGCTGGCAATAGTATGTAAAGGTTAATACTTGAGAAGTTCTTAAATTACTGGTATAATGACTTAGAGTTGACCGAAGGATAGGGAAAAATTTCACAATTGGTTGGATGGTTATGGTTCGACAATATAAGGTAAGGGTTGGTTCTTCGTAGGTGAGCATCTTTTAAGAACTATCGAATAAGATGTTGGTCGATGGGTTATATATGGTAGTAGAGTGATGACGGTTTGACAAGTACTAATGGTGAAGAGCTTTTCGGAGATCGATGATCGGGTCAGTGAACGTATGAACTAATATAGAAGAAGGATTATTTTGGTTAATGATTTTTGTCAAGGGTACTTTAATGGAACAATATGAGAATGTTAGCATGTTTGAATAGTGGTCGGTCATTAGTAGTGGTTATGATTTGAACAAAAGGTGTGAATTGAGAAATTAAGAAAATTTAGAACGAGTAAAGTATCTCTTCGAGAAAGAGGAGAATTTGGATTTGAAGCAATGGAAAAGTCTTGAACCGGATGTGAATTATGGTGGTGTTGCTTTCAAATGGGTTAAAATTATTAGTAAGCTCGAAGGAGTTGGTCTACGATAATTAACTAAGTGTTAAGACATATGTTCCATGGGATTGGTTATTGGCGACTGAGTGGAAGTGAATTGAAAATTGTAATCATAAGGTATAGTTCTTCGGTGCTAAGTGGACAGCTTGGATAAGACTCATCTTTTGGAGACAAGAGTGATAGACATAATAGATTTTGCATGAGGAAAATATTAGAATTGGCCACCACAAATGAGTGACAGGGATGTGATTGGTTTCAAAAGGTTAGAGTTAATTCGAGTGTCTATTGGTAGTATTCAGGGGTTGTACATTTAATCCGGGTAAAAAATTGTTTGGTTGAAACTTGATGGACTATGTTTTTATTTGCAGGAGAACTTATGGGTCCTAGTAAATCACCTTCACTGATTCGATGAGCGGTTCAGATTGAAGTATGTCTTTTTATTGCATTTGAGAGACTTATTTCAGACTATGTATTTAGTTTTTCCCTGCGTTCTCATTTCTCAAACTTGTATCAGATTGTTAGTCCTCTCATACCCACAAACTAGATTACTTGTGGGTATTTGGAGGTGACAGACTTATCTTTTCTTCTGCATTATATATTATCAGACAACTTTTGTAGTATTATGCTTCTTCCACTTTTAATTATATCTTATCGTGCATATCAGGTTGGGAGTGGTTCGCCTACATGGTGGGATTATGTTTGTGCCACCACGATACCTGAAAAGGGGTCGTGACACTTGATTAGCCAAACCATCCACCAGCTTGTTACCCTCCCTTAGAATGTGTGTGAAACATACCTCCATGTAGTTTGTAAAAGACATTGCCTCCTCAACGCAACCAACAATGTTCCATGGTGGTTTCCAACCTTCTACCATAATCTTCTATACCATTTTAGGAATATGTTTGAACTACAACCTTGGTTATCCCCTTTTCCTTGCAAAATCTTAAAGCTTATTTGATTTCCATAGTTTCTGCTTATATGTTTGTTGCATTTCCTGTTACCTGGAAAGCCATATGCACTGTTACCTGGATTCCCTCTCGAGGCACCATCTGTATTGCACAAATACCAATCTGCTGGAAGAGGATTCCATATTACTTTAGTAACCTTCAGTTTAGGCTTTCCACTCTCCATTATTTGTATCAAATCATTCCATCTGTTTGGTATACTGTTCAAAGAAGGATTTCTCACTTGTACAAGTCTTTATATAGTTGAGTAGACCTGATATATCACTCTATTTCTTGATCTTTTCTCTCCACGTTTAATGAAATTCCTTCTCTTCCACAATTCCCATAGTATAATAGCAGGCACTGGCATGTATATATGTTTAATCTCCCAGTAACAAGTGTCTGCCACCATTTCACTATCAATTGTTGAACTTGTAGTCTCTCTCCATATTGATACTTGCGTAAGAACAAAAATAGGACCAAGTCCTGTTAGCTATAAAAGAATTGATGAACAAATATTGGATTGTCTCCTCCTGTGGATTTGAGAAACACCAGCATTTGGACACCATGTTGTAACTCATTTTCCTTAGAACATCATCCAGTGGCAACTTATATTTCCAACACCTCCAGAAGAAAAAGAATATCTTGAAAGGGAATCCTCTCACCCATATAAACTTATATTTGTCCATCTCCTAACCCCTCAATCTAACATTTGTCTATGTTGATTTCACTGCCAATTAGTATTCAATAACCACTATGGTTTATCCATTTCTCTTTCTGTATTAGGAGGTATAATAGTGCTTGTATATGTTCAACAATCTCTTCTGGTAGCATCTCTATCAATTTATCCCTATTCCATCTTCCGTTCACAACCACATGATTAACATTTTGTACAATTGCATCCCATATATCTTCTGTACATGAAAAATATAGGACCCCATTCCAGTCCAATTGTTAAACCAAAACCGGGAATTTCCCATTTTAGTTTGCCACCAAATTTGGTGTTCTATTAATTCCCTTACCTGAAGAATTTTCTTCTATGTTTGTGAACAATATTTTCATGGGACAGTCACAATATTTTCATTCTTACAGTATATGTTGCTTAAGAAAGCACTCCACAAAAATGGGTTTGTTATGAAATTCCACCATAGTTTACAATACAAAGCTAGAGAAACATCATGAAGTGATCTGAATCCAAGTCCTCATTCACTTGTTGGTACACACATCTTGTGCCATGCTACCTAGTGTCTGCTCTTCCCCCCAATAGTGATACTCCAAAATTATTGAGCAAACATCTTGTGCAACTGTTTAATAATCCCTTCCGGTGGATTAACTATAGAAAGCAAGTGCATAAGCATGCTCTGCAAAACATGCTTCATCAGGATTGCTATTCCTCTAAAATATAACATCCTTTCTTTCCATGCATGTAATCTGTTCATAATCTTCATTAATATAACATTGAAAAATTCCTTCTTCCTCTTACTGTGATAGATAAGACAACCCAGATATACAATTAGGAAATCCTTTCTAATTATACCAGTTAATATTTCCACAGTAATGCTTATATCCCCTAGTACATTCTTATGCATATGCACTGCACTCTTTCTCTATTGATTTTTAGCCCAAAAGTTTTATCATACTTCCCCAAGATCTCCATAACCAGTAGCAAAGATTGCACATCTGCTGAGGTAAAAATAATCATATTATTAGCACAGGCTAGATGATTCACCTTTGGACTCCATTTAGGCATTCCAAAATCCTTAAATTGAGGCACTTCATGTAGATGATTTAAGTTCCCGGACAATACCTCTACAACAAGTATGAAAAGAGTAGGTGAAAGTGGATCAACTTGTTTCACACCTCTTGATGACTGAAAGAACCCTTATTGTTGACCATTCACCAGAAGTGAATACCAATTGCTGCTTATGATTCTGAATACCATGTCTATTAGCCTTTATGAAAATCCCATTTTCCTCAATACTTTTGTTAAGAACAACCAAGATACCCTATCATATGCCTTTTCCATATCTAATTTCATGACCACATTATCATCTTTAGTTCTCAACCTGATGTTTGTAATGATTTCTTGTGTTAACATGATATTTCCACTATACTTCTATCCTTCACAAAACCAGCTTGGTTTAATGAAATTATATTCTCTAATATGTCCACCAATCTTTCATGTAAAAGCCTTGAAAAGATTTTATTAATGAAATTACTCAGGCTAATAGGTCTCATATTAGAAAAGGTGTTAACTACATCCTTCTTTGGTAGTAAGACCAAATTTGTATGAGTAATGAACTTGGAAAGATCAGCTCCACAGAAAAAGGCTTTCACCATATTATAGACATCATCTCCAATGACTTCCCAACAGGATTTATAAAACATTCTTGTAAAACCATATGGCCCAGCAAAACTCTCCCCATTAAGTTTAAAAATCACTTCCCTAACTTCCTCATTATTAGGCAACTGTTCAATCTCCAAATTTTGTTCTGCTGTGACCATTTTTGGGACATGGTCAAGAATTTCAAAATCTATTGGATCTTCTTCCTTTGTAAATTATTTCCTAAAAAATCTGATAGCTTCCTCTGAAATTTCTTCTGATTCCTCTAGCCAATTCCCATCCTCATCTTGCATTCCTTTTAATTGTAGTCTCTTCCTCCTTCCTTGTACATATGCACGAAAGAACCTAGTGTTCCTGTCACCATCATGGAACCAGTGCATTCCAGCTTTTTGTTTCCAAAATACCTCTTCCAAGTGGATATATCTATTCAAATCAGCTTGAACTCTATGTAATCTTTCTATGTTTGCTGGAGTAGGCATGATCTCAAATTGAATCTCATGGACCTTTATGACATCCTCCGAC
The DNA here is from genome assembly GCA_029783415.1 of Anisodus acutangulus. Taxonomy (NCBI): domain Eukaryota; kingdom Viridiplantae; phylum Streptophyta; class Magnoliopsida; order Solanales; family Solanaceae; genus Anisodus; species Anisodus acutangulus. The sequence continues at coordinate 44,207,208 of CM056493.1, read as the reverse complement.
GCTAGTATTTCCTGAAAAATATTGCCAAATGTCTTCTTGCTCCATTGTACCAATGTTGCCTTCACCCTTTTCATTGTATGGTGAAAAAGTATGAAAGCATTTTCCATGAAATCTGCTGACCACTGGCTCCTTACTGTATCCATGAATAATTCATGTTTTTTTTCCAAAAAATTAGAAATTTAAAGGGCTCTTTTACTGGTATAGAATCTCCACCATATGATATCAATAAATGAGCATGATCAAATCCAGTTCTGGTCAAGTAAAATATCTATATACCCGGGTATTTCATTTGTAAGGCATGATTTCCCAAACATCTATCAACCCTTTCAAAAATAAAATCATCACCACTTTGACCATTGCACCATGTATACTTGCTTCCCTTAAATCCCTAATATGTAACTCCACAACTCTGAATACAACCCTTGAAGTCCTGAATTTCATTAATTGTGACTGGGAGACCTCCAAATTTCTCTTCTTCTAAATTATCACATTAAAATCCCCTCCTATTAACCATGATATCATCATTGTTGTTGCCATGTCTTCCAAAGAATTCCATAATTCCATTCTTTCTTTTTATCTGCATTTAGCATAAACTAATGAGACTATCATCTTATCTTGAGCACCCCTCACACCTAATTTTAAGGCTAAGTATTTAGGATGGTCAACCATGATCTAATAGTCAAATATATAATCCACAAAAGCCCATATTTTACCTGATGTATTCACCACAACATGCTCAATTCGAATCCTTCTCCTATACTCTTCAATCTTGTCAGCAGTTTGGAAAGGTTCTGTGAGACCAATAGAACCAAAATGATACTGTTGTTGCATTTTAATCAACCTTGTAAAAGCTTCCATTTTATTAACAGATCTAATATTTCATATGACTACATTTATCATATATTATTAGATTTATTAAAATTGCTTCTAGTTTGAACTCCACCAGGTGGAGCACTGTGATCTCTCACTGTTTTCTTCTTGACTTTTACCCTTCCTTTTTCAAAAAATTTAGGAGATATATCCCCTGCTTTTGTAATATGTTTCACATTTTTCTCTATGGAATGAATATCCAAATCATTACCTCCATGTTTCTTTACCATCTTCTTTTTTGACTTCTCATCTCCTGTAGCAACAATTATTTGGCCTGTATATTTTAGTTCTATTGTGTTGGTTGTATGCTGTGTTGAATCAATTGTTTGTTTCTCCTAGCTATCATCTATCTTGCTTCTCTAATGTATCTGCTCATTGTCCTCTTCCCCTTTCTTCTCATCTGTTGGTTTACTGGGAGTCTCCATCCTACTATCCTTTGACGTTGGTATTGGACTATCAACTCTTTGATTTGTATGACTTTCGCCCGTGTGTTAACTGTCCTCCACTATTGTTACTGATTATGGGTTATTACTTGTTCTCATTGCTGAACTATTCCCTTGTTGAATATTACATTTGACTAGACTAACCACCTGTCTGGTCATACTCCATTTATCATTGTTGTTGCTAAGTGTTGTGTTGCCTGCTTGTTGTGATATGTTCTGACCTTATGATTTCTAATGCATCTCCTCTTGTTCTGTGTGCTTTGTCACTTCTGTTGTATTTTTATGATGTTGCCTAGTTCTGTGGTATTCCCCTAAGCATTGTCCCCATCACTTAGGGATTCAAAAGCATTTTGTGTCTTCACTCCATTGTGTGGCTATTGTTTTTCCTCTACTTCACCAATTATGACCCACTTTTATCTTTGATATATTTATTTCTTTTTCTAAATATCCATTCTAGTTTTGCTTTTCCATTTCTCCACCCTCTTTCATGTTCCCCATTTCTCCTTAGATGTACTACCTGATCAGTTTGAACATTCTTTCTTTCCTCTGCAATACCTTTTCTGATTTCTTCCCTGTATTATTTCTCCAGCTTTGGATGCAAGGCTCTACATTCAGCTTCATTATGATCCCGCAACTTGCAATGTTTACAATATTTTAGAAGGTAATCATACTGTATACTTATCCATTAAGAATTTATTTATCCTTTCTCATCATCTACTTCTGCTATGTTAATTCATTTTGGATGTTTAGCTAACAGATCTATTTCCCCTTTAACTTTTGCAAAACTAGGCTTTGTCCTGTTTTTTGTTGCAAGATCCAATGTCAGAGGTTTTCCAACTGCTGAGGCCATTGAAAAAATAGCCTCCATTGCAAAGAAGTGTGGGGGGAACTCAAGAAAGTTAATTCAGGCAATTGCTATAGAAGTCTCCTCATCCGGCTTAAACTAAGGATTTCATATTAGTGGTCTCATCTCGCAATATCTTGAATGCACTTTAATGTAATAAGCTAGACTAGAGATTATTTTTACATAATTTTCAAACAATGATAACCTCGTCAAAATATGTCTATCCTCAATCAATCCAATTGTGTATCTCCCTTTAATACCACATTGTTCTGGTATAGTTGTCTTTAACTCCTTTATGTCAATTATATCATATGAAAACTTGCCTTAAACAACATATTGTAGATCTTCTTGTAAGATCAGTTGTTTAATTTCTATTGAATTCCAAGAAACATATGTTTCTCCTTCTATGTAAACAACTGGCTTTGGAGGCACTACTTTGGTAATAACTGACAAGCAAACTGTTAGGTGTGGTGTTTGGTTCTTGATTTGTATTAGGTGAATCATTAGAAGTAATGGTTTGTGGTTTGGTGGATATTGATGGTATGTCTGATGTATTAGTAATAGGCAAAACATTAAGTTTGCTGGAGTTAGGCATAATAGGTTTAGGGTGATAAGCTTCAGAATGTGTTGGATATGGGTTAGGAATGGAAATAATAGTTGTTGTTAAGGGTGGTACAACCCCAGTAGAAGGTTGCCCACCGACCGTATTGGCCATGGTGGTCGGCGGCGGCATGGTAAAGTTTTGTGAGGATGGTGGTTAGGCTAGGGTTTCTAGAGAGCGTTTTCTTCAAACTTCTGCAATGCTTCCTCTTCAGAAAAGATATGGATATCTTCTTCTGATTTTGTTGGAGAATCTTCTAGAGATTTTCTTTTTGACTGTCTCTTCATCAGATATTTCCTTTTTGTACTCGAGCGTTGGAGTGCTCTCCTCTTTAAAGTTGTCATCTTTATAGTTTTAGCATGGAGGACTTGTTGTTGATTGCCCTTCTTCTACTGATGAATAGGTAGCCATCTTTCAAGCTACTATCCTTTGTAGAAAGGTTTAGCTCTGATACCGCTTGTAAGGATCGCACTACTCATATGCATTCCAAGAATCAAATTCTTAGAACAGTTTGCGTACGAATGTAATACATTGGAAATAAATATTCAACATAAGAATTTTCACATGGATAACTCCTTGCTCTAGGTAGTTTAAAACCATGACCTATCTTCTGTTAGATAGACTTTAGTATTGTTTTAGAGTGTGTTTTAGAGAGTCTTTTTTTTGTCTTTTTGTTGTTTTGTGCAATATTATGCGTGTGTTGTGTGTTTTCAGGTTTTAAGCGATTCAGATAGGAATAAGGTGAATCCAAAGGAAATAGGCGGTTATCAAGGACAAAAATGTATAGCTGGTCACAAGAAATGAGTCAAAGAAGCCCTGGGAAGGTCGGAAAACAATTTAATCGAAGTCTGGACGAAGAAGGTTGAAGAGCCGCGACGCAACAAGCAGAAGGGCCGTAACGCCCAACATTAGGGCCGCGGCGCCCCTCAGGCAGTGAGCATATGATTTTCAGAAGTGAATTAGCGTCGCGGCGCTCTAATAGCTGAGCCGCATCGCCGACAATTTCAGTGCAGCCAAAAACCTAAATTTAACAAGGGTAAAAAGGTTCATTTTGGGGGGTTTTCGTGATATATATTGAGGGAAACGTTTTTCTGAAAAAGGGAGAACACTTTGGAGGCAAGAGAACAAGAAGCCATTAGAGACATCTATTGTTCTAGTTCTTTTCATTTTCTTTACTTATTCAGTTTATGTTGGATATTAAGTTAATTAGTTTTCTTAGCATGTCTAGGAGCTCATTACTTTATTAGGGTTTTTCGTTGAATCACTTGAAACTCTCTTATGATTTAATGCATTGTTAATGTTCTTCTTCATCTATTAAAATCTATTCAACTTGCGGTTATTGAATGAGAATTAATTGGCCTTTAGTTTTCATTATATATATGAGTTCAAATCGAAATCTCAAAAGGGAGATTTGAATATGCTATAGTTGATTAGACGTAGGTTTAATCTTGAACGAAAGTATCACGACTACCTGTGTAGCATTTTAGGTTATTGATCTTAATCCTCCTATGTGGTAGAACTTATCATAGAAATATAGAAAGTTCTCACTTAGGTTGAGTTTTTATATATCCTAACCGGAATATAGAACATCTCAGTTAACTTGCTACCTTAATAAGAAGAAGAATCGTTAGTCTTGCATTAATGAATGATAGAGTGGAAAGTTGAGGAGATTGGAAACCCTAATTCCTTCATTACTGAATTAAACTTCATGTGTTTTCATTGCTATTTTATTCTAGAAATTCATGTTAGTTTGTTAATTCTTTAGTTAGAAATTATCACTTATATTCGTTAGCCAAATAGAAAGTAAAGATTAGTTAATCGGTACTTGATAAATCAGTCTCTGTGGACGATACTCGGTCTTACCAAAATTTATTACAAATTGTGATATGTACACTTGCGTAGCATCTAGAAATACCGCACCAAGTTTTTGCCAAGGTCCATTTTGGGGGGTTTCGTGATATATATTGAGGGAAATGTTTTTCTGAAAAAGGGAGAACACTTTGGAGGCAAGAAACAAGAGAACAAGAAGCCATTAGAGACATCTATTGTTCAAGTTCTTTTCATTTTCTTTACTTATTCAGTTTATGTTGGATATTAAGTTAATTAGTTTTCTTAGCATGTCTAGGAGCTAATTACTTTATTAGGTTTTTCCGTTGAATCACTTGAAACTCTATTATGATTTAATACATTGTTAATGTTCTTCTTCATCTATTGAAATCTATTCAACTTGCGGTTATTGAATGAGAATTAATTGGCCTTTAGTTTTCATTATATATATGAGTTCAAATCGAGATCTGAAAAGGGAGATTTTAATATGCTATAGTTTATTAGACGTATGTTTAATCTTGAACGAAAGTATCACGACTGCCTGTGTAGCATTTTAGGTTATTGATCTTAATCCTCCTATGTGGTAGAACTTATCATAGAAATATAGAAAGTTCTCACTTAGGTTGAGTTTTTATATATCCTAACCAGAATATAGAACATCTCAGTTAACCTGCTACCTTAATAAGAAGAAAAATCATTAGTCTTGCATTAATGAATGATAGAGTGGAAAGTTGAGGAGATTGAAAACCCTAATTCCTTCATTACTGAATTAAACTTCGTGTCTTTTCATTACTATTTTATTCTAGAAATTCATGTTAGTTTGTTAATTCTTTAGTTAGAAATCATCACTTATATTCGTTAGCCAAATATAAACTAAAGATTAGTTAATTGGTACTTGATAAATCAGTCTATGTGGACGATACTCGGTCTTACCAAAATTTATTACAAATTGCGATACGTACACTTGCGTAGCATCTAGAAATACCGCAACAAGTTTTTGGCGCCGTTGCCGGGGACTGAAGTATTATCAATATCAAGTTAATTAATCTTATTTCTAATTTGGTCGTTCCCTGAACACATTTTTTTTTTTTGATCTGCATACAGTGTTTGTGATCATTTTTCAGGTAGCTTTGGTATATGCGAAGCAGAAGAGGAGCAGCCAGCCTTGTTCATCTGAATCCTGAGATTGAGAAAGCGTGCAAGCAGAATCGAAAAAACAAGAGAGCTGATATTTCAACCGAGGATATGGCAAACCATCAAAATAATGATGGGGTGAATAGAGGAGTGCCAGAAATGGTGCAGGAGCAAGCCCAGAATCCCGCTATGTGAAGCTTACGGGATTATATACTTTCAACCATAACTGGAGTGCAGACTTGTATAAGGCCACCAGCTGTGGAGGCAAATAATTTTGAGATCAAGCCAACAATCTTGCAGATGGTCCAGAACACAGTTCAGTTTTGGGGTTTTCCCTCTGAAGATCTGTATATGCACATGGCCAATTTCTTGGAGTTATGTGCAACATTCAAATACAATGGTGTAATGATGACGCCATTAGATTGAGGCTTTTCCCATTCTCACTAAGGGACCGAGCCAAAAGCTGGTTGAACTCTCTGCAAGCTAACTCCATCACCACGTGGCAAGACCTGGCTCAGAAGTTTCTTGCAAAATTCTTCCCTCCTTCAAAGGCGGCTAAGCTAAGGGGAGAACAAAACAACTTCTATCAGCTGGACGGAGAATCTCTATATGATGCTTGAGAAAGATTCAAGGAGTTGCAAAGAAAATATCCTCATCATGGTCTTGAGCAGTGGATGTTAGTCCATAATTTTTACAATGGGTTGTGTGGTACGACCCGTACCATAATTGATGTTGCTGCTGGAGGGACATTCATGAGCAAGAGTGCTAATGAGGCATATGAGCTGTTGGAAGATATGACAACAAATAACCATCAGTGGTCCGATGAAAGACCGACCAACAACAAAAATGTGGATGGAGTTCATGAGTTAGATGCCATCACCGCGTTAACTGCTCAAGTTGCTTATTTGACAAAGCAATTACAGCAGAATACGATGACAACAAATGTTGTTCAGATGCAAGTGGTTTGTGAAATTTATGGAGGACCACATCCTTTTGATCATTGCACAGCAGCGGGTCCCAACAATGTACCGATGGACCAAGCTCAAGTTCAAGCAGTTGAGAATTTTCAGAGGCCTTACAACAATCTATTCGCCAACACTTATAATCCTGGGTGGAGAAATCACCCTAATTTTTCGTGGAGAAACAGCCAGAACCAGCAGCCACAATTCCAAGGGCAGTATCAACAAAACAATCAACAACAACCCATGAGTTAAGATTCATCATTTCAGCAGCCCAAACCACAAGTTCAACAAGCTGAACCCAACGAATTGCAAGCAGCTTTGTTGACTCTCACCAATTCCCAGACTCATTTCATGACTGAAATAAGATCTTCTATCCGAAACCTGGAAACACAAGTGGGTCAGCTAGCAAATATGTTAAACAACATATCACAGGGGAATCTCCCTAACAATACTGTTATAAATCTGAGGGAGCAATGTCAGGCTATAAATTTGAGAAGCGGTAAGAAAGTTGAACCAGTTGCACCTCTACCATCTGTGGAGAAGACAGACAAATTGAGTGAGACATCGGAGGGGGTTACTGAAGACCACCCCACGGTGGATAAGGCACCACCAGCAGTGAGTAATGAGCCTCAAATCAGAATTCGGTACCCGTAGAGGCTTAGAAAGAATTCTTTGGATAAACAATTTTCCAAGTTTTTGGAAATATTCAAGAAGCTGCACATAAATATTCCCATTGCTGAAGCCTTAGAGCAGATGCCCTGTTATGTCAAATTCATGAAAGAAATTCTCTCTAAAAAGAGAAAAATAGGAGATTATGAGACTGTGGCGTTAATTGAAGAGTGCAGTGCTATTTTGCAAAAGAAGCTTCCCCAGAAGTTGAGAGATCCAGGGAGCTTCACTATTCCCTACACTATCGGAAATTTTAAATATCAGCATGCGCTGTGCGATTTGGAGGCAAGTATCAACCTGATGCCCTTATCTGTGTTTCGTTGACTTGGTTTGGGTGAAGCCAGTCCTATAACAGTTACCTTGCAGTTCATAGATCGCTCAATCAAGCATCCACGGGGAATTATTGAGGATGTGTTAGTTAAAGTGGATAAATTCATTTTTCCTGCTGATTTTATTGTCCTTGACATGAAGGGGGATGTTGATGTGCCCATAATTCTTGGGAGACTATTTTTAGCCACGTGGCAAACACTTATAGATGTTCAGAAGGGTGAGTTGAGACTCCGAGTGCAGGGCGAAGAGGTGGTCTTCAATGTATTCAAGTTGATATCGTATCCAGAGCAAGTGACAATTGTTTCTCAATTGATGTGATTGAGGAAGTTGTTTCTGAAAAGAACATGACTACTGACGCTCTTGAGGCGGCACTGACACAAGGTGAGGAAGATGACAGTGATAATGTCGAGCTTGTGGATTATGTCATGTGGGTGAATTCTTATGAGCCATTTTATAGAAAGAAATATGAGGAGTTGGGGGAATTTCCTAAAAGACCATCGCCTTCCATAGATAAACCTCCAACGTTAGAATTGAAGACTCTGCCAGAACATCTTCACTACATGTATCTTGGTGAGAATGAAACTTTACCGGTGATTGTATCTGCTTCTCTGTCTAATGTGGAAGTGGAAACATTATTGAGAGTCTTAAGGGCTCACAAGCTTGCTATTGGGTGGACATTGGCAGATATAAGAGGGATAAGCCCTTCTACGGTAATGCATAAAATATGTTTAGAAGATGAGAGCAAGCCTTCAATTGAATCTCAAAGAAGGTTAAACCCAACTATGAAGGAAGTGGTGAGAAAAGAAATTTTGAAATGGTTAGATGCTGGGGTAATTTACCCTATTTCTAATAGTGCATGGGTGAGCCCAGTGCAAGTAGTGCCTAAAAAGGGCGGTATGACTGTGCTGAAGAATGAGAAGAATGATCTTATTCCTTCTAGAACTGTGACGGGATGGAGAATTTGCATTGATTATCGCAAGTTGAACAAGGCAACAAGGAAAGACCATTTTCCCTTGCATTTTCTGGATCAAATGCTTGACAGACTAGCAGGCCATATCTTCTATTGTTTCTTGGATAGTTATTCTGGGTATCATTAGATTGCCATTTCACCGGAAGATCAAGAGAAGATGATATTTACTTGTCCTTATGGTACGTTTGCATTCAGAAGGATGTCATTTAGGCTTTGTAATGCTCCTTCTACTTTCCAACGATGTATGATGGACATCTTTTCTGACACGGTGGAGAGAACTATTGAGATTTTCATGGATGATTTTTCAGTTTTTGGGTCATCTTTTGATGAATGTTTGAAGCATTTGGAGGCAGTGTTATAGCGATGTGAAGAGTCCAACCTCGTTTTAAACTGGGAGAAGTGCCACTTTATGGTGAATGAAGGTATTGTTCTTGGCCACAAAACTTCTAGCCAAGGCATTGAGGTAGACCAAGCCAAGATTTCTGCTATTGAAAATCTACCACCCCAGTGTCAGTAAAAGGGGTTAGTTAACTCATCGGATCATGGAGCCCATCTCTTGGCTGTGATAATATCATATTGCAGGAATGCAACTTCGATCCCCATGTATCAATATCATCTCAGTTTTTCCATAATCTCAACAGTGATCTTACTTTTCCCGGTTCTTATACCCACAACAAAATCATACCACTCCAATATCAATATCATCAAAACCATGAGTGTATGAATGCAATGACATATGCAAGGCAAGAATCATGATACCATGAGCTGCAACCAAATCAAAGATGAATATCACATGCTTTCAAGAATTCTATACACGTACACAGTCCAAGTATAATCCAAGATATGATATCAAAAGCATGCGTGATGAGTAAACATATCAAGCAATTACGGCGACAAGCCCACATATGGCGACAAGCCCAAATAAGCAGTAGTCGAAACCATCATAAGGCTCATTCTCTAAATTAACTCATCATCAAAATTTAACACCGGTACACGCTCAGATGTTCATCATAACCTCCTGAGTGGGACCCCTAACACGCCCAATACCCCTCAATATTTATAACTAATTATATACTTCTATTGAAATCTCAAAAAGGTAAATCGTAGCCTATCGACGCATATACTATTTGTTATACAAGAATCACATAACAAAAGAACATAACTTTTAACAAGGCAAGACTCTAAATACCAAACCCGGACCCATAATTCCAAGACTCGAACTTTAATACTTAAAAATCAATATTACATACTATGTAATCATATCCTTAAATTAATTGGAAATCTATACACATTTGAACCTTCAATTTAACAATAATCAAACTAGAATTTTTCCTAATGGAAAACAAGCTCTATAATCAAATTAAGCCTGAAAACACGATTATCTATCATCATCCAATCCTAATTCACAATAATAACATCTTTTAATCCATAAACCTCCATTGAAATCAACCACATAACCCTCGTATTCTCATAAATGCACAACTTAATAACATGCTAAACCACCACTAAATAACATAGAAACATGACTTAAGCCATAAAAAGGGTAAAATCTATTACCTAAATGTTGAATTTGCTCCTAAGGTTCTAAAATGCTCTTATGACGGCTCTGGTTTTGAAGGTTCTATTTTGGGAAAGGAATTTTCTGACCTATGGAATTTATAGGAATCTGGTACGGTGTTTCCACTCTAGTGGAATTGACTCTGCAAAGGCAGAAACCACCCTTCTCGAATCTTCCTCTTTGGCGAGCCAACCTCTCACCGAGGCGGACACGCCGAAGCGAATACTAGTGCCGCTGCGGCAGACACCAGATACCAGCAAAGAGGAAATCACACAAAACCTTAATCGAACACCTGAAACACTCCCGAGACCTCCCGAACACAAACCAAATATGCTCGTCTAAGGTAAACAGTGCTATAAACTCGCTCGTACCCTCGGATTCCATAAATAACCGAGTTAAACATACTTTTCTAAAGAATCATCCGGGAAAACCAATTATCCAAATTTCACAAACAAAGCCACAAAACACATTCAATTTCCTCAAGAAGCGAACCAATGACTCGACTAAGTCATAAATGATCCTTCGGAACTACCAAAAGTGACGGAACCTAGAAATAAACCCATCTAGTTAAAAGTCAACTTTGAGTCAAACTAACCAACTCTAAGTTTCTAAACTTTGGATTTTTCATCCGAAACTCATGTAAAAGGACCTCGGGATCCATGCCACCCATCCCCGCACATCACAAACCCTCATGGAGACTACGAGAAGGGTAAACAAGAAAATAAGGGTCTTTAGCTAAAAATGACCGAATGGATCGTTACGTCATATACCAATTAAACAACCGTTCATCCTCGAATCAAGAGAAACAGACAAGGAAACATACCGGAAGAAGTGAACAAGCCAGTCTATCTGATTCACATATCAAACTCAATCTCCCAAGTCACCTCATCGACGGGACAATGCCTCCACTAAACCTTCATTAAAGTTATCTCCTTCAATCTCAACTTCCTCACCTGCTTGTCTAAAATAGCCAGAGGCTCCTTATCGAACCCCAAATTCTAATCAAGCAGTATGGAGTCCCACTGGACAATATAAGAACCATTGATATGATACTTCTTCAGCATAGACACATGGAAGACTAGATGAATTCTTGACAAACCTAGTGGAAGAGCCAACTCATATGCCACATCCCCAACTCTCTAAAGAACTTTAAATGGCCCGATATACCTCAGACTCAACTTCCCTCTCTTACCGAATAACATCACAACCTTCATGAGTGAAACCTTCAGAAGAACCATGTCACCAACCATAAACTCTTAAGTCTCGGACTTACCGGTCTGCATACTCCATCTACCTGCTCTACGCTGCTAGGAGCTTGTCCAAGATAACCTTTACTCTCTCCAGAGAATCTCTCAATAAATCAATACCCCAAGGACGAACCTCGAACGCATCAAACCAACCAATCGGAGATCGACATCTCTTTTATTACCTAAATAGTCTACTCGGACTGGCCGTCGATCCAAGGGTGAAATGTTGTACTGAGATCAAAGTGAGTACCCAACTCTCTCTGCAAAGTCCGTCAGAAATGTGAAGTAAATTGAGTACCCTGATCTAAGATGATAGAAATAGGATCTCCATGAAGACGAATAACCACCCAGATGTAGATCATAGCCAACTTCTATGCATTATACGTCATATGAACTCGAATGAAATGCACTGACTTGGTCAATCTATCAACAATGACCCAAATAGCATCAAACTTGCCCAAAGTATTGGGCAATCCCACAACGAATTCAATAGTGATCCTCTCCCACTTCCACTCAGGAATGGGCATCCTTTGAGACATACCACCGAGACGCTAGTGCTCATACTTGACCTGCTGGCAATTCTGACACCTAGATATAAAATCAACAATGTCTCTCTTCATCCTCCCCTACCTGTAGTGTTGCCGCAAATCATGGTACATTTTAGTAGCACCTGGATGAATCGAATACCTAGAGCTGTGGGCCTCCTCTATAATCAATCTAGTCAAATCCCCCACATGAGGCGCACACACTCTATCATGAATCCTCATAACACCCTTACTATGAATCATGCCCTCATTGGCCTCACCACTAATCACATTATCTCGAATCTTGCACAACCACATATCATCATAATAGTGTGCCCAAATTTGATCCAAAAAAGACAACCTCACCTCCACACAAGCCAGAATCCTACCCGGATTCAAAATATCGAGTCTCACAAAATGGTTGGCTAAGGAGTGGATCTCTAATGCCAAATGATGCTCTGAAATATCCAAACAAGCTAAACTCCCCCATACTGACCGCCTTTCAACTCAAAGCATTTGCCACCACATTGGCCTTGCCCGGATGATACAAAATGGTCATATCATAATCCTTCAATAACTCCATCCACCGAAACTGCCAAGAATTCAAGTCCCTATGATTAAACACATGCTGAAGACTACGGTGGTCGGTATATACCTCACAATAAATGCCATACAGATAATGCCTCCAAATCTTTAATGAAAACACAATGACAACCAACTCTAAATCATGCACAGGGTAATTCTTTTCGTGTACCTTCAACTGCCTCGATGCATAAGAAATCACTTTACCCTCCTACATCAACACACAACCCAGCCCCAATCATAGAAGCATCACAATACACAGTAAAATCCTTTCCCTCCACCAAAAGGGATAAAATCGGGGTTGTGATCAATAGGGTTTTGAGCTTTTAGAAGCTCTGATCACACTCATCGAACCACTGGAAAGGAATCTCCTTTTGAGTCAAATGCATCAGATGAAAAGTAATAGAGGAGAACCTTTTGATGAACTAGTGATAGTAGCTAGCAAGATCTAAAAAACTCTGAATCTCTATCATAGAAGTTGCTCTAGGCCTATCCCTGATTGCCTCTATCTTCTTATGGTCAACTATAATCCCATTATTGGACAACACGTGCCCCAACAATGCCACAGAACTCAACTAAAACTCATACTTTAAAAACTTAGCATATAGTTCCTTTTTCAAAATCCCAAGGACCACTCTCAGATGCTGCTCGTGGCCCTCCCGACTTTTTGAATATATCAAGATGTCATCAATAAATACAATAACAAAAGAATCTAAGTACGGCTTGAATATCGCATTCGTCAAATCCACAAAAGTTGTGGGGGCATTGGTAAACCCAAATGACATTACCAAGAACTCATAATTCCCATAACAAGTCCGAAAAGCAATCTTGGGAACATCCTCGGCCTGGATCTTCAAGTAATACCCAGACCTCAGATCAATCTTCAAAAACACAGAAGCACCCTGAAGCTGGTCTAACAAGACATCAATACGTTGAATCGGATACTTGTTTCTGATAGTGACTTTGTTTAACTATCTATAATCAATACACATGCAGATGGTGCCATCCTTCTTCTTCACGAACAAGACAAGAGCACTCTATGGAGATACACTCAGTCGAATGAATCCCTTACTCAACAAATCCTGAAGCTTCTTCTTCAACTCTGATGGAGTCATACGGTAAAAGGAATAGAAATGGGTCGAGTGCCCGACTCGAGATCAATATAGAAGTCAATGTCTATGTCTGGTGGCATACTCGATAAATCTGAATAAAAGACCTCCGCGAACTCACTAACTACCGGTACAAAATCAAGGGAAGGAGTCTCCATAGTCGTATCCCAAATATGAGCAAGATAGGCCAAACAACCTCGGCGCACTAACTTTCTAGCCCAAATATAAGAAATAACCTTCCTAGGAGCAGGGCTAGGAGTGCCTCTCCACTCTAACCTCAGAAGGCCAAGCATAGCTAGCGTGACCGTCTTGGAATAGCAGTTCAGAATCGCATGATATGGTGATAACCAATCCATACCTAAAATAACATTAAAATCCACCATATCTAAGATAATCAAGTCTACCCAAGTGTCTTACCCCATGAAAGTAAGTACACACATGGGATATACTTTATCTACAATCACAGAATCATTGATTAGTGTAGACACACGAATAGGAATATCAAACATATCACACCATATATCAAATTTAGTAGAAAAATAGGCAGCCACATAAGAAAAGGTAGACCCTGGATCAAATAACACAGTAGCAGACCGATGATCGACTAAGATGATACGTGTGATCACCGCATCAGATGCCTCAGCCTTATCCCTACTATGGATTGCATAGCAATGGGTGCATCCTACCACGGATTAAGTACCCTACTGGCCACCTCAGCCCGATCGAGCTCCTTCTCTCCCCGACTGGGGTCCATCATGACAAGACTGATGGCCACTATGCCTTGAATAAGATCCTCCCCGGCTACTCTAATTACCACCTCTAAATGGTTATGTTGGGGTCCTAAGTACATGGGATGCACTTGATGTAAGTCTTGGGCAATTACTCTTGAAATGCCCAACCTCTCCACACTCAAAATAGGTCCTGGCCGCTAAAGGCTGATAAATAGAAATAGAAGAACCTAAACCACCATGGTCAGAATATTTAGACTGAGAACCCCTGGATGATTGTCCCCTACTATAACCATCAGAAATCTGTAGAGCTACATGAACTGGTTGACTGGGATACAACTGCTAATATCTCTCCCTTATACCCTTAACCATGGGAAGTAGAACCACTGAACTGACCATGTTGCCTAGCCCTCTTATCAGGCTCATATCTAGACAAACCACCCCTCACAAACTCCACCATCCTGGCATGATTTGCTACAGTCTCAAAAGAAGCTCCTGAAGCCACTAACTGCAACGTGGACAACTGGAGTAGAATACTTAATCCTCGAACAAAAAATCTCACTCACTCCGCCTCGGTAGGTAATAACAGTACTGCATAATGGGATAAGGCATAGAAGCGAGTCTCATACAACGCAACTAAAGAATTGTCATGGCTAATCCTTTGAAACTTATCACGCTTGCACAGTCGCAAACTCAAAGGCACATACTTCTCCAAAAAGACCTTATAGAACCTAACCTATGTCAATGGAGGCATCCCCGCGAGCAAACAATCAAAGTACGCCCTCCACCACTACTTCGCATCTCCCAGAAGGTGAAGGGCCACAAAACGGACTCCATGCCTAGAGTATGCAACCTCTCATGGCTGCTCGTGGTTAACTCATATACGTCCTCCTCAGGTTGATCGTAGAACACAAAAGGCTTTATGTTTGAAAAGTGCTCCCAAATCTTCCGCTCATCGCGGGTCATAGTTGTCCCTCCAATAGACCTGGGACCAAACTCTAGAGCATGAACCTCATCTACATGGAGCGCTGACATCGCCACAGGCTGAATACCAAGTGTACGAAACTCAAGAGTCTAAGTTTTCCCCTTCCCGCACGGGTCTGACAACCATCCGGAGTAGTAGGATGTGCGCCTGTCTAACCAAAACCATCGAGAACACTCAATAACTTGACCACAATGTCCTGTAGGACCGGTGTAGCAGTAAATCCAGGCGGATCTTGGTCTAGTCCCATCTTCTCCTTTAGCATATCATCATAAGGCTCAATATGTAGCTCTGGGGACTCTAATCTAGCATGAGCCTGACCAGCTATCTGTGCTCCGCCCCTAGATGGTGTCGCTGCTCTAGCTCTACCCCAGCCCCGAGCATGGCCTCTACTATGATCGCGCACTACCAGTGTCGTTGCATGTGCCTCCTCTCTCACCACGTTGGCACGAATCCTCACAATTTGTGAGAGAATAGAAATAAGGGTCAGATACCAATTTGATTCAACTTAGCATGAAAGAAATGAATAAAGTGAATTTCCTAAATGTCTCATAGCCTCCCGAAGATAAGTACGGATGTCTCCGCACCGATCCGCGAGACTCTACTAGATATTGCTCTTATACTTAAGACTGTTTGACCTAGCGCTCTGATACCAACTTTGTCACGAGCCCTTTTCAAGTATCATGGTGGCACCTACATAATTCCACCACATAGGTGAACCACTCCCAACCCGATATGCATGATAAGATATAATTAAAAGCAGAAAAAGTATAATACTACAAAAATTGTCTAATAATATATAATGCGGAAGTAAAAATAAGTCTGTCACATCCAAACACCCCCAAGTAATCTAGTATGTGGGTATGAGGGCACTAACAATTTGATACAAGTATGAGAAATGGGCACGCAGGCAAGAACCAATTACATAGTCTGAAACAAGTCTCTTAAATGCAAGAAAATGACATTGATAAGGAAGGAGCATCTAAGGGTATGCCGAAGATAGCATCCTCATCCTGAATACCAAGGATCAGCTGCTCGAACTCAACCACGTGGTCTCGAGCTTGTGGTCGAATATGTATCTGCATTAAGGAAAGATGTAGCATGTCTAGCATGAGTACACAACGTACCCCCATAGACATCATAGGCCGACAATGATGGAAGTACATAATCAGAGACAAATACCAAGTAATCTCATTATACGCAGTCATATAATCCACATAACGATTCACCAAGTTCACATGATTCCCTATTTCAGTAAGACTTCATAACTATTCACATTATTTAGTTTTACAAGAATTCTACAATAACTAAAATATCAAGCAAGTATAATTTTTCCACGTTCCAAACTTAGTCAAATCATCAACAATCACTTCAATTACAAGTTCAACCACAAATAATTAATGATAAGGCCTATATATGTATGATATGAATCCAATGCATATGTCAGGTACCTTTCCATCAACCGGTATACACATTTTACAGGGGTATGCCATAAAAACGTGACCCATGGAGGACCCGCTAAGTCCATATACCCCTCCGCTCCGGAATAACTCATCGGATCACGGAGCCCAGCTCTTGGTTGTGATAATATCATGTTACAAGAATGCAACTTCGATCCCCGTGTATCAATATTATCTTAGTGTTGCCATAATCTTAACAGTGTTCTTACCTTTCCCAGTCTCTTAGACCCACATAAAAATCATACCACTCTAGTATCAATATCATCTGAACTATGAGTGTGTGAATGTAATGACATATACAGGGCAAGAATCATGATACAATGAGATGAAACCAAATTAGAGATGAATATCACATGCTTTCATGAATTCTATACACGTACACAGTCCAAGTACAATCCAAGATATCATATCGAAAGCAGGCATGATGAGTAAACATATCAAGTAACTACGGCGGCAAGACTACATATGGCGACAAGCCCAAATAAGTAGTAGTTAGAACCAACATAAGATTGATTCCCTAAATCAACCTATTATCACAATTCAACATCGTTACCCACTCAGACGTTCATCACAACTACCTGAGTAGGACCCCCAACACGCCCAATACCCGTCAATATTTATAACTAATTATATACTTCTATCAATGTCTTAAAAAACTAAGTCGTATCCTACCTCAAAGTCGAGCAGGAGTGTTATACGATCAAGCCCCAGTGATAGCCTTACCCTTTCTCTACGCCTCGTGATGGTCGAAGTCTATCCACGCATATATTATTTGTTAATACAAGAATCACATAACAAAAAAACATAACTTTTAACAAGGCAAGACTCCAAATACCAAAACCGGACCCACAATTCCAAGACTCAAACTTTAATACTCAAAAACCATTATTGCATACTAGGTAATCATATCCTTAAATTAATTGGAAATCTATACATATTTGAACGTTTAATTTAACAATAATAAAAAAGCTCCAATTTAAAACCCCAGAATTTCCTCCAATTGAAAACAAGCTTCTATAATCAAATTAAGCCTAAAACATGATTATCTATCATCATCCAATCCTCATTCACAATAATAACACCTTTTAATCCACAAAAACCATTAAAATCAACCATATAATCCTCGTATTCTCATAAACACATGAAATTCATTTTCCCCAACTTAATAACATGCTAAACTATCAGCAAAGAGCATAGAAATATAACTTAATCCATAAAAAGGAAATAATCTATTACCTCAAGGTTGAATTTGCTCTTAGGGTTTTGAAATGCTCTTATGACTGCTCTGGTTTCGAGGGTTTATTTTGGGAAAGGAATTTTCTAACCTAGAGAATATATAGGTATCTGGTACGGTGTTTCTGCCCAAGCAGAATTGACTCCGCTGGAGCAGACCCGCTGCGGCGGATAACCCTTCACTGGGAGATGATCATTTGACACCTCACCCCTCGCCACGGTGTACACTACTCCGCAGCGGAAATAACCCTTCTCTAATCTTTCTCTTCTATGAGTCAACCTTTCGCCAATGCAGACACACCAGAGTCGATACTGATGCCACCACAAAGGATACCAGATAGCATCAAAGAGAAAATCAGCCAAAACCTCAAACAAACACCTGAAACACTCCTAAGACCCCCAAACACAAACCAGATATAGTCGTCTAAGATAAACAATGCTATAAACTCGCTTGTACCCTCAGATTCCACAAATAACCGACCAAGGCATACTATTCTAAAGAATCATCCGAGAAAACCAATTATCCAAATTTCACAAATAAAGCCACAAAACATATCTGATTAGCTCAGGAAGCGAACCAATGACTTGACGAAGTCATAAATGACCCTCCGAGACTACTAAAAGTAACAAAACTAAAAAATGAACCCATCTAGCCAAAAGTCAACTTTAAGTCAAACTAACCAACTCTAAATTTCTAAACTTTGGGTTTTTCATCCGAAACTCATATAAAATGACCTCAAGATCTGTGCCACTCATTCTTGAATATCACAAATCCCACATGGAGACTACGAGAAGGGTGAAATAAGTAAATAAGGGTCTGTAGCTAAAAATGACCGGGCGGGTCATTACATCAAGCACTAGATAAGGGTTCTTTTCAATGTCATTACTTCCAAGACTTGGAAATTAACTTGAAAAGAATCTTAAATAGTGATAAAAGTCAAATACCATATCTTAGGGTCAGAGTTCAACATTGAAAGGAACATGAATGAGGGTTTTGTAGAAGTATATACACAATACAATTTCTACTACCAAACACAACATTTTGGCATAGTATTAAAGATGATACAAAGAAAAAATTAGAGAGTATAGTACAGATCGACAGAGATACAACCACAGATGTACTCAGAGATGCAGATAGAAAGAATAACAACAAAAATGGCAACAGAGATACCTTAGAGGCGTTGCAACCCAGAATCAAACAACTAAGCTCAAATCTAAAGAACATAAAACTGCAATAGCTCTAATGACACATGCAAAGAAAAAGATGAGCCGTCAACAGAGGTTTATGGAAAAACAAGAAGAAGAAGACTATAACAATGAATCTCAACATTACCTGAAGATTGAGAAGATGGGAATAGTGACATTTGAAGGAGGAAATCAGATTTTTGGTGTCCATATAACACCAAATTTCATGGATCATCCTCTTCACGTCATGGAAGCTAGAGAGATATAGAGATATGAATGGAGAGAATCAGCTCTAGGGCAATAAATGACAAATGAGCCGACAATCGCAACTTTCCTAATTTGTTTTTTGATTTTTTGTTTTTGTTTTATTTTATTTTGTTTTGTTTTTAAGGACCAGCGCTGATTTCAACTAGTTTATTTAGGCTAGATCAGTTTGGGCCTGGCTTTTTTGGACTATGCTTTTGATTTTCTATAAATAAAAAGCCTATTTGGTCAAAATATAATTAAAAAATAAACACAGAAGATTGTTAACAAATATTGATGATCAAGAAGAAGCATCAGAGATTTATAATAATGAGCGACTCCTTACAGACATCAAGGAAGATCCACAAGCACAAAACTTGGAAGAATAGGGTTAAGAAGTAGTGAAAGTTCAAACAAGACGGTCAATTCAGTCCAGAGATCAAGAAGACCGATATTTATAACCGCCTTAGACTTCAAGGATGAAGAAAAATAATCATCCTCAAGTAATCGAAGAACCTAACATCTCAGCCAAAGATACCTTCTCAAACTCAGACAAAGAAGAGAACATTAGTGGAAATAACTTCTCAAGATTAAGGAATAATGTTCTAACATACTCTAGAAACAATCTGGAAAGAGTAACACAAGACCTCTTCACCTTTATGGAAAACACATGCACTGAGAAGGAAGATCTGATGCAAACAGTCATATCTCATCAAATAAAGTATGATAGGCTAAAAAAGGGAGGAGTATCTGAACTACAGAGTTAGAAGTCTTAGAGAACAGGCCACTACATCAAAAGGCAAAAGTGCAGGCCTAGAAACAAAAGTAGCACTACCACACTACCAGAACACAAATATCATAGAATAAGAAAAATCAGAGTAGCACTTTATAACTAGGGAAAATAATGCAAAGGACATACGGATGGACAAAATTCCCAAATAGAGTCAGTAACTCAAGAAAAAATTAGAGAAATTCCTCCTTGGAAATCACATGTTTTCATTGTCAATGATTTGGTCACTTCAAAGAAACATGTAGAAACATATCCAGAGCGATACAGAGATATCATCAACATATTAGTAAGGTGAGAGAAGGATAGTATAACTTCTCATATCAACAACAGAGGTAATATTGCTCTCACCTGAGGGAACCCAATTCCAAGTGGGTTCGTAAGAAGTATCACTAAATAAACATAAAAGGCCAAGGTATGAGGAAAGGGATGTGAGAAGGTTGGAACGCATGTCATAGCTGAGAGAGAATATTCTTCCTACCTAACGACTATAAAAGGGAGTATGAGATATATCAACTTACATGAATACCACTCCCAATATAGATGAGGAAAGCATAAATACCCTTTATATAAACATATAAAAAGAAAAAAGATCCAATGAGACAAATTCACCAGATGCCAGCAACAACTATCAAAATTTAGGCAGAAAAAGTCATGGAACCTGATCTTCCCTAAAGAGAAGAATGATTGGGAAACGTAAGCAGCACAACACATGGCTAAATGAAATAATAAGGATTTATTCACTCTAAGAAACTCACGAAGAACCTGATTTGTTTAAAAGGAGGATACAATTATTTTTGGAGAAAAGAAAAAGACTCCCAAAAAGGAATTTATCTGAGGGATCCCTAGGAAAGGTCATAAGAAGATCAATGATATAGGATGATCCAAAAGAAAATGAGTTGGAAATTGTGCAATGTCCACTCCCATAAAGAGAAAGAATAATAGGCAGAGGATAGATATGTTACACCCCGTAATTTCACATTTGAATGTGTCGTAAGTAAATCAATATGGGTCGGATAGGTTAAGGAAGTGCAGTGAGGGTAGAAGGTTAAACGAATCGAAGATGTTATAACCCGTACTTTTGGGATAAGACTAGGAATGTTTAATATAATAAGAAGTTTGTGTTATAAGGTATTTGAATCATACAATAGTCTTATGTTAAGCTTTGAAGTCAAGCAAGTTGTAAAATAAAAGTTGGCAAAAGTCATCGCAAGTTACGTTAATAAGTTTACTGAAATTTGGGTAAGATGTCACTAAGCTTTCTCCTAATGTACTTCGAGTTACAGGGTGATCTACCCACCATATCGAAGGTCTACGAATCTAGTTTCTACCGTATTAAACTATTTGTCGGTATGATATTTAGGTAGGGAGATATGCACATTTTAGACGAATTGCATAGGCAGTCTCTTTGGGACCTACTTGAGGGGTTGCAATTTCCCTTTTGCTACTTAAGGCGGTGGCACTTCATTGTTTGGTCATTTTCGACCAAAACCAGATCATATATCATCCTAAACACTCTCTAAGTGTTCTCCCATGGTTCAAGTATGAATCCAAAGGTAATTAACATGAATCAAGTGTTGTGAATCCCGTGGTGCTAGTAAGATCAAGTTCTTCTTTATTGTTGAATTAAAGATTTCCTTGAGTTGGAGTAATCTCAGACCAGGGGTTATTTTTGTTGCTTGAGGCAAGATTCATCCTCTCCTATATGTATTTCAATTCGTATAAGTGATAGTTAGATTATTGGGTTGAGAACTTACGAAATAAAGGTAGGTAACCTGATTGTAGATGTTGTAGTATGTTGGATTATTTTGAGATTGTTCTTGTGGTATTATATAGCTGGAAATTGATTGTATAGCTTGATTATTTTGTTGTTATAACTATGTGTGTCATGGGAAAAGGAAGGGTTGTAGAGAGGTATTGAATTTGTTATGAGTCAAGTTTGTCACTTGATACATTATATACTAGATTTCCATTAGTTGTTGTTATATTATTTTATTGAGTTATTCTTGTGTTGTTAAGGTGCTGGATATATGGATTAATGGTGGCATGCTATTGTTGATGTTGTGACCTTGATAGAGGTAAAAGAAACATGGGAGATGTTGCCTGATTTATTGTAGAATTAACTTGTCACTCGATATATGAGTGTTGTATTATTTGTAGCTTGACGCTAGTGTTATTATTGTTTATTGTATATTGAATGGTAGAGGATATTGTCCCTAACAATTGTAAGAGCTTGGAGATAAGGTATGTAAGGCTATTTCCTTCCTTTTGATGACATGAATCCATAATAAGTAAGATCTGAATGAACGTATAAGAGAAGAGTTATTCATAGAGCTCTCATGTCTATGTTGTTCCATCTTGTTCATGTTATAGTTATCCCTTGTCAGGAGATTACATTCAGCTTAGCATTGTCCCATGTCTAGTTGAGAAGTACAGTGTATACATAAATCATTACCATATATACACTTGCCTTTTGGACCATATACAGTGCCTTTGAGGCTGTATAGATGTGCACTTTGCCTTCGGGGCTATATACATTTGCCTTCGGGGCTATACACTCGTCTTCGGAGCTATTCACATACATATCGAGCCCTATATGATGCGGACAATTTATTTCAGTATTACTCATATGATAGGAGTCAGAGACATGTAAGTGTACTCCTGGATTATCACTGACTCCTCAGTTTACATTCAATATATTATGTATCTCAGATCAGTCTCAGTTTTAGTTATTCATTTGCCTTATATACTCAGTACATTATTTTGTACTGACGTCTCTTTTACCAGAAGTGCTGCATTCATGCCTGCAGGTCTTAACATATAAGTAGACATGTCTCCTCAGTAGATGATTCTGAGTTTCAGCTTGATTGGTAAGCTCCACTTCATCTAGAGTTACCAAGTCTAGAGTTTGGAGTTATTTTGTATACATAGACATGATGGGTAGGTCGGGGCCCTGTCCCATACAGTGTTGTATCTATAGAGGCTTGTAGACATGACCTATATATTTGTACTTCATAATGGTGGCCTTGGGGTCGTATATATGTATGTATCTTTGGGGGTGATTCCATGTTAGTTGAGACAGTTGTCATTTACAGATTATTTAGAGTACGTCCTTATCGGCCTAGGATGATGTTGATAATTTTACAGACTGCCTTGTCGGCCTAGATTTCTTGTATATATCTAGGGTATATAAGTTCCAAATTAGTATGCTCTGGGTCAAGTAAGACACTGGGTTCCGGCCACACCTCCAAAGTTTGAGGCGTGGCAAAATAATAGAAAAGTGGCACTAGGAATTGGGGAACTTGGTACATGAAGAAAGAGGTAAAGAAAGAGAGTAAGAGGGGAAGAATCAACTATAAAGTTATTATAGTGTGGGAGAAATTAGTAGCAGGAAGACCACACAGACTTATGGTAAATCAAAAACTCCCAGAGAAACCATACAGAGAAATTGGTTCTCTGAAGGAAAGTGAAATTATGCAAGCCAGGACAGCCTATCGAAGTACACCCATGAAGAAACTGCTCTAAAAGAGGGTGTTGAAGAAGCAGGAAACCATACAAGACCTGTATTAATAGGAGAAGAAATTGAAGATGAACTGATTACAACAGCCTTCTCCCATTGTCTATGAAAAGAAGAGTGTTAAGACACTCTTGGCATGGAAAACTCGAGCACAGATAGCACAAAATGAGGAAACAAGTCAAAGAACTTGGTTCTTATGACTATTAGGTATGAATATCCTTTCCAATTGAGAGTTGCTTAAATATGTCTATACTACCAATCCGTCCCAATCAACCATAAAAACTTGAGTTGCCTTATACCAAAATCTATGTTCACAAAGTCCCTATGTTATTTGCAAGTCCGTATATATTGATTGGTAGACACTTCAACCCACACCTAATTCCAATAGAAAACTTTCAAAGTCACATATGCTAAGAAAAATGAAATATCAATTACTATAGAGCATAAGTAGTGACCCATGGGAAGGATAGAAGTGAGAATATGGAAAAAGAAGATGAACACGCCGGACAATGAGAAATATTAGAAGAGTTAGTGTCTAGGGGGTAAGGGATTAACAAGAGGGAAGTGTTTAATCTGGAATATAAAAACAAACAAAATAGGCTGACCTTAAATAAAGTCAGTATGGGTGAAGAAAAAAGAGGATGAGAATGATTGAGAGGGGGAATGAAAAACCTGAAAATAGTACCAAAAGCGGATATGTACTCACCTACATAGGGACTTATCTAGACAAATTGAGCTTAAAAATGAACCTTCTCCCTATCCCCTCAAAGTTTATACCAAACCCAAATCCTACTAAATGTCGACCTGACATTAATATATATCCCGACAGTATGGACTGATATGTAACAATCTTTTGATTTCGGTCTCACGACTTAAAGTGGTGCATGCAAATAATCCTCTTAAGGTTTTAACCAGATTCAGTTGTCACAACCCTCGTACTCGCTTACCTTTTTATGATGTCAAAGGGGATTCAGTTAGTATATATATATATATACACACACACACACACTCTCTCTCTATCTTACACACACACACACACACACACACATATATATATATATATATATATATATATATATATATATATATATATATATATATATATATATATATATATATATTATAGAGAGAGAGAGTTTTCTATTTATCACTTTATGTAAAAGAATTGTTTCTTACCTATAAAAAATAGTCCTATTAGAAGATACTGAATGTAAATGAATTGTCACTTACATATAAGAACAATCATAGGCAAGGGATATAGTGTTATAAGAAATGAAGAAAAATGGAGAGATAAGGATGGAATGATTATTGAAGAAGAATGAATATGGAGAGATAAAGTTGGAAAAATGGAGTCCTAAGCTAAAGAACTTGGTATTCACACATCAAGGGATAACATATCATCATTACAGGTTCTATAAAACCTAGACACCTAACGGGTTGCAATGAGTAGAAGGCTAGTCCCTAGCAGGTTAAGTAAGTCATCATACTTGCTTATGCATGCGACCTAGCCATCAAGTAGGCTGCAATGAATAGAAGGTGAAGTCCTAACATTCTAAGTAATTCCTTTTACTTAGTCTTACCGACTCATCGAGCTTACAAACCTTGCTGAACTTGAGTGGTGAACTATTGTGAGCTTACAAACCTTGTGTAGTGAGACTTAGTTGTATCAATACGAAGTTGCAGTGTTAGAACAACATGGAGCTGGTTCTAAGATGAAATATTATCAACACATTAGTAATTTTTAAGAGGGAAGAAAAAACTGATCGAGATCTGAAGAATGAAGTAAGCTGGTCTGAAGTGTAGATGAAGAAGATAATCAAGATCTGAAGAAGAAGAAGTAAGATGGACACATGCACATGAAGATTTATGAAGTTGTTATGTGTTTGTCATCATAAAAAGGGGGAAATTGTTGAGTAGCTGCTGTCTTAATATATCATAAGATTTACATTGAAATTTTGATGATTTGACAAACAATGTGCCTTAGGCAATCAAAGGGATATATAAGAAGAAATTCATTTGAAGAACCAGTTATCCAATCAGCTCTCCAAAGGACTTAGTGAAGCAGTCACAACATTAAGAGAAATTGCTCAAAGGAGCAGATCCTTACGTAACTGGAGACTTAAGTTATTTCATGCCAACTTTAGATAAGACTGATTATTACTGATTTCTATTCTATGGAGAGTTGAGTTTCACGTATGGTAATACTCTACAATATACCACAAGTTGATCAACATGAAAATTAGCATGGTAGTAGGACAAGGAAGCTGGCACGCAAATATGGAAATAAAAGAAGATCCAAGTCAAACAAGATTTGATTTTCAGGTACAATTAATGAAACCAAAACCTTCTTGGATTCAATCATTGAAAGTGGTGACTACTACTATATATACACAATGCGAAAAATAATTAAAACTCAACCACAAACCACAGAGCCAACAATTACTACAAATTCCAAGGAGAAACAAGAGTGAGCGCAGTCAACACCTTCGTCTCAAGTGAGCCAACTATTTAATTAACAATAAACTCAAGCGTATCAGGAATCTATCCATCTAGTTCTTTTGTTGTAATAGTTAGGTTCTATTGTGGTTTTTCTTATTTGCCTTTGAAAGTATTGTTGATAAGTTTTCATTGGTTATTATATTGTGTTACTAGGAGATCATTAACAAACTGTTAAAGAAACAAGTCCTTAGATTTGACAAGGAAGTTGTAAACTTGCTTATCCGCTCGGTTATAGTGAAGATTTTGAGTAAATCCTGTAGGAAGATAGGTTGTGATTTTTGAATCCCTTGAGCAAGTAGTTTTCCATATTAAAATTCTTGTGTTGGTTATTTATTTCCACTACATTACCTTCGTATGCAAACAGTTATAAGAATCTGATTCTTGGAACAAATTGGAGCAGCCCGATCCTTATAAAAAGCCCCTTACAACTCAAAACAATAGCTAAAACAAATCCACTATGAATGTAAAATGTAACAATTAAAGCACAAAAAATCTAACTAGTACAACTTAAAAAACTTTATGAATAGATATTGATAGGAACATGTTCTTGTTTGTTTCAATTGACTCTATCTCACTTAAAGACGCTCTTGAATATCTCTCTCTTTATTTACTCTGGTCTTCTCTCTTTGGTGGTTATATTCACCAACACCAATGTTTTGACGTATATAGAAGTAGGAATAATCATTTCTTGTATGTTCAAATCCAAAACAAACTTGGTTCAAGAAACCAAAATTCCAATCCATATTGAAATTGGTTTTGCATGTCGAATTCTTTTGTTTTCTCCTAGTTCAAAGCTATTCCATATATTTTTATGGTAATATTTTCATGTCTTGAAATTATATTCCTTCTTGATTGAGATTAATCCTTAATCTCAATTCTTCAGGGATTCTTTTTTGCGTGCGAAACAACTTTTCCTCATTGGACCAAACAGTCTCCAGTTCTTCTACAAAGGACCTGGTTCTTCCAATGTTTATGCAATCTTGTTGGCAACATTACCAGTTCATTTAGGAGATATGTTAAGGACCCGATTCTTATGTATATTTATACATAATTATTGAACATTAAATGTCAATTATACATTGTTTGTCAATCATCAAAACTTCATAAGATCTTGAATTGAAATTCATACAAAACAACTCAAAACACATTACAAGGACATGCTCAGATCATGCCCCTTTGATCATGTCTTGTGGAGAAGATGTTTGCATAGTTTGTTAAACCATTTAGATTTTAAAATTTGTAGATTCATCATGAATTCTTTAAGATTTGATAATACAATATTGGAGAGCTGACTTTGCAGGAAATCCATACTTGGTGTTTAAATACAAGATGAAAAATGTGAAGAATAGTTTTGGAGGCACAAATATGAGTTGACATGGTATTTAGAGGGGTACAAGAACACTAGCTTAGTTCATAATCATGTTAATGACAAGGGGAAGAGGCTTTATCTGTCCAGAATTAAAGATAGTAGGGGAAACTGTCTTGAAGATATACAACAGAT
Source organism: Anisodus acutangulus (assembly GCA_029783415.1). Classification (NCBI taxonomy): domain Eukaryota; kingdom Viridiplantae; phylum Streptophyta; class Magnoliopsida; order Solanales; family Solanaceae; genus Anisodus; species Anisodus acutangulus. Next base: position 44,179,403 of record CM056493.1, on the reverse strand, counting down.
ATCAGGAGAAACAATTAAGTTCTTTAAAAAACAGTTTACAACAAAAGGCGATATTCATAATTTTGAATTCCTTAAGCATGTACCTACCTTGGTAACAAATAATCAAAATCGAGAACTATGCAACTATCCAAGATGAAGAAAGCAATATTTTCTTTAAAGGGTGAAATGTGCAAGCTTTCCATATGGCTTTACGAGATTATTTTTTCAGAAATATAGGGATATAGTAGGTAATGATGTGCATGCTTTGGTTTTAGCTTTCTTTGATGGTGCTGGATTACCTAAATCCATCACAAACACAAACTTGATCATTCTGTCAAAGAAACCAACAATCCATACCTTCTAAGGTATGAGATCAATCAGTCTATCTAATTTCATCAACAAAGTGATCTCTAAAGTGGTTCATGATAGAATGGAGAAAATACTTCCCTCTCCGAAATCATCTAGTCAGTTAGGGTTTGTGAAAGGAAAGACTATATTTAAAAATATTTTTTTGAGACGGGAAATTATCGTTAGAAAAAAAGGGAAACATGCAAATGTGATTATAAAGCTGGATATGAGAAAGGCTTATGATAGAGTGAGTTGGAAATACCTTATGCATGTTTTGAGGGCTATGGGATTTAGATAACACTTCATCAACATGATAGAGAGACTCGTCTCAAATAATTGGTACTCAATTTTGTTAAATGGACATGCTACAAGTTTCTTTAAATCCACTAGAGGAGTAAAGCAATGGGATCCTCTTTTCCCAACTTTATTTCTTTTGGTATCAATGGCATTGAATGACTTGTTCATAGATAGAAATTTCATTGTATATGGGATGCCTAAGTAGACAACACCTTTTAATCCTCTAGCATATGCAGATGCTACCAGTATATTTGCATATGTTGAATTTGAATATCTAAACAAAATAATGGATGTTCTGCGAAGATATGAATAAGCGTCAGACTAGTTAATCTATAAAGAGAAAAGTTCATTCTACATACATGTAAATATGGCTAATGCATTTGTTCAAATAGTGATCGATATCACATGATTCTCAAGAGTATAGTTCCATTTCATGTATTTAGGATGTCTAGTTTTTCACTCTAGAAAGAAGAAAGTGTATTATTCTAATCTAATCAAGAAGGTAAAAGCAAAATCAAACTCTTTAAAGAGGAAGATGTTATCATATGGATGCAAAGGCACACTCGTCATTAGTGTTCTTCAAAGTATGCCAATTCATTTGCTATCAGTGTTGACACCTCCGAAGTGTGTTGTGATAGAGCTCCTTAAAATATTTACCAGGTACTTTTGGAGAAATAAGGAGAAGTAAACACTGGTCATCTTGGTAAAATATATATTTACCGACACATGAGAGTGGTTTAGGTTTTAAATTCATGTTTGATGTTTCACAAGCTTTATTTGATAAGCTATGGTGGAGGTTTAGAACCACTAAATCACTATGGTCCAACTACATGTGGAGAAAATACTGCGAGAAGCAGATACCTACACTAGTACAATGGGAAGGGGGGGGGGGATCTCAAGAGTGGAAATATATGTTAGAAGCAAGAGAAGCAATGAAGCATAAAATTTGGTGGGAGATCAAGGGTGAAACTGCTAACATATGACATGCAATTTGGAAAAAAACTGGGGTTTTTATACCATGTGCTACCTGATAATATCAATGAAAATTTGGAGGAAGTAGATGAACTAAAAGAGGAAGATAGATGGAATGTACAACTTCTACAACAATCCTTTCCTGATTGAAGCATATAGAGAATGAGGTGCAATTCAACAAGATTGAAGGCTACTGGAATAAACCTTGGTGGTTTGGCTACAAGAACTAGCAAATTTATTGTTACTGGTGCTTGGAATTTGTTGAGATGTAGGGATCAGATATAAAATATTTTTCAGCACACATGGACAAACAGATTACCATTCAATATATCTTTCTCTTTTATGAAGACTTGATGATTAATTATGGAGGATGAGAATATCAGTAGTATCAAGATATTTTTGTTGCAGAATACCACAAGAAGAAATACAACAACATCTATTCTTGACATGATCTTTTGCAAAGCAGGTCTGGGAAGTGTTCATAAAACAGTATTGCAGGTACACTCATGTAGCAAAGAAGAACAATGAGGTTTTCTGCCTATCTTCAGCAAAACAATTGGAGAAGAATAAGGTTGTATCCTTTGTGTTAAAAATTATATACTCAGTTGGTCTTGAGAGATGCTCAGTGTGGTGTGGTCGAAAGCCATGACACCTAGTGAGATCTTGAAGGTGTTGATATATGGCACAACCAGATACTGTAGAATGTTGTTAATCTACTTTACAGTTTTACAACTAGCTGATTAGATCTTCTCAGTACATTTTAGTCTATGTTTTATGTATTTCAGTTTTATTTTGCTTTGTAAAACTCTTATTTCCTTTTTGATATATGATATTAACCTTTAGGCAATTTGCTTAAAAAAAGTAAAAAAAATAAAATATAAGAAGCTAGTCATAACTTTCTCTGTTTCTCCTAATTTATACCTTTGCTATTGGATGCTTAAATTTAGTAAGGAGTAATTTGCTAAGTTTTGATAATATATATTTGTTTTGAAAAAGTTTATGTTGGAAAAGAATTGCTTTTAGGTCCACTCAAAAGTACTTTTTATATATTATACATCAAATTTCCGAGAAGATATTTTTTTCTAGAAAAAGGTAGCTTCCTAAAAGGTTTGCCAAATAAACACAAATTAATTTTACATTTTAAATTTAAATTAATTAAATAATGGGACGTAGAATAGGAGGGGAGGGTAGGCCGATAACACAAAAATCCCCCCCCCCCCCACACCACCCACAAATCCATGAAATAAGAGAGCTCGGCCCAAAGATTATTTTGTTTTTCCACCTACACCACCCGATATCATCCATACCCACATGCTTTTCTCTGTGGACCACTCATTTTATTATCACAAATCAAAATTGGTGTATTTGGAGAAAAGCAGCATTTGCGTTGGAATTCAAGTTTTAATCCCGCCGATCATGGGGTAAAGAAGAAGATATATTGTTGCAATGGAGTGGGATAGCAATTCGGATTTGAGTGGTGAAGAAGAAGAAGAAGAAGAAGAAGATGACGTCGTGATTGAGGATGAATTGGAGGATGGTGGGGAGAAGTTAGGGTTTATGTTGAGTGGTGGTGGTGCGTCTTTGCCTTTCCCTATTGACTCGCTTTTACAACCGGCACCTTGTGGTTTTGTTGTTACCGATGCTTTAGAACCAGACCATCCAATTATATATGTTAATTCTGTCTTTGAGATGGTTTCTGGTTACCGTGCTGAAGAAGTCCTTGGCCGCAACTGGTAACTTTTTTTCCCTACAATTATCTCACAATTTGTTGTTAAAATCTTCATTTTATTCAGGCATATGGGGAATTACAACTACTAAAAAAATACGAATACCTGATTAAGATTGGATGTCCATATTGGAATGTGCATCAATGATTTCTATTGTTTGTTGTTCATTGTACTTAGTTTTTGTTAACTAAGATATTCGTAATATAAATTTTGAGCCTGCTTGGATTGGCTTATTTTAGGTGCTTTAAGCACTTTTGTAGTGTTTGGGTAAGATAAAAAAGTGTTTTTAAGCCAAAATAACAAAAATAAGCCAAAAGCCATAAGTTAGGATTATGCTTATAAGCTCATCCAAACAGGCTCTTAGTGTCTTAGGACTCAAAGTTTATTTGCAAAGTTTTAGCATAATCAATCATATATCACTAAAGCATGTCACAGGTATCAAGTTATGGAACTGATAGTTGAGGTTGGGTTTGTTTGGATAAGGATAAGATAACGGGGTAGAGAGTAGGACAGGATGATAAACCAATTGAGGTGGAATGCCGTAATATGTAGTTAATTAATTGAGCAACTTTTTTGGGATAAGTATTAAGATGATGCTAATATCTACTGCGCTCTTAAAGCAGTCAAAGATAAGGAGAATGCGATGCGGAATATTGTGCTTCATTGTTTCTTTACTAGATAAGTAAAGGTCTACTTGTATGCATAAAAGGGAGAAGTAGACCTTCACTTGACGTTCTATAAGATAATAACTATAGGTTCCATGACATTTACCAGCTATTACAGCATGGCTTGACTTTTAGTTATTTGATGCAACTCTTTGACTTTTCTTTGGAAAATATTTCATTCTGCCCTGTGTAAAGTTGACCTTGCTAGTCTTATATTTTGGACTGCGATTGATTTTCCAACGCTTTAATGTATTCCATCTTTATTATTATTAGTATTTATTTTCTTGGTTTATACTTTTGTTATGAAGAATCGTCCAAAAGGGTGGGGAGTTTGGATGTAAAGGAAAAACCAACTTTGTTCCTTTTGTCATCCATCTGTTTTGTTGGAATTTGGGAAGTAAAATTTAGAGTAAACTAGGTGTCTTATCGTGTAGCAATAGCTGCTCACATGAGAAAGGATGGTTACATTTTTTTGACTTAGCAATAGCTGCTTACATGAGAAGGGATGGTTATATTTTTCACATTTGGGAATTCAAGGGAAAATGTAACATAAAAGAAAATGAAGCAATACTGATCAGTGTCAAAGGAGAATGGATAGCACCTTTACCTCTTTTGGAATGTTTCAATGCCTGATTCCAATTCTTTCAGCTTGCATATCGTGAAGAATCACATGCTTGTGATAGTCTTGAAAAACGTCCCTTGAATTCTAATTGTCCTCTATGACTTCCCTAGAATTCTTATTGTCCTCTGTGTTAGGACCATACCGTTAGACATTTATTCCAGGTGCAGGCCAGCTATAAAAAGCCCCGAATTTTAATAATTTTCAGTTATCCAAACAGTTAAAAGGGGAAAAATTGAGAACTTTTGAGTATTATGATAGGTATAGTTGATTCACCACCCCTTGGTTTTGAATCTCTGGCTATGTGATGCTATCTTTTGTGTGTCCCCTAATTGCTGAAGAATTGAGTTTAAAGATGCAATAACTGTGGTGAAAAACTAGTTTTGTGGTATTATCAAGTTGAAATTAAGAAGGCCAAGTTCTTGTCCATACCTTCCCGAGTAGATATACTTCTGTGTTGTAAATTGTGAAGTCAATTTGATTGGGAAAATCGTATTGCTGCAAGCATTGGCAGAACTTTATGCTACAAGTTCATATTGTAAGCCCAAGCTATAATGAGATTCCTACCAATAGTAGATCCTTTTGAACATCTGACAGTAAGCTAGTAGCCTAAGGCCCCATAAATTCATACACTCCATTAATGTTTCTTTACAACAACAACAACAAACCCAGTGTGGTCCCACCTTTGGCTCTGGGGAGGGTAGGATGTACGCAGACCTTATCTCTACCTTTGTGAGGTAAAAAGGCATAAAGGTTTCTTTACATCAAATACATGAAATATAATGGAACTTATAATGTTTACTTATACACACACAAACTCTGAGGAACAACCTCCTATTCCTAATAAAAAAGAGACCTCCTATTACATTTATTTTCTACTAGCCAAAAATGCATAAAGGTATAGTTCTCTAAACTCTTACCCATCTTCGGGATACTAATACTTATTAGTGTTTTCCTGCTATTTTCATCGCAACCCAAGAAATATTGAGTAGTGAGGATGCAATCATATGTAGAAAAAAAATATGGTTGGTGTGATCTCTACTCTCCTTACACAAGCTAACACCAACTCACTATAATTCTTTTTTTTTGATATTCTTCTTTCGATGTTGCATTCCTCACGGCAAACCACGCGAACAAATCGATCTTTTGTTGTTGCTTTCTTGTACCACATTTTCTTCTAAACCTCCCTACTGCTTCAACGCAAAATTCCTTGTCCCTCTCCCCATTACACATTCCACCTTTCCCATCACCCCCGCCCCAAATTTCTTAGTTTTAAGTTTATCCCTTCCCCAATCTTGTATGACCCTCCTAAAGGAAACATCCATAATATTCCTTGACTATTCCTTAGATGATCGCATACCGTAAGTCCTTGTTACACGCTCTAGTTTGTCACTGGGAAGTTGGAAAAATTCAAAAGGATCTCTTATGGGATTCGTCAGGATTTAAAGGTTTTAAACAAGGAACTTCGAGAAGATGGTTATGGAGATTTGGGGTGAAGGAGAATGCTTTTTATAGAGAGGTAATTTATGGAGAAGTACAGAATCTTGGAAGGGAGATAGAGGACCAAAAATGTCACATTTCTTACGGGTGTGGTTTATGGAGGAAAGTTTTGAAGGGATTGGAAGAGTTAGATGAGGATGTTTCTTTTAGGATATGGGTAGGGGAGTAGGGGTAAGTTTCTGGGTCACAGGTGGTGTGGGAACAATATTTTGAGACTTCTATTTTCAAACATGTACATGATTTGATGCCAAAGTGAGATGTTTGTTCAAGGGATACATAAGTTCCAAGGTGGAGAAGTTCTATGTGATTTACTTTTTAATGAAAAGACTTCTAAATGATGGCTAAATTTAGGGCCATATTTTTAGAATTTTCAACATTAAGCTTTTGTTAGAACTACCCTTTGGCCTAAATTTCAACTAATTTAAGTTTTAATGGTAACTACATACTTGAAGACGTTCTTATTAAACAAAATCATAGATTCTCCAAACATGGTGTATATCTCGTGGAAAATAGGAAAATATATTTATTACGTGTTTGCAGCCTAAGTATTTGTTTCAAGTTGTGAGTGCCGAAAATGCTTTGACTAGTAATATTTTTTTTCAACTAAAATCAATTCATATGAATCCTAGAAGGAAATGTCACTTCGATGCGAACGATGTGACCTAATGGTCAATGAAATGGAAGAAAACCATGGGGTTTGAGGTACAAATTCCAGCGGAGGCAAAAAAGCTAGATGATTTCTTCCTATTTTCCTATGGCTTGAGGGGCAAAGTTACGTGGTTGCTGTACGGGTGGACTTAGCAGGTACCAGGTGGAATAGCCTAGGTGTACGCAAGCTGGTCAACACTACCATCATAAAAAAATCACTTTAATGGATTAAATGCCTCAGAAGTAGGTTTATCCTAAAAAAAATTAACTAAGCAAATTGTCTACCACCAAGCACCCGGTCCCACTTCAGAAAAGTAACAACGAAAAAGTAAAGACGGGGCTCCCAGAGTTAATCCTTTCTACATCAAGGATAGCGCAATAAGTTGCTTCTTAATTAAAATCCTAGCTGCTAAAGTTGCTGGTCTGTAACTTGTTTTTAGGGTTAAAGTCCATCCTAGACAAGTGGTGTGTTAACGGACTGACAATGGACTTTTCATTTTCGTACCATTCATTGAAGTAATGAAGATAGTATTACACTTTCGTGAATAGGCTGAGTTTTACTGCACCAATGCATTGGTAGTTCTCCCTCAAATTCGGTTCTAAAAACGTATATTTTTTAATTAAAACTACATAATTTAAAGGCAATGAAGAAAGGTTAGGAGACAGTAGCAGTTGTGTTGATGCATAATTGTCCGCAATAGGAAGTTGTCGGACTGTTTTTTGTCAAGAGTACATACCCGAGTTTGTATTGATCATGGAATCCATTTGTTTTTCGTGGTTATTGTTTGTTGATTGCGGTGATGGCAGAGTGGAGATCAGATGTGTTTGTGTACTCTCTAAGTGCTGCTTTAGGCCCCTCATATTTCTTCAATATTGCATATGAACTTTTTCATTCTTGTCTAGATCAAATTGATGGCTAAGAAACCAATTTGAAATAATGAGGGGACACATAAATTTCAATCATGTTTTTCACTCTGGGAAATTTTCTGGATGTTGTTTCTGGTGTTGACTTGAATGAGAGTTTTGGAGTAACTGGTAAAGTTGCTGACATGTGACCAGGAGGTTACGGGTTCAAGCCGTGGAAACATCCTCTGGTAGAAATGCAGGGTAATGCTGCGTACAATAGACTCTTGTGGTCCGGCCCTTCCAGGACCCTGCACATAGTGGGAGCTTAGTGCATTGGGCTGCCGTGTTTCTAGTGTTAACTCTTAGCAAAATCTATAACTGATGGTATATGATTAACTAAGCATGGATCATCACAGTTAGCTAAGTCAACATGAATCATATTTCTAGAAGGGGTGGGGTGGGGTGGGTGTTCTTGTATATTCTGCTATTGCGATCATCGTGCAGAAAACTATTAATTCTCAACAAGATATTTGATTGGATAGTGGGAATTAGTACTGGAGTGTAACCTGTGGATTGCACTAAATTCAATGGCAAAGATCTGAGCGGGCGCAACGGCAAAGTTATAATTGATCTGGAGATGTTGTAGTTTTCTGTTGCTTCTGCATTTGTTACTTATCCGCAAAAGAAATGGAGGGGAGGTGATAGGTTTGGATAGCAATTGGTGATTTGTTCCATTCTAGTTGTGCTCGTAGTAAGAAATTAATATGGGATCAGAATCGGATGGTCGAAAGGGGGAAGTGCCGGGTGTTTTGTGATAAAAGAATGCCTAGTAAAGTGAAGGGTAAGTTCTATAGTTCAATTATAAGACTATTAATTTTAAATGATAGTCAACGTTGAGCTGCGAAAGTTCAACACATTGTAAGATGAGTGTCATAGAGATGCGTGAATGGATGGGTGGTCATACAAGATCATACAAAATTAAAAGTTCCATATTCACCTGAAGGTGCAACTAGTGCAGTGCACACTGAGGATAAAATGAGAGAAGGTCATTTGAGATGGTTTGGTCATCTTTTGTAATCCATGCAGACTTAGCAAAAGATAGGGCACAATAAAAGTAAAAGATCTATATAGGCGATATCAATTAGTTGGGAATATCTTTGTACGTTCACGTTAGGTGCTATGCTTTCTAGTACTCTTTTAGCTTTCAGAGATTTTTATGCTAGTAGAAAATATAGAATACTTTTAGCACTCTTTATTTATTTTTATTCTACATAATGTTGGCCTTATGAATTAAATGGAGACTCATGGTCAGTAAAGATTCATATAGCCGACCCCCACCTGTCTTGGACTGGGGCGTAATTATTACTCCCACCGTCCCAATTTATGTGATATACTTTCATTTGGCTCGCACTTTAAGCTATAAAGGAAGACTTTTGAATCTTATGGTCTAAAATAAGTTAAAGATATTTGTGTGGTTATAGATCATCTCGTTTGGCGTAAAAGGTAAAATTTAAAATTAAATTGTTACCAAATAAGGAAATGTCATTCTTTTTGGGACGGACTAAAAAGGAAAGTGAGTCATTCTTTTTGGACAAAAGGAGTATTGTTTTTGTTGTTATTGGTGTAAGAAACTAACATGGTATCAAGGGCTCTTGATTTAAGAAAGGCCATCCTACACGTGCTTCTCAAGAATCTCAAAAAATAGGCTCGGTGGAGGGGGATTTCATCAGTTTGAAATAGAACGGACTTGCCATGAAAAGAAACATGTAGATACAACTAATGAACTTGAGAAATATACATTCCTGTTATGGGATTGCATTGTTTAAAGCATCACCCATTTACTGAAATACAAGGGGTAACTGTCTGCAACTTTAATTTTCTTTGACTTATTGATCTGCTATGTGATTGTCATTGTAGCTAACAGAAGCACGTAATAACTAAATAAAATGTAGTCTTCACTTTTTGGTTTGGGAAGTACCAAAGATAGCGAACAGTTCTATTTAATCTGTATCATGATCGTTCCGAAGTTTAAACGAGTATATTGTATCCTTATGTGCCGTCCAAAATATATTTTTCGGATCCGCCTCCATTTTTGAAGGTACTCTAACCCCCTGCCCCCTCTCTAGCTTTTGTTTTTGAAATTTGGGTTGCATGTTCTGCAGTTGTGCTTTAAGGATGTAATCTGGGAGTCAGAAAATAGAAGGGAGTTCTGAGAATCTTCCCTTTTCAAGTTGTATGGCTAAAATGTGTAGACCAGTTTGGCTGAGGGCTCTGGAGATAGGCAGAGGATGGTGATTCTAGGGACACAGAGGAGAGTGGATAGAGGATAGAGAACTAGAAAGATGAGAATCGTAGTTGATGGGTGATCATCGGGAGAAGCATTAGGATGGTTAATCACTGTAGGTATAAATGTTTTCCAGCTTGGATAAAGTATGATTAAATCAAGAATAACTGGACCGACACCCATATATTTTTTGATCAGGTAAATTGAGATTTCATTAATAAATGCATCCAGTAGATGCTGGAATTTACAAGCTGCAGCAAAAAAGAGTTAGCTTCTGAGCAGTGAGACCTTCAAAATGCTTCTTGAGGAGCCAAGAAGCATAACTTGTTTACAACCTCCAACATTTAGAAGCCAGTAATTATGTATAGCATGAAATGAAACGTGAGATCATGTTCCTGGTTAAATATTGCTCTGTAGGCATTAGATCAATGTATTTCTTCCCTTGATTTACACAATGCTGATCTTTGCTAAACATGCTCCGCATTTATTAATACCTAAGAACTTGTAGCATTTGGAAAGGTAGAAATTACATCTGTTGATATATCTCAATAAAAGTCAAAAGATTGAAATATATTTTATCTTTAACTTTTTAGCGCCTTAGTTTGAAATATGTAGAGATAATCTTATCTTTTAATTTGTGATAAGGTTTTGTCTATTAGTCAGAGATAATCATATCTTTTAGTTAGAGAAGGTTTTTCCTAGGACCATTGTGTTCTTTATTTGGAAGACTTTGATAACATGCCCTTTTATATGGTAAGCCCCTACCCTCGAACTCCCTAACTAGGCGGCAAACATTGATTTTGTTTACTTTGTTCGTTTGGTAACTCGAATGCCCGATCTTATTGTTGGAGGTGAAGAGTCCTTTCCACTAGGCTATACCTCCTTTGTCTTGAATAACACTAGACTCATGAATAGTACCTTGTGAATTTCTCTCTTTTTTCTTCTCTTTTTTCGTTTTGTTCTCTCTTTTTCTTCTCTTTTTGTTTTTGTTCTCTCCATTCTTCTCGCATTCCTCCCTTCTCTGCTACATCAATTTGGTACCAAAGCTCAAATCTAATTCATTGTTCTGTACTCTTTTAACATCCATTCCCGATAATAACTCATATGTCTACTACCAGAAAGTATTCATTCTTCAGTACCCAACTGACATCTTACACAACTGACATCTTGTCATCATTCAAGTAGAAAGAAGCTATAGTAAGAAAGCTTGATAACAATAAAAGAAGTTACTTAGTAAGGAAGTTTGATTCCTCATTCTTTTGGTCTCTTGAAAGTTGGAGAGGGTAACTACGTTGCATGAGACATATCACTATAAGTGGAAATTCAATTTACTCTAAGTTGGCGGTTTAGAACAACTACTTCAATGGGAGGATCATTGCTTGATGCTATGTGGACCAAGGAGGATCAGTTAGATTCCATTTTCAAGTCCTTTAGAGCTGGACCAGTCTAGGGTAATTTGCTCCAACTGAGAGAATTATCTACCTGAATAGACAAATAAAATGTTTCATTTTATAGGGTAAATAAGTTTATTGAGTGGAAAACCTCGTATACAAGCCGTAGACCTAAAAGTAGAGAATTACAGAACAAAAACAATTGCAATGTCATTATGTTTTTTTGATGTTCTTTTGGTTTAAAAAGCAGAGATAATCTTATCTTTTTGGTTAAATAATAGGGACCCTAAATAATAAGGTTTTATTTATTACTCCCTCCATTTCAATTTGTTTCTCTGGCTTTGACTTGGCACGGAGTTTAAGAAAGTATGGAAGACTTTTGAATCTTGTGGTCTTAAATTAAACATATCTTTTCACGACATGTTTAAGACTTCAAGATTAAAGGGCATTTTGGTACATTCTACATATCTTTGTGGTCTTAAATTAAGATATGTAGAATGTACCAAAATGCCCTTTATTCTTGTAGTCTTAAACATGTCGTGTGAAAAGTTGAAATTAAAGAGTTGTCAAAAAAGGAAAGAGACATTCTTTTTTAAACCGACTAAAAAGGAAAGTAAGACAAACAAATTGAAACCGAGGGAGTAGTTTGAGATAATTATGTCTTCTAGTTAGAGATATTGTTTTATCTGATGTTTTCATTCTTGTTAGGGATATAGTTCTCCTAGTTTTTAAGACTTTAAACTTCTTTGGAATTTACTATACTATAAATATAAATAGAACCATTATGCTGTTACCTTCTTAAAAAAAATAAAAAATAGAACCATTATGTACTTTATTTAGAAAACTTGAATAAAACTTGACATGATGATGAATAATACCTTTTAAATTTATCTCTCTAACTCTCACTTATTCTTTTTTCATGCCCTATATTGTCATACTAGGGCTGTTCTCTACACCCAACTTATACTCCCGCAGTTTTCTGTCTTCCTTTACTTTGGTCCTCCTAAGTACTATCCTCTTTTGCCTGCTATCATGTCTCATATTAGGTGAACTGATTGTGACAATAATATGTGGTTGTCAGACTTTCCATGCAACAATAAATTGGGGGATGTGTTTTGTTTGTGATAACATGATGGTAATAACCACAAAGCTTAGAAGTTGCAGCACTTCAGTTCAATAATTTCTATAGCTTGAATTTTATTCATGTAAGCTTGAGATCAGCTCAAACATGGGAAAAGGTGTGGACTGAGAGGTTCGGGTTGGTTAGTCTTGCGGTTAAATAAACTTCCCTGTCGTTGGAGGTTAATTGAAGCTTGCACAATTTTGGGAGACCTCTGGAGACAGACGTTGAAAAAAACTAGTGATGAGAGAGAGAGAGAGAGAGAGAGAGAGAGGGTTCTTTTAGGGAGGGCTGTGGAGAGAGCAAGAGAGGTAAGTAGTTGTAGAGTGAAATCGGATGGACAATTTTGATATAACTGGTAAGTAGATATCTTTGCCTTGAGCTTGGTTCAAATGGCATGGCGTATTCTGTTAATTTTGAGCTAAGTTGAGCTGGAGATAAGTTGGGCTAGGCTAGCTAACTATTCATTAGTAGCCCTAGTTGAAACTGCATTTGTATCTGCAGTGATCTTTCAGAATGGATGTGATCATTCAAAGGATAGTTTTTACATCCTCACATTCCAATAATTTTCTTATATGATTTCTCTTGGGGGTCCTGGAATGAACTGAATCAAGCTCAAAGCTCTCCTGTTTGATTGGTTACAAAAGCAAATAAATGGTACTTAACAGTTGAGTAGATAGACAACGGCACATGGTTTTTACTTTTTATGTTACTAGTCTTTAGGTTTCAGCCTGTTACATTATGACATGTTTTCTACCTGGCCATCTTCTTGGTTGGTGTTTCTCTTTCTTTTCCTCTTTTAGGGGCGTGGACGAGGGGCATATTCAGGATGAGAGGAATGAGGACATATTGGTACTAATCCTAGAAAATAGGACTAAGTTCATTATTGTTGGGCTATGAAATGATATATGAATGCGTCTTTGAGCGGGGTCAGTATGGATCTAGAGAAATATGAAGAAGTCTGTTGTCAGGAACTACCGGTGCTACATTTTTAAAATCTTCATCTATTCCCAGTTTGTCACAGATTATCCTTGTAAACACCAATTCTCTGTTGCATCATTCTTAAATATTCCCAGGAACCTGAATCAGGTAAAGCTTAATTATATCTAAGGTTATCATTCCCCAAACTGAGTTTCTGCTATGAAAAAATTGAACGTGGGCTTTCTCGTGTATTTGGATGATATATGTGTTTTTTATCTGCAAGATACAATTAATTGCAATCCTCCAGACACCACCCTCACATAAAGTAAAAGAAGAAAAAAAAGGGAGTTGTCATATAGAAAGCTGGGAAAGGAACATATTTTTATCCCAAATGAAATAAGTGAAACATGTTAGAAAGAGGTGTTTTTAGAAATCAGAAGGGTTGCATGATTTGGAATCACTTGCATAGTGCTATCAGTGTACTTTAGAAACAGCTGTTAATGTCCTGATTCAGATTTTGATGTGGAATGTGGATCGATTATACGATTCTTCTGTGGAATGTCGATCAATTATACAGTGATTCTTCTTAAAATTCTGAGTGGTTATTTCTAATGCTGTCAATATTTTCTGGTCTCTCCATAATTTTGGAAAGATTGTTTATTTTGTGCCTGATTTATCCCTTATAACCTCTGTACTCAAACACTCGATTCTTACGCTTCTGGTTTTTGTTTTTTTTTGCCAGTCGCTTCTTGCAATGTAGAGGCCCATACGCTAAACGAAGACATCCTCTTGTGGACTCAACTGTAGTAGCAGAAATTAGAAGATGCATTGACCAAGGGATTGAATTTCAAGGCGAACTGTTAAATTTTAGAAAAGATGGATCTCCCTTGATGAGTAGACTGCGTATGACTCCTATATATGGGGATGATGAAGCGATAACTCATATTATTGGTATTCAGTTCTTTAAGGAAGTTAATATTGATTTGGGTCCACTTCCAGGATCCTGGGTAAAGGAGCCTACAAGATTATTGGATAGGTACCATTCTAGTCTTTCTTCTTGTGGACCAGACTCAGAAGGAAACCGCACTATCAGTCGTGGGGTTTGTGGTATACTGCAGTTGAGTGATGAAGTCCTAGCCCTCAAGATTCTTTCACGGTTGACCCCAAGAGATATTGCGTCTGTTGGCTCTGTTTCTAGACGACTTTATGAGCTGGCAAAAAATGAAGATCTTTGGCGAATGGTCTGTCAAAATGCATGGGGTAGTGAAACAACTCGGGTGTTAGAGGCGGTGCCAGGAGCTAAGCGATTGGGTTGGGGTAGATTGGCTAGAGAATTAACTACTCTAGAAGCAGCAGCATGGAGGAAGCTAACTGTTGGAGGTGCTGTTGAACCTTCACGTTGCAACTTCAGTGCATGTGCAGTAGGGAACCGTGTTGTACTCTTTGGTGGAGAGGGGGTAAACATGCAACCAATGAATGATACTTTTGTATTAGACTTGAATTCCAGCACTCCAGAGTGGAAATATGTCAAAGTCAGCTCTCCTCCTCCTGGACGTTGGGGGCACACACTCTCTTGTGTGAATGGATCTCATCTTGTTGTGTTTGGGGGCTGCGGGAGGCAGGGCCTCTTAAATGATGTTTTTGTGTTGGATTTGGATGCTAAACAACCAACTTGGCGTGAAATCTCTAGTTTGGCGCCTCCGCTTCCAAGATCTTGGCACAGCTCCTGTACCTTGGATGGGACCAAGTTGATAGTCTCTGGTGGTTGTGCAGATTCTGGTGTACTTCTCAGTGATACTTTCCTGCTTGATCTGTCTATGGAGAAGCCTGTGTGGCGTGAGATACCAGTGACATGGACCCCCCCTTCTCGTTTAGGCCACACGCTGTCTGTTTATGGAGGCAGGAAAATACTTATGTTTGGGGGTCTTGCCAAGAGCGGTCCTCTGCGTTTTCGATCAAGTGATGTGTTTACGATGGATCTCAGTGAGGAAGAACCCTGCTGGAGATGTGTTACAGGAAGTGGAATGCCTGGTGCGGGGAATCCCGGAGGCGTTGCTCCTCCGCCAAGGCTTGATCATGTGGCAGTAAGTCTCCCTGGTGGCAGAATTCTGGTCTTTGGTGGGTCAGTTGCTGGTCTCCACTCAGCATCGCAGCTCTACATTTTGGATCCAACAGAAGAGAAGCCTACATGGAGGATATTGAATGTGCCTGGTCGGCCTCCAAGATTTGCTTGGGGACATAGTACATGTATTGTTGGTGGAACTAGAGCAATAGTCCTTGGAGGTCAAACTGGGGAAGAATGGATGCTCAGTGAGCTGCATGAACTATCTTTAGCAAGCTCTGTTATATGAATAAAAAGAAAGGTAATAATCAAGGGAAGGTGTTGTGCTGAATTCACCATGAAAATATTGCCTCAAGAATAAAGGGAGTCCCGAGCAAACTATTGCAGTGCGGTTTTTGCATTGCACCAAATGCACAATTGATTAGCAAAGTACCCTTGAGTTAGTGGCAGTCTTGTTTATTCTTGTGTGGCTCATAGGCCATGTTGAGCAGATGGTCCTGTTGAGCAGTTGGTCTGAATTGAGCTTGATTTGCAAGGTTTGCATGCAATGATTTCGTTTGATGCACTTGAATTATTCACCTGTTGAAAGGTAGGTGTAGCTTGATAGATCAGTAGCTTATTCTGTATTCTTAGGTTAGTTTGTATTGTGTATGGATGTGTGTGTTGTTCAAGTCCCTGTAATTTGAACCCCTTTGGGCGACCATGCAAAAATAGAAAAAGTAATGGAAAAAAAGGTAAAGATTTGCAGAACCAGATGCATGAGAGTTTGTATTAGATTTATAATTATTCCTTGCTATGTTAAAATAACAGTTCATGCGATGACATGATTGTTATCCATTTGAGCATCTCAGACTCGAACAGCTTAACATCTTGTTGCAAACAAATTGTTAAACAGTCTTTCCCTGATAGGATATTTTTGGTTTTTACCCTCACAGGTGGTGCACATATAGGAGAGGCATCAGTTATTCTTATTATGCAGCATAGCGATGTTCTATCGAAGTCTGGAATTTGTTCTCGGATAGTTTTATTTAGTATTTCTATTCATGTTTACTGTAACTGTTGCACTCGTATAATTTTTTTTTTTTTTTTAAAACTTGGAATAGTTCTGAGTAATATTATTCTTCTGTTGCGGAAAAGCAAGACATGGAATAATGTCTCAGGGTTATCTGCGTCTACTGGATGATACATGGTTATTGTAGCTCTTGTAGTATCATTAAGGGTTTATGTTTAGGCTTTTATATGGTCATTGAGAAGAAAGTCTTGTACAAACTGTATTTAGCGTCTTGTTGGGTAATGAATGAGGTAATATATGCGTCTTCAATCAATAGAATTTTGATAATTTCAGTTTCTTTACCTGAGTCATCCGTTGTATCTGAAACGCAGAAAATAAGAATTTTATTTTGAAACAAAAGGCAACTTGTTTTGTAAGCTCATAACAGCAATTGCATGCCAGGGACCAGATAAAACCAGCTACTGCCTCTTCCTCTCCATCAAATCTTATCCAAGTTCCATCAAATTCACCCACACCTCTTTTCTACCTACCCCTACGTCTTGGTTTCTCAAGTGAAAAAAAAAACATGGGGTATCAACTGAAAGTTGTGAGAGTATATTATTGTTTTTGGATTGGCGGGTACAATCATGTTAGAATTCTCGGAACGGAATACAATATAGTTGGATTAGATAAATAAATTGGATCAGGTTTAGACTTTAATTAGATTATAAGGAAAGAAGAAGTGATGAGCTTGTGTGTTTTAACTTGCGCGATTTGCTATTTTTAATTTAACATTAAAAATATATTAAGGATGATGCGAGAATCTTATTCTAAGACCGGAGTCGAGAACTTTCCTGATTATTATCGACTTTATTTTAGTCTGCCAGCCTATCGAATGCTCCATGAACGGTGAGCACTTCCTGCCTCTACTCCAAAACCTCTATGCGTTCCTGACACAAGAAAGTTTTCTCGATAGGTGAACTAAAATTTCTAGTCATCTTAGGAACTTTCCGCTTTCCGGTCATTTTGAGTTAAGAAAATGTGAAAGTGTGTTTATCTCTATAAAAAAGAGTGTTGGAACTTGTATGGAATTAAGAAGAAATAAAGTGATCAACGGACAGAAATTTCGAATCAAAGGTTGCAACTTTTCAAAACAATTACAACCTTTGGTATGAATAGTTGTAAATGTTCATATGCTACTCTATATAAAGAAGGTTGATCACTTGGTTGAATAGAGACACAACAAGACAGAAAAAACTACAATCAATCAGTTTTTTCACAATTAATGATTTAAGATTGTTGCTTCTACTTCTTCTTAAAAAACAAGTTTCTGAAGAACACATATAGTAAATTCGCCAGAAGTGAAGTTCTTGTGCTAGAACTCTCACTTAGATAGTTGTATCCTCTAGACATCGTAAAAAAGCTGCAAAGACAAGTGGGGGCGAATTTTTGTCTTAGGACACTGCATCAAGCAGGCCTCTATCGACACCAAGTTAGTATGTGTTTTCAATTTACTGAATTCATTGTTGCTGATTTCAAGTTATTATTATATTATTATGCTCAATTCATTTCATCATTGATGATACTAGATTGACACTAACAATCTAAGACAAAAAATTCCTATTCAAAAAAAAAAATCCAAATTTTTTTTTCCTGATTTGTTGAGGTTGCAAATTGTTTTTTCCAGAGAATTCAATTTCCTGATTTGCAAAGATGGATCAATCTGGATCGTCAATGATGAAAAACCATGTTGAAAAACTTGAGAAATTCAAAGGTTCTGATTTCAAAAGCTGGCAACAGAAGATGTTGTTCTACTTGACAACTCTTCACGTGGCAAATGTATTGATTGCTAAGGCTCCTATGGCTTTGCCAGAAGGAGAAGGGGAGAATGCTCCGACTGATGCGGAGAAGGCTGGAAGGCTGAAAGACATTCAAACTTGGGAAAGTCAGGAGTTTCTTTGCAGAAACTATTTTCTCAATGCCTTGGATGATTCTCTCTACGACATCTACTCCACATTCAGAACGACACGGGAGTTGTGGCAATCGTTGGAGAACAAGTACAAAACTGAGGTTGCTTGTTCCAAGAAGTTCGTCATCGGAAAGTTTCTGAACTTTAAGATGTGTGATGCCAAGGCAGTTGTCAAGCAAGTGGAGGAACTCCAAATCATTGTTCATGAGTTAGAGGTTGAAGGTATGGGCCTTAACCCAAATTTCCTTGTTGGTGCTATTATTGAGAAATTACCTCCCTCATGGAAGGATTTTAAGGTTTATCTTAAGCATCTAACCGAGGAAATGAATTTTGAGCAATTGGTTCTGAAAATTCGAGTTGAAGAGGATAACCGGAAGAATGAAAAGGCAGATGATGTTTCATTGGAGCCTAATGCCAACATGGTTGAAGGCAATGCTTCTAAGGCCAAGTTTCAGAAAGGCAAGGGCAAATTTAATGATGCCAAGCGATCTTTTGCAACCGGGAGGAATGCATTCGCCCCAAAAAGGACCAATGCATTCAAGAAACCACAACCAGGACTCTGTTGGGTATGTGGCAAACCTGGACACAGAGCAAAAGATTATTGCCTTCGTAAGAATCAAGGTGGTGGTGTTGGAGGTTAGAGTAATGTCAACCAATCCAACCGGGCTGAAACTAAAAACCAATTCATTAGGGTTGTGGCGGCTTAAGCAAATCTGGTTACAAATTCAACCGATTGGTGGATGGACAAGGGTGCTACAATGCACGTATGTTCTGAAAATGATATGTTTTCATCCTACCAAGCCATCAAGGATGGAGAACCATTGTTCGTAGGGAATGATGCTTCTGTGAAAGTGGAAGGGAAAGGGAAGGTGACTTTACAACTCACTTTCGAGAATGATCTTGTGCTCATTAATGTGTTGCACGTGCCTGAAATTTGTAAGAATTTGATTTCTGAGCCTGTTCTTAGTAACAAGGGCTTCAAAATTGTATTTGAATCTGACAAATTTGTACTCACCAAGGGTGGGTTGTATGTAGGGAAGGGTTACCTCAGTGAGGGACTCTTCAAACTATCTGTTGTACCTACTAAGACAATTGTCATTATTAATGAAAATGCAGGCACTAGCATTGCTTCTATGTATATGGTTGATTCCCATTCTTTATGACATTCACGATTAGGCCATATTAATTATCGCTCTTTACAAAGAATGGTGAAGTTAGGCATATTGCCAAATTGCTGTATGAACAAAATGACTAAGTGTGGAGTTTGCATAGAATCAAAATATGCAAGTCATCCTCATAAATCTGTAGTGAAATCAAATGAAGTGTTTGGTTTAATTCATAGTGTTTTATGTGATTACCAAGCAACCCCATCTCGTGGCGGAAAGAATTACTATATATCGTTCATAGATGATTATAGTAAATTTTGTTATGTATATTTAATACATACCAAAGATGAGGCTTTGAACATGTTTAAAACATACAAAGCAGAAGTGGAAAACCAACTTGACAAAAGAATTAAGATTCTCAGGTCAGACAGAGGTGTTGAATATCAATCAAATGAGTTCAAAGAATTCTGTTCTACTCATGGTATAGTTCATTAAACCACTGCGCCATATACTCCAAAATAAAATGGAGTTGCCGAACATAAGAATAGAACATTGAAGAATATGATGAATTCAATGTTGATTAGTTCGGGTGCACCCCTTAGTCTATGGGGTGAGGCGTTAATTACTGCAAATATGATATTGAACAAAATTCATCAAAAGAAAAATGACCAGTCTCCCTATGAGTTATGGAGAGAAAGATCGCCTACTTTCAAAAGGATGAAAGTGTGGGGTTGCCTAATGAAAGTTCAAGTTCAAGTTCCCTTACCAAAGAGAACTAAACTTGGACCAAAAATGGTGGATTGCATATATATTGGTCATGCTAATAATAGTGCAGCATATAAGTTTTTGGTGTATCATTTTGATGTTGAAGGTATTCACAAAAACACACTTATGAAATCTGCTGAAGCAGAGTTTTTTGAGGATATTTTTCCTTATAAAGATAAGGATAAAAGTGTTCCTAATCATAAGAAAAGGACACTACCTCAAGATGAGTCAAACCAAAACACTAATAATGATAAAAATCTTACTTCATCTGTTCAAGAAGAAATTTTTGAACCAAGGAGGAGTAAACGTGGGAAAATTGCCAAAGATTTTGGACCGGACTTCATGACCTTTTCTGTTGAAGGAGAACCTAAAACATATAGGGCTGCTATGGACTCATCTGAAGCACCTTATTGGAAAGAGGCTATTCAAAGTGAGGTAGAATCTATTGTGCAAAATAATACATGGATATTGGTTGATCTCCCTCCGGGACAAAAACCAATAGACCATAAATAGATTTTCAAACGGAAATTAAGGCCTGATGGTACTATAGAAAAATACAAAGCTCGTATAGTAGCCAAAGGGTTTCGACAAAAAGAAGGTGTAGATTTCTTTGATACCTACTCACCAGTAACGAGAATTACGTCTATAAGAACGTTAATTGCTATAGCGGCGATTCACAATTTGGAAATACACCAAATGTATGTGAAGACCGCATTCTTGAATGGTGAATTAGATGAAGAAATTTACATGGAACAACCCGAAGGTTTGTTGTTAAAGGTCAAGAACGAAAGGTTTGTAAATTGATTAAGTCTTTATACGGACTTAAACAAGCTCCAAAGCAATGGCATGAAAAGTTTGATAATACGTTATTATCAAATGGTTTTCAAATAAATGAACGTGATAAATGTGTCTACATTAAACAATGTAAAGATGCATGTGTCATTATATGCTTATATGTTGATGATATGCTAATTATGGGAATGGATAAAGATGTAATTAACCAAACTAAGAAGATGTTGCATGCCGCTTTTGAAAGATATGAGAATAGCGGATGTCATTCTTGGTATTAGAATTCAAAAGAATTATGATGGTTACATCTTAACACAATCCCATTATGTTGAAAAGGTCCTTAGAAAATTTGGACACTATGATGATCGATCGATTGTTACACCATTTGATCCCGCTAGTCACCTTAAGAAGAATGAAGGTGAAAGTGTGTCTCCATTGGAGTATACACAAGTTCTTGGAAGCTTGATGTACATAATGAATTGTACGAGACCGGATTTAGCATATACAGTGAGTCGACTAAGTCGATACTCACATAATCCTGGAAAGGATCATTGGTTTGCACTAATAAGAGCACTCCGATATCTACGACATACAATGAACTATGGATTGCATTATACAAAATATCCTCATGTGTTAGAAGGATATTGTGATGCTAATTGGATTTCCAACCAGTCGGAAAGTAAGTCCACAAGTGGTTATGTATTTACACTTGGTGGAGCGTCGGTATCTTGGAAATCATCAAAGCAAACGGTAAATACGTGATCAACTATGGAAGCAGAGTTTGTAGCCTTAGACAAAGCTGCCGAAGAGGCAGAATGGCTCAGAAACTTCCTAGAAGGTATTTCGTTGTGGACAAAGCCTGTGACCGCCATTTGCATACATTGTGATAGTATGGCTGCCCTGACAAGGGCAAAGAATCAGATATACAATGGCAAGTCGAGACATATAAGGCGACGTCATAATACAATACGAAGCTTGCTGAAGAATTGAATTATTTCCATTGATTATGTGAAATCAAAGGACGATATAGCAGATCCTTTGACAAAAGGCCTTAACAGAGAGCAAGTTGTATTTACATCGAGGGGAATGGGCTTAAAGCCAACACAATGAGTCGTTAACTGGAGAAAACCTAACCTATCATAATTGGAGATCCCATGGTTTAGGTTCAATAGGAAAACTAGTTGGGGAAGACTCAAGGAGCATAAAACACACATATGTTCATTCCTATGGTGTACTAAGCGTGTTAATCCGTTGATGTTTTAAGGGCTGAATCTTATTCTTAATAATACTAAAAGCCTTATGATGGGATAGTATAGACTATTCTTGTTTGGTATTACCTATATGAAATTGATGTGGGGTCGCATCTGGGAGAACCGATATGGCTACGTTCTCTAGAAAATCTCACGAAGAAGGAGTTGTTCACGACCGAAATGAACACAACCGTAAGAATTGAAATATATTGATATGATATGTGTGATACTTGTTGTCTTGATTTACTACAAAACGTGAATAGTTCAAGACATTTCGTCTACTATTTCACAAAGTAGATCCGATAGGTATTCACTACGAACGGTTCAAGTCCAAAAGACATCATTTCCGATGCATGTCATATCACGTTGTTCAGAAATAACGAAAAGTTCCTTATTATATTATTTTCTATCCAAATATGGGGTATTGTTGATGTTTGAATAGAAAATGTGGGGTATTGTTGAAACTTGTATGGAATTAAGAAGAAATAAAGTGATCAACGGACAGAAAATTCGAATCAAAGGTTGCAACTTTTCACAAAGGTTGCAACTTTTCAGAACAATTACAACCTTTGGTATGAATGGTTGTAAATGTTCATATGCTACTCAATATAAAAAATGTTGATCACTTGGTTGAATAGAGACACAACAAGACAGAAAAAACTACAATCAATCAGTTTTTTCACAATTAATGATTTAAGATTGTGGCTTCTACTTCTTAAAAAATAAGTTTCTGAAGAACACATAGTAAATTCGCCAGAAGTGAAGTTCTTGTGCTAGAACTCTCACTTAGATAGTTGTATCCTCTAGACAGACGTCCGTAAAACTGCAGCACAAATGGGGGCGAATTTTTGTCTTAGGACACTGCATCAAGCAGACCTCTATCGACACCAAGTTAGTATGTATTTTCAATTTGCTGAATTCATTGTTGTTGATTTCAAGTTATTATTATATTATTGTGTTCAATTCATTTCATCATTGATGATACTAGATTGACACTAACAAAGAGTACGTTTCGCGCTGTGGAGTGAGTAGAAATGTCACAATTGGGAGTTTGATTCAACACTTACAAGATAAAAATTAAAAGAAACAAAGCAAATAACGGTGAGTTTTCTTAACTTTTCTTGAAAACACGACCTTACTGCGGTAGTTGAGTATGCCTTTGAGAATGTCTTATCATTTTTTCAGATCGATCTTGCTGTTGGCGAGAACAAAAATCTCTCATAGAGTTGGTTTGGGTGTGATGCTTGCAGTCTTTCTAACGCTAGGTACTTTCATACGTGTGTAAGAAACATCAGATTGATAAAGAAAGTTTTCTCTGTAGCTGAATTGAAAGCTGAAATAAAAAAAAAAGACGATTCTAACCATCTTATTCAACTATAACATATTAGAATTAAAAGAAACAAAAATAAAAGGCAGAAAATTCCTTGAGAAGTGTACTTGGATCCTTCTACTTTAAGTATATCCTTCATCCATCTAATTTGCTAAAAATATCCCTTCGCTTATCTTTTTGGCTCACCTTCTCCTTAAAACTTACAAATCTCTTATTTATTATTTTTTAAATTCTTGAAAAACAATTATTTAAATATTTTATTTTATTTGTATTTTTTCTTTTTCTTTTAAAATGATAATTGAGGCTCAGATCTATGTTATGCTCAAGTATTATATTTTTAAATTATTATTTATTACGTGTCATATTCCTATTGGACAATTAAAATACATCATACCCAACTGTCATAAAACATAAAAAAAAATTTGTTCATAGAAAATTATTTTGTTTGTTCACCACAAAAATAATTAAAAAATAACTTATTTTATTTGTCACCCAAATTTGTCATAAGACATAAAAATTTATCTTATGTGTTCACCAAAAAAAGAATAAAAAATAAAATTAATTCATTATGAACAAAAATAACAAAAAGTAATAGGGTTGATGATTGGTTCATACAATTAGATTTTTATGAAAAAAAAATGAATAAATAAAACAATAATTTTTTATTTTTATTTTTATTTTTGGCGTGAACAAATAAAATAATTTGTATGTTTTATGACAAAGTTGAGTAAGTTGGGTGGGGCTGGTTTAATTAAGAGGAAGGATGTTATTTTGTTTAATAGGAATATGACACGTAGTAAATATTTTTTCTTTTCCAATTTATGTGGCATCATTTCATTTTTAGTATGTTCCAAGATGAATGTTACCTTCCTTATTTGACAACTATTTAATGGCACAATCCCTATTTTATTATTGTTTGGTCCCATTTAATTTTTAAAATATATTTATTGTGAAGAAAAGTCAACAAAAGTAGGCACTAAAATAAGGACAATTTGGTAACATAATAAAGTATTACTTTATTTCATAAACTCCGTGTTCAATCAAATGTGTCACATAAATTCAGACGAAAGGAGTAATAATTACTTTTTTAATACCTGATCATATAATTTTAAACCATATGCTAGAGGTTGTAACAATCCGAATGATCCCACTACATCAGGACCCTTTCGACATTGCACAAAAGTATAGATCTGAACCTCAATTCTCACTTTAATAAGAACACGAGAAAAAAAAATATTTCTTAAAAAATAATTTTAAAAGAAGCTATTAATTTTAAGGGCTAAAGTGAACCAAAAAGTTGGACGGAGTGATATTTTTAGCAAATGAAAGGTATATTTAGACCTTTTGAGGGGAAATTTTTGGCCATTTTCCGTTGTTTTAACTGTATCACTATGTGTCATTTGGTAACTCTTAAATTCATCGAAAAATGGTCATATTTATCATTCGTTATACGTTTTTGATATATTTACCCTTGTCATCCAACTTAGGATTTATATTTACTGCTAAACTGTTTATTTCTTGTCTCTACCTTTATTATTTTACGCGGCGCCTACATGGATATTTATTTGGTGGTTTTGGGATTGCAAATTAGGAGATATATGGGGGCTTGGGTTTGGAATATTTATGGTGGGTTCATGTCACACCCTAGCTTCGGGGGGTGCGGCCGGCATCCGATGCCCGGACGGTCCGAGCGTACCACTTGTATATCATCCCCTAACTGCAAATCGTCTGGACCGACAAGGCCTCAAGATAACATCCACAAGGGGAAAAACTAAATATGACGACCTGATAAGATGACAACGGAATAAACATATGGATATACAACAAGGCCGACAAGGTGATAATTAACATCAGAAGACCGATAAGGCCAAACAATTATACCAACCGACTGACAAGAGGCCGACAAGGCCATACAAAATGACAAATACATAAACTACTAGTCTACAAGCCTCTAAGAGTAGTGCAACATAGCATCAGGTCGGGGCAGGGCCCAGCCATACCCATAGTTGTGTAACATAAATATACTGACCCAAAAGGCAACTCTGAAACAAGTGGAGTGCAACACACCCTCCGTTGAACTAGTATCCTACTGGGAGGACTGTCAACCTGTCTACTGGGACCTGCGGGCATGAAACACAACATCCCCAGGAAAAAACGGGCATCAGTATGAATAAATGTACCGATTTATGTAAGGCAGGTAAACATGTATATGAATGAAATACAAGACCTTCATGGCGAGTGTTCCGGTGTTAACGAGTTCAGAAAGAAGGTCAAGGATGAATAGTAGACAAAGACAAAGGAATGAGGAGATGGAGCTGACCTCGCTGCTGCGCTGTGCGTATCGACCCGTGCAGTGATGTAGCTAATGCGTTAAGTATACCGCATGGGGAGTACGGTCGCAAGAATGAAACTCAAAGATGACGGAAAAAGGGTTAAATTTTCCCTCCAACTATGTTTTATAGTTTAACATTGTCCTCCGTCAAACTTTGGGATCAAATTTACCCTTCCCGTTAGCAAACTTATTAAATTTGCCCTCAACTGGATGAATTTCTGAGTTGGACTCCACGTCGGATCCACGTAGGCTCCCACCCAATTATTTTAACCCATAACCTGTACCCATTACCTTATCATTTAAATTGTTTCAACCCGGTCCATTTTAGAAGAAGAGGTAACTGATAACCTGATTGGGGAGAGAGAATTTTTAGCGAGGAGTTTTTAGCTCCGGTGAACCGGAGCAGTCACCACCGCCGTCTCCGGTGAAGTCGGTGACAAAACACAACTACTAGTGATGACCAACCGGTGAACCGGAGCAGCCACCACCTAGACCACTACCACAGTCACCACCTAGACCACAACCACCGTCTTCGGCGAAGTCTTAGTCGAAACACAACCACTGGTGACCAACCGGTGAACCGGAGTAGTCACCACCTAGACCACCACCACCATCTCCGGCGAAGTCGATGACGAAACACAACCACTGGTGATAACCAATCGGTGAATCAGAGCAGTCACCACCTAGACCACCACCGCAGTCACCACCTAGACTACCACCGCCGTCTCCGGCGAAGTCGGTGACGAAACACAACCACTGGTGATGACCAAACATAACCTCCGGTGAGCCCCAATTACACAGATCCGAACACCACCGGTGACCACACCAACAACAAGATCAACCCCTCACTACCTCACTACTAGATCCACCGACCACCACCGCCGGAGCTCCAAACTCCGACGATCTCGCCAGACCACTAACCACCCAATGCCTTCCCTTGCTCTCTCTCGCTCCCTTCTTCTCCATCGCCACCATTGCCCCGTCAACAATCGAAACCTCCGCAAACCACCCAACTCAGTCAACAACCACAAACTGTCTCAACACCACTGCCAAACGATACCATCACGCCTACTATTTCGATGAAACGTCAGCGACAAATCAACCCACCTTATGCTATTTTTATCTGTCGGAACCACTGCATTGATGGGGTAACAGAACCACTACCTCTTCTTCTAAAATAGATCGGGTTGAAATAATTTAAATGATGGGTAATGGGTACGGGTTATGAAGTATGTATGAATCAACCTATAACTCATTAAAAGGTCGTTATGGGCATACACTGTCACAACCATGAATATATATGCATGTTTGTAAAAATTTAGCCACTCAATGAGGCCATCCAATATAGCATCAAGCCTCTCTACGGGCAAAATCATATCATATCATAACGTACCCGACCTCGAAAGAACTCGATCGTACCCGACTTTAATAGGGCTCGGTAATGTCAAAACCAACTGCAGTGGTGCACACGTATAAGTGTCATACCTGGCCGACTATAGTGCGGCTCGGTAAGAAAATAGATATATATAAGTACAATGTAAGACGGGCCTAAGGGGACACTATGAACAGAGTCGGAGTGACCTATGGTCGTTATCCTCTGTCTATCATTATTTTCACTACGTTCCTCAACATACCTTTCATTATGAGTCAATAAGATAAGATATACATGAATCAATAAAGTTCTTCAACAGAATGAAGGACATAGATATTTCTAGCTTTCAAGAGTAGAGTCATTTTGGACAGACATTCATTTATGTTTGTTTACATACTGGTCATACCAAAAGAAGGAAATGATAGCCTTAACATACATGTATGATCTCTTCCTTATTCCTCAACCAAGCTCATCAAAACTTCTTGCGCCTACAGCATGTGAAATAATATCGTTGTCACATCAGTTGAGTTTGTGCACGTGGCAAGGAGACCTAAGTCTCAAGTGACTAATTTGACAAAAGTGTTAGATAATATATAATGCAAATAAGAGATAATTAGCCTTAGCTTGGTACAAGCTTCGTGGAAAAGCTTTTGTGAATAGTATGAAAGCATGAGTATTTAGAATAATATTGATAAGTGTACTGTAATAACTTGCATATGATTCTTTACAATGGGATGATGTGTCCTATTTATACTAGAGTTCACGGATACACAGTCCACGATATATGCCCCCGTTAATGCAAGAGAATAATGATTGTAATAACTAGATAATTAGTGTATCCATAAATGTCATTAATGCTCCATCGGAATATGTGAGACTGGACTAGTAAGGGTCTTCCGTTGGAATTCAAATTGATCACTTGATCTTTTGCGATCACGATATCTCGCGTCCTTCTAATGCCCCAGGTCCTGCTTATGTTCCACCAGTAGCACCAGAACCTGACATGGATCTGACTCATCATCACCTAACACGTGTCATGACATAATTCACATCGTTGTACTATACGAATTTTGCCATATACAATACAATAAATTTTATTTCTATTTTAATATTTTTGTCATTTGTCTTATAAATAGAGAATAGTAACTCTCACAAAGAGAGAGAGATATCCAAGTTGCAGAAAAGCAAATAGCTCAAAAAGCAAAAAAAAAAAAAAAAATAGAGTATCTCAAAAACGTTCAGGGGACGCAGTCGATATATGACAACATCGTATTTCATCGTGAAAGTTTTTTAACAAAATATTATAGAAAGAATACTTAAAATTTAAAGGGAGATTAATGATTTTAGTCCCTAAATTATAGCTATATTGCAGTTTTGCCTTTGTGTACTTTGACCGAACACACCTTCAATTAATATAAATGTGTGATCTTAGTTCCTAAAAGTTAAAATCTTAACAGAATTAAACAAAAACCCACATCTGCATTTCTTCCTCAATTTTATGCATAATTGATGGAAGCCCAAATGTCATAAAGCTAAATGCATTCCTAAATTTGTTAACCGACTTTTATGCCCCTAAAAAGCTAATGAGTTGGGAGTGGTTCTCGTAAGTGGTGAAATTATGTAGGTGTCACCACGATTCCTGAAAAGGGGTCGTGACATATCCAGCAAGGGGATGCTTACATGTACCTGCTTCAAGATTTTAAAAAACTTCTTACTGGCTGAATCTGCCTTCTGCTTTTGGAACATCTATGGAAATGGTAGGGGTGGCTTTGCTACCACAACCTTCGGCTGCTCTGCGGCTTTCTCATCACTTTTCTGTTATAGTAGGAATTAACTCATTAATCATTTTCCTGTACTTTGGAGGGACTTCCTCTAGCTGCCTCCCATTCCTCAAAGATACAACATGACATTCCTCCTTGGGATTTTTCTCAGTGTTTCTTGGAAGAGCACCTTAAGGTCTGACATTCTGCGAAACCGCCATCTGCCCCATCTGACGCTCTAGCGCATGAATGGATTTCTGCACCTCAGTACTCACCTTATCTTCCTTAGCGAGTTATTGCCTTAGCAAATCCTCTAGGGAGTTGCTCGGTCGCTGAAAATTATTATAGGACATCTAATTATTTTGATTTCCACCATAAGAGAGATTTGGATGATTTTGGTGGTTCAAATTGTAGTTGTTGCCAAACTAATTACTTTGGTTACCATTCCCACGATTATGTTTCACCATGTAGTAGATAAACTCTAGATTTTGTGGACAATTCACGTAAGCATGCTCATCACCACAAACCTCACAAGAAACTCGTACTTGTTGCACCTGTTGCACCTGATTGAGGGTTAGAACATTAACTAACTGATTGATTGCGTGGGTAATCTGGCTCACTTCTGCTCGAAGTGTTGTCATCTCATCTACTTGTTGTAACCCAGCAGCCTTCTGAGTGATCCCAGACCGACGATCATAATCTTGACTACCTGTAGACCTCAAATTTAAGATTGCATCCATTTCCTCTTATGATTTTGCTAGAATCTGACCCTGAGCAGTAGCGTCCAATAATACTTTAGAATCATGTCGGAGGGCCTAAATAAAATTATGTGCAACTATCTCCTTCGGGAATTTGTGATGTGGGCAATCTCTCAAGTATCCTTTGAATCATTCCCACGTGTGCGGCAACTTGCTTCCTTGTCTCTCTGAGTGAAACTAGCAATCCTCTCTCTCAGCTCCTTTGTCTTCCTAGAAGGGAATAATTTATCGATAAATTGGGTGGACAAGATTTCCCCTGAAGTGATTGGCATAAAATGTAGTAGTCGCTTGAGATGCACAAAATGAACCAAAAAGTAAAACTTTGATTAGCGAAAATAGAATCTAAACTCAAAAAACAGTAATTTTTTCTAAGTCTCCAGCAACGGCGCCAAAAACTTATTGCTCTCAAATGCACACACAAGTATACGTGATCATACAAGTAATATAGGATGAAGTCCATATATTGTACTTATGGGACTTATATTTTCTACTGCTCAACTAATTCAAATTCTTTTGTAACTATTTAAGAGAGTAAAAATCAAAGGGTTTTATTGTATCTAAAATATGACTGAAAGAAACAAATAAAAATGAATATTTTGTAACTGAGACAATTGCGACCAGGACTGTAAGGTTTGTCAGATGAGAATGAGTTCCAGGGTCATGGCTTTCAACAATCC
Source organism: Anisodus acutangulus (assembly GCA_029783415.1). Taxonomy (NCBI): domain Eukaryota; kingdom Viridiplantae; phylum Streptophyta; class Magnoliopsida; order Solanales; family Solanaceae; genus Anisodus; species Anisodus acutangulus. The sequence continues at coordinate 44,148,925 of CM056493.1, read as the reverse complement.
AGTTAAGTTTTCTGACAATTCTACCTATCTTATTTCTTGGGTTACTAGTTTACGGGTTAATTATTACTTTATGAGTATCTTCCGAGTTGCTCACAAGTCTATTTAAGTCACTCCAACGCATATATCCCTATGGTCATCAGAAAATAATAAGAACACATTTAAATCTCCGTAATAAACTAAGCAAGGCTAAAGGGTATATTCCGATCCTCATTAGTGAAATGATTACTCGAACAAGCTCTATTTATTCTTATTACACATGCACATTCCCTATCCCTAGTTCAATTGACACACCATAGATATTGTCTAATTAGTGATCAAGTAATTAAATAATTAAGCACAAGAATAAATAAGTAACCCAAAGATGAAAATTTAATAGATAAAAACTATCGTCAAACCAACTATCGTGTCTTTGCCACAACCCTAGAATAAAGAAGTGTAGCTACTCATGATTCGATAAGAGAAGCAAGAACTCATGAATACACTAGGGTTCTATGGAGGAAAAAAACAAAAGAAAGGAGATGATGGCTTACAAGTCTCCAAACAGTATCCCAGTACACCTCTCTTAACATAAAAATGTCTATTTATAGTCTAGGTCAAAAGCTAAAACAAGTAGACTAAATCCCAAACGAATTAGATTTCTCGGTGTACTTCTGCGTTACACATGTGTCGTGGGTGCAATGCATGGGTGTTTGATATTCCAAAAATGCCGAGATTCAGAGAGTCAATTTCTGCGTGATGCATCCATAACACGGACCCAATGTGTGTGGTCCTTCAATTTCCAAAATTTTCTCTGTGTCGCGTGATCCTCTCGTCATCTCACTCATGTGCAAATACCTCAAAAATCTACTAAAATCTCTAGGTATTCATTCATTTGTCCTGATTGTACCTAAACACGCAAACATACCAACATAAGCTCGAATACAACAATCTCACTATAAATAATGCGATTAAAATACTAAGAAATAAACGTAAAGTGCGACGAAATATAGATATTTGTGCCAAATATATATATATATATATATATATATATATATACATAGATAAGGGCCGACAAGGCCACCATGAAGTCTAAACATCAGAATATACGCTGATAAGGCCATACATGACATCTATACACAGGACATTTAGCTACAAGCCTCTAAGAGTAGCATCATCATCTTAAGGTCGGGAAAGTGCCCCGCCTTACCCATAACATGTACATAATAGGATACCAAAGCTCAGAAGACAACTCCAGAACAAAAGGAGTGCACCAACTACAACTGAGTTGAGAACCTACTGAGAAGGCTCGTCCAATCGTCTACCTGAACCTGCGGGTATGAAACACAGCATCCCCCGATAAAAGGGATGTCAGTACAAATAATGTACTGAATATGAAAGGCATATGAGAGCATAAATAATACATCAATGTAAAGAGACAAGAAGGATCAACCTATAACTCTATACTTGCCACTGTGGGCCATGATATGTAATAATATATACGCGTATATAACTCCGTTATAAATCACGTGTGTATGTAACACCATAGGCCTCTGTGGGCGTCATGATCCTTAGTATATATATAAGCCACTCTTTTGGGATAATCATCATCATAATAATAATAACCAATTGATCCGTGGTGGAAATACATACATATATATACATATATATACATATATACATATATATACATATATATACATATATACATATATATACATATATATACATATATACATATATATATATATATACATATATATATATATACATATATATATATATATATATATATATATATATATATATATATATATATATATGGTATGACTTCATACCCCAAGCTATAATCATGTAGTATGACACCTAGTGTGTGCTTTATACATATATATATATATATATATATATATACATATATGTATATATATATATATATATATATATATGTATAAAGCACACACTAGGTGTCATACCCGCTGATTATAGCTTGGGGTATGAAGTCATACCATATATATATATATATATATATATATATATATATATATATATATATATATATATATATACATGCTTGAGAGACATGGAATACATTCTGAACTTGTCAGAGTGAAGTATGGTTGGTACACCTGCGACTATCGTTATGAGCTAACATGTCAATATACATTTCAGTATGAGTCAATAAGATAATACTTAATATGAATCAATAAGCCTTTGCAATAGAGTGAATGACATAAGCATTTCTATCTTATCATGAGTAGAGTCATTTTGGAGAGACATTCATTTACGTTTTGTTTATGTACGGATCATGCCAAAATAAGGAAGGATATCCTTAACATACCTTGAGAAATAATCTACCCAACAACCACGATAAGCTCAACTTGCCGCACTTTAATCTACAACAATGAAAATGACGCTATCGTCACGCTACAAGTGATACAACTATCATATTTCGTACAGTAAACTTATCCTATAAAAAATGGGCAGAATGTTCCCTATTTTTATTACTTTCATCAAGTCTCCAAATATAACAACAACCTAAATATCAAACAACAACTATACTATAGGTTTTTCAACCAACACAATAATACAAGAGCGGCAAGATCGATTTATGACTAATAACGTTATACCTTTAAAACATTTCTTATTTCAAAAACATGTCAACAAAAATAACATACTCAGGTTATTAAATCATTTTCCAGCCATAAAATACCACAAGAACAATGTCAAAACAATTCAGCAACCAACAACATCACAACTACAATTTTCGACCTTTATTTCACAGTTTTCAACCATACACATTAGCTATGAATTCTATAAGCTCAATTACATTAGGAGGAATGTAATATTACCTTGGAACAACTCTCCACACGAGCTGAAACAATTCCAAAATCAGCAACCACAAGAAGAACAAGAAACTCACTAGCAACACGGGATTCCCGGCGTTTGATTTGTGTTGTTGTTTACCTTTGATTTTGATCTTGGGTGATATGGAACCCTTTAGATAGAATTTAGGGATTTATAAGATCTGAAATGAGTGATAAATCACTAAATGGTAAACTCCCACCGTTTTATATACTTTTAGAAACTTTCACCGCGTCATGCGTAGTCTTGCAAAAATACAAATATCTCTCTACTCCGGCATCGTATCAACAAAAGGTTTAATGTGTTGGAAACTAGACTCGTATACCTTCAATTTAATGAGTGGATCACCTCGCAAATCCAAGTGGATTAATATAAAACCTCAGAGACATCTGGCCCAAATTTCAGCAAATTTATGAACGTAAGTTGCGATGACTTTTGCCAACTTTTGTTTTACAACTTGCTTGACTTCAAAGCTTAATTTATGAATATTGTATGATATAAATACCTCATAACACGACCTTCTTATAATATTATACACTCCATGTCTTACTCCAAAAATACGGGCTAATAAAATCCACTTTTCTTTTGTAAACTTCGACGAAAAGTATTTTCTTTGATTCATTTAGCCTCAACCTTCCAAGACAATTATTTAACATTTGTTTAATAATTTTACTATCCGTGTATGGGATATTAACCTCTCCGGTATCTCGTTACTTTACTTGTGACACACACTAGCGCGAAAATACGGGGTGTAACAGTTCTTCACTTCGGTAAGTTCCTAATGACTCTCTTATGATTATTCTATTCATTATTAATGGATTCCATGTTGTAATATCATGATTTAAGTTGGGGAGTTTAGGGGAAATAAACCCTAGTCTTGAAATAAAAGGAATTTCTTCAATTGACATGAATTTGATATTAGATTTGTATGATTTTGGATATCTAGGATCCTTAGATGATGAGTAAATTAATTTTGGAATAAATTTTCCATTTTACCGTTTGAGGTTTGGGATCCTATTTTTGGGTGCCTTTTTGGATCCAAAGATTTTCTATAGCAATATGGGTATCCATAGAATTGTATGTTAACATACTATCTATATTCGGATGGATTAACACCTTTTAGAGGCATTATGAAAAGGCAAAGCTTTGTTGTGATTCACAGACTCCTATTCCAGGCAAGTTTAGATCTTCTACATTATATAAAGCGTCATGGTTGGTATAATTAACTAACTAAGAAGGCATAATACATATAATAAGGGGTCTCAATACTTGTGAGGTGACAAGCACTTGTATCGGGTACCTGTGACATGTTATGGGAACTTACGCCTTTAAATTATGTAGCGAATATCATTCTTTGGGCATTAGCTAATAGAATAGTACGATCCTTTGGATTCGTGATTGGGGTATGAAGCTCATTCTTTCCTCATTATTTTTATATGCATGTCTTATATGTTAATATGTGTTCCCATTACTCCTTTATACTCGTTTAAAAGTGAAAAAGAAGTAAAAGATCGAGTCTTTATTGTGTAATTGGCTAAAGGTCGGATCTTTATGGCATAAATTGATTAAAGAATGAATATTTATTGCATATATTGGCTTCTTATCATTGTGCATGTCATATTCATGCTTCATATAGTATCTCATACATTCTATAGTGGAGGATACTTATATGGGTCCTAGGGTAAATGATTTCGGATGAAGTGATGCACAGATATGAGCCTGAGTGGCTAGAGAAAGGTATTGTGAGCCTACACTTGGCTAAGTGATGTGATTGAGAGCCTATAAATGGTTAAGAACCCGAAGAGAAATGATTTCGGGTGGTATATGGACCTCGTGAGTCCCCCATATATCACGATTCATTCATGTTCAAACGTGTGTATACCGATGATGTAAAGGCCTTGCATTGCATTGCATGTCATCTCATATTATGTGTTTAGTACATGTTTTGTGGAAACCTTGCCAGACTTGATAAACTGATGATATAACTTAGGTTTAGACTTTAGACTAATGATTTCCATGATTTAGTGTATTATTATTATTGTGGTAAGCTAAAGGTGGTTAGTATGGAATTAGCAATTGAAAGGCCAACTCTCATCTCCATTTAAGATAGGATCGGTTGACGATGCTTCTGAGTATACGTTGTTTCCCGTTCTCATGATACACTTGTTGCACCCTTTTGTGTGTAGGTTTAGTTCATATTACTAAAGGAACACATGATTACTCTTCTCGTTGAGGAGATTGATCGGATCATTTAGGGTGATCCACTAGAGAGATTCATGGCACCAGATCCCCCCTCTTGTCTTTTACTTTTGTCTTTTACATTCAAACAACTTATATTGAGATGTATTCTCTGACTTGTAGTAATTTTTAGTTAGTTCTTGTACTCGTGACACTCGGTTTTGGGATTTCATACTTTTCATATTTGGCTATTTTATGGGATTTTATTAAAGACGTAAAAGTTTACTTACTTTGTTATTATTTTTATCAATTTGGGGTAATTGGGTAATGGTTGGATTACTGACTAACGCGAGTTGGTTCCATCATAACTTTCAAATCTGGGTCATGACAAATTAGTATCAGAGCATTAGGTTTACCGGTTTAACAAGTACAATAATAATGTCTAGTAGAGTGTTGCGGATCTATACAGAAATGTCTGTACTTAACTTCGACAAGCATAGAACATCTAGGAATTCTATAATCTTGCATACTTGATTCTAATGGTTTCTAAGAGTTTCTTTATTTCATTCTCTCACATATGGTGATGACATATTTAGCTGCAGTCAGAGATCAGGAGCCCGCACCGATGCATATACCTGATGTCGGTACCGTTGCTTGAAGGAGAGACAGGGGATGAGGTAGAGGTTGCGGTAGGGTTGGAGCCTATGTTTCTATGCCAGCCAGAGGCTGAGCACCATATATTAATCAAGAATATGCTAGAGAGTTGAGTCTAGAGCTAGAGGAGGTTTCATAGGATTAGCCATTGCAGGCGGAGAAGATTCGTCGTGCCCAAGGACCTGAGAAGTTCATTGCTACTCTTCTTCTTTAGGATACCTTGGGGTGTATTTTGAGCATCTTTGAGGGTTGGACTCAGGCAGGAACACTGTCATTTACTCTAGATGGCTCGCAAACCAGAACCCTCGATTAGGGGGTTGCAGGTTATAGGACCCTCCCTAGGGGCACAACCAGCTGATGTTGTGGCTCCTTAATTTTCAAGTTATCCAACTCAGGGTGTTTCTATTCATCCAGTTATTCAACTCACTATGTATATTTAAGAGAAGAAGAAGTGGGATAAATTTGAGAAGATGAAGTGTCCACGGTATAATAGATGACCTGATGATGATGCTTACTAGTTCTTAGTGAGCTTTCACAAGTTGGGGTTGGTTGAGTCCAACAGAGTTAAATTTATAGTGATGCAGATGATTGGCCCATCCAAGCAGTGGTGGAGGATGGTTGTTGAGACTAGGCCAGCTGGGTGGCCTCCACTTACTTAGGCTGTGTTTTGTAGATTGTTCTTGGAGGAGTGGGTTCCATTTATCTTGAGGGATGAGAGGCGGGAGCAGTTTGACAGGTTGGTATGACCGTGACTGAGTATGAGATAAGGTTCCACTCCTTGTCTCGCCATGCTTTAACTATCTTGTCATATGAGATAGAGAGGATTAAGAAGTTTGTGAATGGTCTATCATATCACCTTTGAGTTACAACAACATATATGGAGGCTTTAGGAGGTACTTTCTAGGAAATGGTGGATGCCACTACGAGTGTTGAGGCTATCAGGCGTTAGGAGTTTGGGCATACATCGAGCAAGAAGCCCAGAAGCTCAGGAAGTTATGGAGGTACCTTGTCTGGAGGTAGATGTTATCATAATAGAGGTTATCATCCCTAGTTCAGGTAGCGATGCAGACTTCTACTTGTAGTTCTTTGGGTCGTGGTGGTTACAACTCAGATCAGGGTTCTCGGGGTTCTTATTCTCAACCACGAGGTTGAGGTGGCCATATTTATTATTCTAGCTCGCCCCAGCCATGTATGTATTTTCATGCATGTTACGAGTATGTTGAGTTAGGAAATTTCACGAGAGACTGCCCCAGTTCAGACAAAATGGTCAGCACTCTCATTCTCATGGTTTTGGATCTAGGGCACCAATACAGCCGACTAGAGGTGGTGTACAAAGTGGTAGAGGAGTTCCCCATTCAAGTAGGGGGTATTCTCATTCAGGTCATGGCAGAGGTCACAAAAGTTATAAGTCCGAGGGTGGTCGTGCTCAGTGCTATGCATTCTCAAGTAAACTAGAGGCAGAGGCTTCTGATGTTGTCATCACATGTAGTATTTCAATTTGTTGTCATCCAGCTATAACTTTATTTCATCTAGGCTCTACGTACTCATACATGTCTACTTATTTTTCTTTGAGTCTGGGTATGATGTGTTAGTCGCTTGACTTCCCTGTTAGTGTATCTACCATTGTTGGGGAATTCGTACTGGTGGATTGGGTGTACCAATCCTATGTTGTGACTTTGATGGGGTATGACACTTGGGCTGACTTGATTATTCTAGACATGGTAGATTTCCACATTATTTTAGGCAAGAATTGATTGTCTCCTTATCATGCGATCTTGGACTGTCATGCCAAGACAATTACATTAGCCATGTTGGGGATTCCTAGGTTGGAGTGGAATTAGGGTGATGCTAGTTATGCGCTAAAGAAAGTTATAACTTGTCTTAAGGATAGACGGACGGTTGAGAAAGGTTGTTTGACTTATTTGGCGTATGTCCATGATACTAGTGTTGATACACCCCCTTGAGTCAGTTCCAATAGTTAGGGAGTTTTCCGATATGTTTTTGATGGATTTTTTTAGTGTCCCATCTGATCGTGATGTTGATTTATGTATTGATTTAGAGTTGGGAAACAAGCCCATTTTTATTCCGCCATATTGGATGATGTCGGTATAGTTGAAAGAGAAGTTGCAGGAATAGTTGAGTAAATGGTTCATTAGATCGAGTGTTTCACCTTGGGGTGCTACAGTCATACTGGATTACTTGTAACGACATGTTTGGTCATTTTGAACTTTTGGACCTGTTTTCTCAAGAATATCATTCCCGTAGCTTTATATCGATAATTATGACTTGTGGAAATGAGTGGCACAGTTGCCGAGGCAATTGGGTGAGTTTTGGATCAACTTTAGCGAAAATGGAAGTTCTTAAGTTAAAGAAAGAAGAGGTTTGACTCAAAGTTGAATTTTGGGTAAACGCTTCATTTTAGAAGTTTCGTCAATTCTGTTAGGTCCAAAATGTAATTTATGACTTAGTCAAGTCATTGGTTTGGGTCCCGAGGGGTTCGGGTTAGATTTGAGTACCTAAGTGGAGATTTAAGTCATAAAAAAAAATTCCAACATTTTCGTGGATAGACGTGTCTTAACGACCTCGTATGGGTGTTTCGTCATTTTAAGCAGCTTTTTAGCATAGTTTATAGTCAATTTACACTCTTGGTTGGTATTCATGGCTTTCCAAATGAGTTTCGGGTCGTTGGTTGAGAAATTAGTTAAAGTAAGAATTGGGGTTGACCTTGGTCAACATTGAGTCAAGACAACATTTTATGGTGTTTCAAGTATGCGAGTGGGTCCAAATCATGTTTTATGATCAAAATGCACATTTGGTTTGTATCCGGAAGGTTTTAAATGAGTTCTGAGGGTCGTTTCTGAGTTTGGGACACACCAGAAAAATCTGATATGCATCTGTTGATGTTGCTCATCGCAATTGCGTGGTGCGGACTGCCATCGCGAGCCTCAATCATATTGGTAAGTGCAGTCATACCGCCTTGGTCTGCGATCATGAAGGTCCATTTTTTTGGGGTCCCGCGATCGTATGATACGGTCCGCGGTCGCGATTAAGTAGGTAGCTAGGAAGAATAAAAAACTCATTTCGTGTTTCATTGTTCATATTTCCATTTTGGGAGCTTGGAAGATCGGAATTGAGTGATTTCAAGGACGGTCTTCATGTTTCTTTGTGGGGGTAAGTTTTTAACTTTCCTTTTATCATTCTACCTTCGATTATTATGGCTTTTATCATAGAATTCATGACTTGGGCTTGAAAATTTGGGGTTTTCCATGAAAATGGATTTTAAAGTAAATTATCATATTGAAGGTCAATTTATGTATGTATTTCTAAGATTTTCGAGATTCTTACTACCTTGACTATGGGTAATGTTATTTTATACTTCCAATTTTGCCCTTGTGGGCTTGGGGTTGCCTTTTTGGCTTCGTTTTTGGATTTCAAATTAAAGGATAGCAATACGGGTACCATTGGGTTCGTATGATTTCGTAGAATAATATTTTGACCTTATTGAACCCTATTTTCTTACAAAATGAGTATTTTGCCCCTCGAGGTTGGGAATGAGTTTTTGAACTAAATTTTCTATTCGAAATTCTTCTAAGAGTATTATGGGTATCCTTCAAATCTGTGTTAATGTAAAATTAATAATTGTTAGACCTTGCTTACTCTAATACACTTTGGAATAATAAATCTTGAATTGGATAGTTCGTGGAACCTGTTCATCCTTCTAGGTAGGTTATGACTTATCTTCTGGTTAGACTTCGATTAGCGAAGCGTATGTATAGTTAGATATTGTTGGAGAAAGCATGTAAGCTTTCGGGTATGAAGTTGGGATGGATTACTTAGGTTTGATATTGTTGACTATTTGTGACTTGTTTCCTTTTTGGGATTGCTGGACTTGTACGTAGTTGTCATACCGTACTTGTGATATATTTGTCTATAATTCATCTTGGTATTATCATGGATAGAGAAACAAACATAACTTGATACTGATATTGTTGTGTCCATGTGTGGCACAATTGAGATTTAATTATGATTTACACTTGAGATTGATACATGCATATCATTCATACATATTATACACGAATCATTATTATGAACTGTGATTTGACATTAAAAATGGTAAGAGGGAAAGTGAAACACTGAAGGCTTCCTATTATAGTGTTTTCTACGTGCTTATTCAGTATGGACTCTCTTGTATGTATAATTATTATTAGCGATGTGGTCCAAAGGGAAAGTGTTTTGGATGTGTCATTGTATAGATTTGGAAATAAGGTCAGATTGGTAATTGTTTTACGGATGTTGTTATGTTTATTCATCTCATGATTAGTGCTGAATTTGACATTCATACATGCATTCATCCTTATTTCCACGATACATTGACATTACATGTGATTGGCGTGATGGTTGTGCGCGCCCGTTTTTCACCAACGGTCGTGATGCATGGGCGTTTTCCTTGGCGTTAGATTCGATGCTTGAGGAGTCGCCACCTAATTATTCTACGGTGAATTATGACACCTAAATGTTAACATAAATGCTGCAAAATAAATTCTAATTACTGGTCTGCGAAACTATGAGGTTCTAGGTAATAGTTTTTTATTATCCTAAACGGAAGGGGTTAGACATCCTTTTAAGATTCGCTAACTTGCGATTGTACGGTCAAACCCATGTTAATTGTTATGCTAAAGAAAGTGCATGTTTAAAAGTATACAATTAAAAATGATGTTGCAAGTAATTTAAAAGAATGCATTTTTTATAACATAAAGAATTCTTGCAAAGGCGAATGCGGTTTTTGAGAAATAAATTCCGACATAAAATCCGAAAGAGTATGCATGTCATTTTTATACAAATATATGTAAAATAGATTTTTTGAATAAAAGTATGCATTTATAAGACATTGTTTATAAAAATTAATGCAAAGTTGATTTTGGAAAAAGTAGGCATTTGCATGACATTATTTATAAAATACTTAGAAAGTTAACTTTTGGATAAATTATGCATTTGCATGGCATTATATATAAAATATGTATTTTGCATTTGATATATAAAAAGTAGGCATTTGCATTTGATATTAAAAGAATTAAAAAGTAGCGACTAGGGCGGATGTCGATATCATCCCACCCTATTTGTTTAGAAGTCCCGAGGCAAGAGATATGCAATGGATATGAATGCGGGTCTTCGTTTGACAATAGCCATGATGAGTCTCATAACGAGACTCTTCATTGCTCCAAAATTCATTTCATGTAAATAAAAGAAAAGAAAAGGATTAGTAGAATTTAAAAATATATATACATAAGAAAAATGTGAATAAATGATTAATGAAAAAGTAATATATTGTTGGAACTCAAGATGTAGGCAGGTGCAAAAGAATATAGAGCATGCCCAAAATGATAATTATCTAACTTAAAAGAATAGACCAGTCCAGATACATAATAGGGCCCAATTCAACACATATGCACAGATATACACTTAGACATATATAGGACCTGATATACATATAATATTCATAATATACATGGTATATCCGAAAGTATACAATAAAATACACAACTTAGATATACATATGAATGTATATCCATGTCTGTATATTTCGTATACCTTTGAGACATGCCGTTTTCAAATTTAGCAAATGGAGGCCTTCTCCGGGCAACGAATCGAAGCGTATTTCGAATCGTCAAATTCGCTTGGAGAAGTTGTTTTGGAATACTGATTTTTGTCAATTTTGGAATGCTGATTTTCAGGTTTCGGAATGCTGATTTTGGACTTTGGGTCCGGTTTCTGACCCGACCCGGATTGCGACCCGACCCGAAAACAAAAAAAAAGGATTCTTGAGGATTGAAACCAGTATTTTCGGATTGCAATTTAAGAACCAAAAGAGGATACTCCCTGATTGAAAAATTAAGAACTAAAAAGTATTTTCGAATTTTAATTATGAAACCAAAGAGGAATGTTTTGAATCAGAAATTTGGGGACCAAATCGACCCGAATGCTTTCCTTTTCGGACAAAAATAGACCTAAAAAGCCAGCCCTCGATTTCTTATTTTCGGACCCAAAAAAATGACCTTTTTTGTTTGTATTTTCGGACCCCCCAATGAAGAACAAAGAGGGGGGTGGGGGTATAGATGGATTTTCCCCCATAACATTCCGGTTTTGAAATAAAAAATAGATGGAAAAGGATGATTTTGAACGAATTTGGGGCGAATTTTGGGGAATAGGGTATGAGTTGGTGTCGGATGGTGTCAGGGGTTGGTGACCCGCGTGACAGAGGGGGTTGGTAGGTCGGCGACAGGTTTTTTAGGGGTGTGGGGTCGCGGCCGAAAGAGTGTGTTTGATTGGGAGAGAAATTGATGTGTTTGGTTTGTTAGGTTTAAGGTCTGTTTTAGGTATGAAAGGGGTTAGAAGTTTTCTTGGGCATGTTGGGTTCTACAGATGATTTATCAAAGACTTCTCAAGAGTTTTGAAGCCTCTTTCTGCCTTGTTGATGAACGGTGTTGTATTTGATTTTAATGAAGAGTGCCTAATTGCTTTTAAGGCACTTAAGGAGAAGTTAATTTCGGCACCAATTATTGTTGCACCGAACTGGGATCTCCCACTTGAACTGATGCGCGATGCTAGTGATTATGCAGTGGGGGCGATTTTGGGGAAACGAATTGACAAGGTATTTTGGTCTATTTATTATGCTAGCAGAACTCTCACTGATACACAATTGAATTATTCCCCAACAGAGAAAATGTTGCTAGCCATAGTGTATGCATTTGACAAGTTTAGACCGTATCTCATTGGTAATAAGGTAATTTTGTACACTGGCCATTCTGCTATCAAATACTTGATGACTAAGAAGGATGCAAAACCCTGTCTCATTTGATGGGTATTACTGTTTCAAGAGTTTGACATGGAGATTCGTGATAAGAAGGGAACAAAAAATCTAGTAGCAGATCATTTGTCGAGACTTGAGGTGGAAGAGAGCCAGAATGCCAAGGAGGTGCACATAAATGACCACTTCCCCGATGAGCAACTTTTTGGGGTGAGTGATAGTTCGATGGTACCTTGGTATGCTAATTATGTAAATTTTCTGGTAGCAAAGATTGTGCCTCCTGAGATGTCAAGGCAACAATTGAAAAAGTTCTATTATGATGTGAAGCACTATTATTAGGAAGAGCCTATTCTTTATAGGCATTGTGTTGATCAAGTCATTCGACGTTGTGTACCAGAGAAGGAAATGCACTCAATTCTCACCCATTGTCACACTTTGCAATATGGTGGGCATTTTGGGGCTTCAAGGACAACTGCTAAGGTGTTGCAAAATGGCTTTTATTGGCCAAGTTTGTTCAAAGATGCTAATGCTTTTGTAAAGACTTGTGGTCATTGTCAACGCACTGAGAACATATCAAGAAGGAATGAAATGCCACTTAATATGATCTTAGAGGTTGAGCTCTTTGATGTTTGGGGCATTGACTTCATGGGCCTTTTTCCATCATCTTTCAATAATCAATTCATTTTGTTAGCAGTGGACTATGTGTCTAAGTGGGTTAAAGCAGCAGCAACAAAGGAGAATGATGGTAAAACAGTCTTAAACGTTTTGCACAAGCACACATTCACACGATTTGGTACTCCCTGAGCTCTCATTAGCAATGAAGGGAGTCATTTTTGTAACAAGCAACTTGATACTATACTTGCTCGATATGGAGTCTACCACCGAACTGCTTTGCCATATCATCCTCAGTCAAATGGTCAAGATGAAATTTCAAACAGAGAAATGAAGAGTATCCTTGAGAAGACGGTGGATAGTTCTACGAAAAATTGGTCTAAGAAACTTGATGATGCATTTTGGGCTTATAGGACGGCATTCAAAACTCCTATTGGAATGTCCCCTTATAGGTTGGTTTTTGGAAAAGCCTCTCTTACCAGTTGAGTTAGAGCATCAAGCGTATTGGGCCATGAGGAAGCTGAATTTGGATGAGAGTGTTGCGGGACAAAATAGGCTACTGTAATTGAATGAGCTAGATGAGTTCCGGAATGAAGCCTATGAGAATGCCAAGATTTACAAGGAGCGCACTAAGGCATGGCATGACAAGCACTTGATCCGAAAAGAGTTTTAACCCGGACAACATGTACTTATATTCAATTCCAGGTTGAGACTATTTCCAGGCAAGATGAAGTCTAGATGGTCAGGTCCTTTTACTGTGGTGAAAGTTTTTCCATATGTCTCCGTTGAAGTGCAAGGAAAGAATGGCTCGGCATTCAAAGTGAACAGTCAGCGGTTAAATCCATACTTGGGTGGTACTATTGATCAAGCCAAGTCTCTTATCCTCTTGAAGTCCATCTGAAGAGGAGTTCAGCGTCCGGCTAAATGATGTTAACGACAGCGCCACTGGGAGGCATCCCAACATTTTAATTATTTTGTTTTGTTTCGATTTCTCATATTCATTTTTTAAAAAAAAGTCACGGCGCATAGAGTAAAGTCGTGGCTCATTTGAAATCGTGAAAAAAATGGGAGCTCCTAGGTGCCGCGGCGCCATGGAGGCAGAAAGGTCAAAAACATTTTCGTTTGAAGAGTCGCAGCGCAAGTGGAAGAGCCGCAGTGAATGGGTCGAAATTGTTCGCACCGCGGCACTATCTGGACTGAGTCGTGGTCCATGAATGACGACCAAGAGCACTACTTTGGTTATCCTCCATAATACCCGCCCTACCAACCGCCACCACCACCACCATTTTGAGATCGCTTGTCGGGATTTTGGTACGTCTTCCTTCTCTTTCTTTCTTTCTTTTTCACATTAGGGACAATGTGTTAAATAAGTTTGGGGGAGGAGTCTGTGTTATTAGTGTTGTGTTTAGTTGTTTTTTATTGTTAGTATCCTAGTTGCATAACTAAATTTAGTGTCATGTGCCAGTGAATCAAGTTGATAATGATAGCCGATGAGATTGAGTAGATACGGTGTGATATAATTTGATGGAATTGACAGCTATGAAATGAGAAATTTCTGTGCTTAAGTTAGATATTTCTTGAGTTTGCTTTTGGTTATTAATAAAGATGAAAACTTGATCATGATTGTTGAATTTCTTGTATTCAAATGTTCGGTTTATGCATTGTTGAATGTCGGATTGAGGAAAGATGGTGGAAAATTCTAGAACATGCTTGCTTGCTATTTGAGATGAAATCCTTGATGATGCATGCTTAGGAATATGATTTATGCAATTTTTTTGAACGATTGAGCATTTCAATCCAACATTGACTAATTTAATCCCTAGTTACCCTTTTTGAGCCTACTTGAAACCCTTTACTATTTTTTTTCCTTCCCTTGAATTTTACCACGAGCATATAAGTATATGATTGGGGATTGGCCTTTTGTAATTGATATTTTAGATTGGGTGCTATAAATAGAAGAGTAAAGGATAGAGAAAAATGAAAAAGAAAAAAGAAAAAAAATGAAAAAGAAAAGGGAAAAAAACTACACTCTCCTTGTACATACATTGAAAAACAAGTTTGGGGGGGGGGATGTAGTTCAAAAAAAAAAGAAAAAAATGTAAGTGTGAATTTTCTCAATCTAGAAAAGAAAAGAAAAATTGGGGATTGTTGTTGGTTTGTAACGTGGATATCGAGTTTGCTTGGTTGGTTTATATGCTTATGGTAATTTTGAGCCTAAATGACACTTCATCTACTCGTGCCTAAGCCTATCATTATAACCTATAAAAGTCCTATTGATTCTTGAGCATGTGTTGTCTAAATTAGTGTAGATTAGCAAGTTAGCAAGCCTATGAGATTATAGACTGTTGGAGAGAATTCGGTTTGTATAAACTGAGTTGAGTACTTGTTTATTCAATGATCATGGTTGGGTTGCCATATGTATTGATGATTTTAAGTGAATTTGAGAAATATCTGACTTGAAATTCTAGATTGCAAACTGATGGCTATAATTTCTAAGGATTATATTGTATGGTATTCATGATTTTTGAGGCTTGATCTATTGTTATTGACTTGATTCATTTCAGAGTTTAGAGTGCCTAGAGTTCTTTACTCGAGGGCGAGTAAAGGTTAAGTTTGGGGGTGTTTGTTAAGTCTGTTTAAGTATTATTTTAGAGTGTGTTTTAAGGAGTCTTGTGTTAGTCTTTAAGTTATTTTGTACCGTGTTACGCTTGTTTTTATTTTGTTTTCAGGATAAAGCGATACAGAATGAAAGTGAGGCGGATTTAGAGAGAATAAGCGGATATTGAGGATAAATATGTCGGTTTAGTCAAAGAAACAGTTACGAGAAGTCCTGGGAAGTTCGTGAGGCAGTTGTACGTGTCTCGGATGAAAAAAATGACAAATGAGCCGCGGTGCCTACAATAGTGTCGTGGCACTGAGGTTTAGAAGAGACCACGTTTCTGGAAGCAGAAGAGTCGCGGCGCTCTCTAGACTGCCCCGCAGCGCTTGAGGAAATCTGCAAATGAGCCGCGACGCTTGTGTCTGTACAGATTATGAGAAATCATTTTTCACAAGGGAAAAAAGTTCTTTTCAAATAGAAAAATAGGGTTTGCTTTAAAGAGGAAAAGAGGAGAGAAAAACGGCGGACGAGGAAGGAGAGAAAAAAGTTTTTGAACCTTGGAGGAGCCATTGGAGATCAATTCCTCAGGTTCTTTTTTTTTGTCTTGAATTATCTTTATGTTAACTTTTAGTTTATGTGTTAATTTTAGAATGACTGAACTAATTCTTCTATTAGGTTTTCAATTAAATCACTTGAATCTCTATCATGAACTAATGCAAAGTTATCTTGTCTTTTTATCTATTAAGGTCTTTCAATGTGTGGTTATTGAATGAAAATTGATTGACCATTGGTTTTCGTTTATCTAAATGAGTTTAAATCAAAATCTGAAAAGTGAGATTTGAATATGATATAGTTGAATTGACATAGACTTAATCTAGAACGAGAGTATCACGATTGCTTGTGTAGCTTTTAGGTTGTTGATCTTAATGCTTTCTAATTGATGAAATTTATCATAGAAATATAGAAAATTCTCATTTAGGTTGAGTTTTATATGTCGTAACTTGAATATAGAACATTTTTGTTAACCTACTATCTTAATAAGAAGAAGAAATGTTAATCTTGCATTAGTAAATGGTAGAGTGGATAGTTGAGGAGATTTGAATCCCTAATTGCTCTCATTCTTGAATTTAATTCGTGTGTTTTTGCTGCTAGTTTAGTTTTTCATTTTACCTTCATTTATGCTTTCTTTATTTTTAACCTTTACAAATCAAGATTCGTTAGCCAAATAGAAACTAGATATTAATTATTTCATAATTGATAATTCATTCTCTGTGGGACGATACTCAGTCTTACTGAAAACCATTACAAATTGTGATACATAGACTTTCATAGCTCTAAAAATTCGCAACTCTAACGCAACTAAATAAGATAAACAAAGTACACTAAAGAACACATAGCAGCAGAAATCAAACTACAGGGGACTATGAAGCAATACTGCGCCTATAAGTGTGATAGGCTAATTGATCCTATAGTAATAATACTACAACTATCATTTTGTAAGCGTAAGTAAGACTACGCTCGACTACCTACTAGCATTATACCCTAATATGTGTCCTCCACAACCCCCTATCTAAGGTCATGTCCTCGAGTTGCACTGGGCCATATGCCGCCTAATCACCTCTCCCCAATACTTTTTGGCCTAACTCTACCCCTCCCGAACATGTCCATAGCCACCTCTCACACCTCCGCACTAGTGAATCAGATCTCTTCTCTGCACATGCCCAAACCATCTCAACCTCGCTTCCCGTATCTTATCCTCCACCGAGGCCACTCTCACTTTGTCCCGAATATCATCATTTCTAATCATATCTCTCCTTGTATGCCCACACATCCGTCTCAGCATCCGCATCTCCGCAACTTTCATCTTTTATATGTGCGAAGTCTAGACTGGCCAACACTCCAGCCCATAGAATATAGTCGGTCTAACCACCACTCTATAGAACTTTCCTTTAAGTTTTGGTGGCACCTTTTTGTCACACAAAACTCTAGATGCGAGCTTCCATTTCATCCACCCTGCCCCAATACGATGTGTGACATCGTTATCAATCTCTCCATTCCTTTGGATAATAGACCCTAAGTACTTGAAGCTTCCTTTCTCTGGAATGACCTGAGTACTAAGCCTCACCACCACGCATATCTCAGGATCGTTCTCGTTGTTGAACTTGCACTCCAAATATTCTATATTGGTCCTGCTCAACCTGAACCCTTTAGACTCCAGAGTCTGTCTCCAAACCTCCAGCTTAGCGTTCACTCCGCTGTGAGTTTCATCAATCAAGATTATGTCATCTGTGAATAACATACACTATGGTACCTCCCATTGGATTTGTCGCGTCAGTCCGTCCATCACCAAGGCAAATAGGAATGGGCTAAGAGATGATCCCTAGTGTAGCCCCATCATCACTGGAAAGTGTTTCGAGTCTCTTTCTACTGTACATACCGTAGTCTTGACTCCATCATACATATCCTTGATCGCCCTAGTGTACACCACAAGTACACCTCTAACCTCCAAACATCTTCATAGAACCTCCCTAGGGACTTTGTCGTATGCCTTCTCGAGGTCAATGAAAATCATAAGTAAGTTTCTCTTCCTCTCCCTACACTGCTCCACCAACCTCCTAATAAGATAAATGGCTTCAGTAGTCGAACGCCCCTGTATGAATCCAAACTGGTTCTCGGAAATAGACACGCCTCTCCTCACCCTCATCTCCACGACCCTTTCCCAAACTTTCATAGTGTGGCTCAACATCTTGATACCCCTATAGTTGTTGCAACTCTTGATATTACCTTTGTTTTTGTACAAGGGAATTATTATACTCGACCTCCATTCTTCAGACATTCTTGCCGTCTTAAAAATGACGTTAAACAACTCAGTCAGCCACTCCAAACCTGCCCTGCCTACGCTCTTCCAAAATTCAACTAGGATCTCATCAGGCCCGGTCGCTCGTCCCCTGTGCATCGTGCGAACAAAACCCTTAACCTCATCAACTTTAATGTTTCTAAAATACCCAAAATCTTGGTACCTACTAGAATGCTCCAGATCTCCCAGCACCATGTCTCCATCTCCTTTTTCGTTCAAGAATTTATAAAAGTAAGACTGCCACCTCCGCCTAATATGTGCTTCCTCCGCCAGTACTTTGTTGTCCTCGTCCTTGATGAACCTCACGTGATCCAAGTCACAGGCCCTCCTTTCCCTTACCTTGGCTAGTCTGTACAACTTTTTTCCCCGTCTTTCTCAACTAATTCTATATACAGGAGTTTAAAAGCCATCGTTTTGCTGCCGTAACCGCTAGCTTTGCCTCCTTCCTCGCCATCTTATACAGTTTCATATTCGTACACTTCTCCACCTCTTCCTTGATTTCTACTAATTTCGCATACGCCATTTTCTTCACTTCCACCTTCTCTTGAACTTTATCATTCCACCACCAATCCCCTCGATGCCCACCATGGTTACCCCACACAGTTCGGTGGAGGAACTTTAGGACACCCTTGGGGTAAGTGGCAAGCAGTTATATGGATACAGTGCTTTACCCGTAGATGGTTCTCCAGCTCTCGCAAGAATTGTATGGGAGTCGCCCTCGGAGGGACTTCCTGAATTACCGTACCGAGGAATTCTACCGTGTAAGAATCAAAAGAACGTCCGGCCCCCTAGCACGAACACAAAAAAATAGATCAACTGAGCCCGGCTCAAGGTCCCCAGCGGACTGAAGCCAATCCTCCTACTCTGGTATTGATTAGTAGGTATGAGAGAATTAATGTCGGATCCTCAATCAGTACCAGGCTTTCCTTTTTTTGATTCTTTCAAAACCTCCCGAATGCAACTGGTCATCCTGTCCCACATACCTATCACATCCCCACTACTCCCCCAAGCCCTCTTGGCCATTAACATCTCCTCCATCTCCTTTGCACTAGCCATGGTCAAGCTCCCCTATTTGATTCTTAACCTGTCATCCACAGCCCTCTTTTTCTCCATCTTGATCTCCAAATCCATCACCAAAAGCTTATGTCGGGTTGTAAAATCCTCCTTCGGAATAACTTTGCAATCTTTACAAAGACCTTTGTCAACCTTCCTAAGGAGCAAAAAGTCTATCTGAGTCTTAACCACCGAACTACGGAAAGTCACCAAGTGTTTCTCCTTCTTCAGGAACCTCGAATTGGATATCACCATCCTATAAGCTCTAGTGAACTCCAAAAGTGAGATGCCTCTCCCGTTCCTGTCCCCGAGTCCAAAGCCTCCACGCACGTTGTCATAACCCCCCGGAAGTGACCCGATATATCCATTGAAATATCCTCATACAAATAACTTCTCAGTGGGTAGTATACCTCTCACCACTTTATCTAAATTCTCCCAAAAGCGTCTCTTCTCCTCATCCAAGCTCGCCTGCGGCGCATAAGCATTAATAATGTTCATAGTGAACCCTCAAACTACCAACTTAATCGCCATCATCCTGTCATTGACCCTCCTTGCCTCTACCACCTGATCCCTTAGCTCACTGTCTACTAAAATGCCTACCCCATTCCTATATTTCGACCTATACGAGAACCATAACTTATACCCATCTACATCCTTAGCCTTAGGTCCTACCCATTTGGTCTCCTGGACACAGGCTATATTAATCCTCTTCTTCTTAAGAATCTTGACTAGCTCTATGGACTTCCTCGTTAAAGTCCTAATATTCGAAAACCCTATTCCCAACCTAGCATCTCTCTTACCCCACTTACCCTCCCCCCAACCCTCGCCTCCGTCCTCATCCCAGAACATTGTCACGACCCAAACCGGAGGGTCTTGATGGGCACCCAGACACTACTTGCCGAGTACCACTAATCATATATTTAGCTTATAACTATAATTTCTCATGGTCCACAAGGGCCGCCACGGGATGCCTTGCTGACATATGGAAATAGTAAACTGGAAAAGAGCGATGTAAAATCCTACAACCAGAAGGACCCAACCTATATACATATACATACCAAGGCTGACAAGGCCATACACGACCACCATACATAGGACATCAGTCTACAAGCCTCTAAAGAGTACGTGACATCATAAGGTCGGGACAGGGCCCCGCTATACCCCAACGCATAACCAAAATATCATACTACGACTAGACTGCAACTCTGGAATAAATAGAGTGCTCCAATCAGCTGAACCAGCAACCTACTAGTGCGGACCGTCACCTTGTCTACTTGAGCCTGCGAGCATGAAATGCAGCGTCCCCCAACAAAAGGGACGTCAATACAACTGATGTACCGAGTATGTCAGACATGAAAAATAACATAATAGAGACCTAAATGTAACATGAGACAAGAAACAACCAACCAGTAGAGAATGCCTCTAAGGGCTATAATATGCATAAGTATCATGTCTGTGTAGAATGCCTCTGAGGGCCATAATATGCATAAGTATCATGTCTATGTAGGTGCCTCTAAGGGCCATAATATGCCTAAATAACATGCATAATATGGTCATGCATATACATATGTGTATATAACGCCATTAAGCCTCTGTGGGCATCCAATCATATCATATAGGCCTCTGTGGGCATAATCACTATCGTGTATATCTGTACCAGCTGCAGGTGGTGTGCGTATATAACACCTTCCCTTATCCCATACCCCATATATATATATAATGCATACATATAGTAGAGTATATAACCCTTTTGAGTGTACATGAATATAACGCATGAATAATATGATAATAAGACACTATAAGTTTATCGGAGTGATGTAATATCGCTTCACCTCCGATTCACATTATGAATACTAATATTTTTCCCATATTCCTCGATAGGGATTTAGGAACGTATTTAAACATGCTTATTACGTTTATGTTTCGTACTTATAACATGCCAAAAGAAAGAAGAATTTGCCTTAACATACCCTAGCCATTTTGTGTCCACAATACAACTAAAGCAGCCCGTAATGCACCATAATCTTATTTTCCAAGAAACCCTCTTCAACCACCTTACCTCACTTCGAAAAAATCTTCAATTGTTATCATCCGGAGGAAACCAACATCGGCATGACCTCTATGTCATTCTTCGTGTTTTGTTTCCATCGTAGAACTTCTTCTTCTTTCTATGAAGAGATAATCTATCGTTTCCCACATATGAACATGTTGCTTTCAAGAATAAATTCATGTTGCTGCCAACACTAATTTGTTGTGTAATTATAATTTTGCAAGAGAGAGGATATTCCATAATCCCTATATTGCTCGTCTAAAAAATGCCTTGTTGTCCATTTCTTCTTTTGAAATTTCTAAGAGAAGTGACAATTAAAAAAACCCTCTCTTACTAATTTTGGGGGAGGAGTCTGTGTTATTAGTGTTGTGTTTAGTTGTTTTTTATTGTTAGTATCCTAGTTGCATAACTAAATTTAGTGTCATGTGCCAGTGAATCAAGTTGATAATGATAGCCGATGAGATTGAGTAGATACGGTGTGATATAATTTGATGGAATTGACAGCTATGAAATGAGAAATTTGTGTGCTTAAGTTAGATATTTCTTGAGTTTGCTTTTGGTTATTAATAAAGATGAAAACTTGATCATGATTGTTGAATTTCTTGTATTCAAATGTTCGGTTTATGCATTGTTGAATGTCGGATTGAGGAAAGATGGTGGAAAATTCTAGAACATGCTTGCTTGCTATTTGAGATGAAATCCTTGATGATGCATGCTTAGGAATATGATTTATGCAATTTTTTTGAACGATTGAGCATTTCAATCCAACATTGACTAATTTAATCCCTAGTTACCCTTTTTGAGCCTACTTGAAACCCTTTACTATTTTTTTTCCTTCCCTTGAATTTTACCACGAGCATATAAGTATATGATTGGGGATTGGCCTTTTGTAATTGATATTTTAGATTGGGTGCTATAAATAGAAGAGTAAAGGATAGAGAAAAATGAAAAAGAAAAAAGAAAAAAAATGAAAAAGAAAAGGGAAAAAAACTACACTCTCCTTGTACATACATTGAAAAACAAGTTTGGGGGGGGGATGTAGTTCAAAAAAAAAAGAAAAAAATGTAAGTGTGAATTTTCTCAATCTAGAAAAGAAAAGAAAAATTGGGGATTGTTGTTGGTTTGTAACGTGGATATCGAGTTTGCTTGGTTGGTTTATATGCTTATGGTAATTTTGAGCCTAAATGACACTTCATCTACTCGTGCCTAAGCCTATCATTATAACCTATAAAAGTCCTATTGATTCTTGAGCATGTGTTGTCTAAATTAGTGTAGATTAGCAAGTTAGCAAGCCTATGAGATTATAGACTGTTGGAGAGAATTCGGTTTGTATAAACTGAGTTGAGTACTTGTTTATTCAATGATCATGGTTGGGTTGCCATATGTATTGATGATTTTAAGTGAATTTGAGAAATATCTGACTTGAAATTCTAGATTGCAAACTGATGGCTATAATTTCTAAGGATTATATTGTATGGTATTCATGATTTTTGAGGCTTGATCTATTGTTATTGACTTGATTCATTTCAGAGTTTAGAGTGCCTAGAGTTCTTTACTCGAGGGCGAGTAAAGGTTAAGTTTGGGGGTGTTTGTTAAGTCTGTTTAAGTATTATTTTAGAGTGTGTTTTAAGGAGTCTTGTGTTAGTCTTTAAGTTATTTTGTACCGTGTTACGCTTGTTTTTATTTTGTTTTCAGGATAAAGCGATACAGAATGAAAGTGAGGCGGATTTAGAGAGAATAAGCGGATATTGAGGATAAATATGTCGGTTTAGTCAAAGAAACAGTTACGAGAAGTCCTGGGAAGTTCGTGAGGCAGTTGTACGTGTCTCGGATGAAAAAAATGACAAATGAGCCGCGGTGCCTACAATAGTGTCGTGGCACTGAGGTTTAGAAGAGACCACGTTTCTGGAAGCAGAAGAGTCGCGGCGCTCTCTAGACTGCCCCGCAGCGCTTGAGGAAATCTGCAAATGAGCCGCGACGCTTGTGTCTGTACAGATTATGAGAAATCATTTTTCACAAGGGAAAAAAGTTCTTTTCAAATAGAAAAATAGGGTTTGCTTTAAAGAGGAAAAGAGGAGAGAAAAACGGCGGACGAGGAAGGAGAGAAAAAAGTTTTTGAACCTTGGAGGAGCCATTGGAGATCAATTCCTCAGGTTCTTTTTTTTTGTCTTGAATTATCTTTATGTTAACTTTTAGTTTATGTGTTAATTTTAGAATGACTGAACTAATTCTTCTATTAGGTTTTCAATTAAATCACTTGAATCTCTATCATGAACTAATGCAAAGTTATCTTGTCTTTTTATCTATTAAGGTCTTTCAATGTGTGGTTATTGAATGAAAATTGATTGACCATTGGTTTTCGTTTATCTAAATGAGTTTAAATCAAAATCTGAAAAGTGAGATTTGAATATGATATAGTTGAATTGACATAGGCTTAATCTAGAACGAGAGTATCACGATTGCTTGTGTAGCTTTTAGGTTGTTGATCTTAATGCTTTCTAATTGATGAAATTTATCATAGAAATATAGAAAATTCTCATTTAGGTTGAGTTTTATATGTCGTAACTTGAATATAGAACATTTTTGTTAACCTACTATCTTAATAAGAAGAAGAAATGTTAATCTTGCATTAGTAAATGGTAGAGTGGATAGTTGAGGAGATTTGAATCCCTAATTGCTCTCATTCTTGAATTTAATTCGTGTGTTTTTGCTGCTAGTTTAGTTTTTCATTTTACCTTCATTTATGCTTTCTTTATTTTTAACCTTTACAAATCAAGATTCGTTAGCCAAATAGAAACTAGATATTAATTATTTCATAATTGATAATTCATTCTCTGTGGGACGATACTCAGTCTTACTGAAAACCATTACAAATTGTGATACATAGACTTTCATAGCTCTAAAAATTCGCAACTCTAACGCAACTAAATAAGATAAACAAAGTACACTAAAGAACACATAGCAGCAGAAATCAAACTACAGGGGACTATGAAGCAATACTGCGCCTATAAGTGTGATAGGCTAATTGATCCTATAGTAATAATACTACAACTATCATTTTGTAAGCGTAAGTAAGACTACGCTCGACTACCTACTAGCATTATACCCTAATATGTGTCCTCCACAACCCCCTATCTAAGGTCATGTCCTCAGTAAGTTGCACCTGGGCCATATGCCGTCTAATCACCTCTCCCCAATACTTTTTTGGCCTAACTCTACCCCTCCTGAACATGTCCATAGCCAGCCTCTCACACCTCCGCACTAGTGAATCTGTATCTCTTCTCTGCACATGCCCAAACCATCTCAACCTCGCTTCCCGTATCTTATCCTCCACCGAGGCCACTCTCACTTTGTCCCGAATATCATCATTTCTAATCATATCTCTCCTTGTATGCCCACACATCCGTCTCAGCATCCGCATCTCCGCAACTTTCATCTTTTATATGTGCGAAGTCTAGACTGGCCAACACTCCAGCCCATAGAATATAGTCGGTCTAACCACCACTCTATAGAACTTTCCTTTAAGTTTTGGTGGCACCTTTTTGTCACACAAAACTCTAGATGCGAGCTTCCATTTCATCCACCCTGCCCCAATACGATGTGTGACATCGTTATCAATCTCTCCATTCCTTTGGATAATAGACCCTAAGTACTTGAAGCTTCCTTTCTCTGGAATGACCTGAGTACTAAGCCTCACCACCACACATATCTCAGGATCGTTCTCGTTGTTGAACTTGCACTCCAAATATTCTATATTGGTCCTGCTCAACCTGAACCCTTTAGACTCCAGAGTCTGTCTCCAAACCTCCAGCTTAGCGTTCACTCCGCTGTGAGTTTCATCAATCAAGATTATGTCATCTGTGAATAACATACACTATGGTACCTCCCATTGGATTTGTCGCGTCAGTCCGTCCATCACCAAGGCAAATAGGAATGGGCTAAGAGATGATCCCTAGTGTAGCCCCATCATCACTGGAAAGTGTTTCGAGTCTCTTTCTACTGTACATACCGTAGTCTTGACTCCATCATACATATCCTTGATCGCCCTAGTGTACACCACAAGTACACCTCTAACCTCCAAACATCTCCATAGAACCTCCCTAGGGACTTTGTCGTATGCCTTCTCGAGGTCAATGAAAATCATAAGTAAGTTTCTCTTCCTCTCCCTACACTGCTCCACCAACCTCCTAATAAGATAAATGGCTTCAGTAGTCGAACGCCCCTGTATGAATCCAAACTGGTTCTCGGAAATAGACACGCCTCTCCTCACCCTCATCTCCACGACCCTTTCCCAAACTTTCATAGTGTGGCTCAACATCTTGATACCCCTATAGTTGTTGCAACTCTTGATATTACCTTTGTTTTTGTACAAGGGAATTATTATACTCGACCTCCATTCTTCAGACATTCTTGCCGTCTTAAAAATGACGTTAAACAACTCAGTCAGCCACTCCAAACCTGCCCTGCCTACGCTCTTCCAAAATTCAACTAGGATCTCATCAGGCCCGGTCGCTCGTCCCCTGTGCATCGTGCGAACAAAACCTTTAACCTCATCAACTTTAATGTTTCTACAATACCCAAAATCTTGGTACCTACTAGAATGCTCCAGATCTCCCAGCACCATGTCTCCATCTCCTTTTTCGTTCAAGAATTTATAAAAGTAAGATTGCCACCTCCGCCTAATATGTGCTTCCTCCGCCAGTACTTTGTTGTCCTCGTCCTTGATGAACCTCACGTGATCCAAGTCACAGGCCCTCCTTTCCCTTACCTTGGCTAGTCTGTACAACTTTTTTCCCCGTCTTTCTCAACTAATTCTATATACATGAGTTTAAAAGCCATCGTTTTGCTGCCGTAACCGCTAGCTTTGCCTCCTTCCTCGCCATCTTATACAGTTTCATATTCGTACACTTCTCCACCTCTTCCTTGATTTCTACTAATTTCGCATACGCCATTTTCTTCACTTCCACCTTCTCTTGAACTTTATCATTCCACCACCAATCCCCTCGATGCCCACCATGGTTACCCCACACAGTTCGGTGGAGGAACTTTAGGACACCCTTGGGGTAAGTGGCAAGCAGTTATATGGATACAGTGCTTTACCCGTAGATGGTTCTCCAGCTCTCGCAAGAATTGTATGGGAGTCGCCCTCGGAGGGACTTCCTGAATTACCGTACCGAGGAATTCTACCGTGTAAGAATCAAAAGAACGTCCGGCCCCCTAGCACGAACACAAAAAAATAGATCAACTGAGCCCGGCTCAAGGTCCCCAATGATCAAGCCAATCCTCCTACTCTGGTATTGATTAGTAGGTATGAGAGAATTAATGTCGGATCCTCAATCAGTACCAGGCTTTCCTTTTTTTGATTCTTTCAAAACCTCCCGAATGCAACTGGTCATCCTGTCCCACATACCTATCACATCCCCACTACTCCCCCAAGCCCTCTTGGCCATTAACATCTCCTCCATCTCCTTTGCACTAGCCATGGTCAAGCTCCCCTATTTGATTCTTAACCTGTCATCCACAGCCCTCTTTTTCTCCATCTTGATCTCCAAATCCATCACCAAAAGCTTATGTCGGGTTGTAAAATCCTCCTTCGGAATAACTTTGCAATCTTTACAAAGACCTTTGTCAACCTTCCTAAGGAGCAAAAAGTCTATCTGAGTCTTAACCACCGAACTACGGAAAGTCACCAAGTGTTTCTCCTTCTTCAGGAACCTCGAATTGGATATCACCATCCTATAAGCTCTAGTGAACTCCAAAAGTGAGATGCCTCTCCCGTTCCTGTCCCCGAGTCCAAAGCCTCCACGCACGTTGTCATAACCCCCCGGAAGTGACCCGATATATCCATTGAAATATCCTCATACAAATAACTTCTCAGTGGGTAGTATACCTCTCACCACTTTATCTAAATTCTCCCAAAAGCGTCTCTTCTCCTCATCCAAGCTCGCCTGCGGCGCATAAGCATTAATAATGTTCATAGTGAACCCTCAAACTACCAACTTAATCGCCATCATCCTGTCATTGACCCTCCTTGCCTCTACCACCTGATCCCTTAGCTCACTGTCTACTAAAATGCCTACCCCATTCCTATATTTCGACCTATACGAGAACCATAACTTATACCCATCTACATCCTTAGCCTTAGGTCCTACCCATTTGGTCTCCTGGACACAAAGCTATATTAATCCTCTTCTTCTTAAGAATCTTGACTACCTCTATGGACTTCCTCGTTAAAGTCCTAATATTCGAAAACCCTATTCCCAACCTAGCATCTCTCTTACCCCACTTACCCTCCCCCCAACCCTCGCCTCCGTCCTCAACCCAGAACATTGTCACGACCCAAACCGGAGGGTCTTGATGGGCACCCAGACACTACTTGCCGAGTACCACTAATCATATATTTAGCTTATAACTGTAATTTCTCATGGTCCACAAGGGCCGCCACGGGATGCCTTGCTGACATATGGAAATAGTAAACTGGAAAAGAGCGATGTAAAATCCTACAACCAGAAGGACCCAACCTATATACATATACATACCAAGGCTGACAAGGCCATACACGACCACCATACATAGGACATCAGTCTACAAGCCTCTAAAGAGTACGTGACATCATAAGGTCGGGACAGGGCCCCGCTATACCCCAACGCATAACCAAAATATCATACTACGACTAGACTGCAACTCTGGAATAAATAGAGTGCTCCAATCAGCTGAACCAGCAACCTACTAGTGCGGACCGTCACCTTGTCTACTTGAGCCTGCGAGCATGAAATGCAGCGTCCCCCAACAAAAGGGACGTCAATACAACTGATGTACCGAGTATGTCAGA
Organism: Anisodus acutangulus; assembly: GCA_029783415.1. NCBI lineage: Eukaryota > Viridiplantae > Streptophyta > Magnoliopsida > Solanales > Solanaceae > Anisodus > Anisodus acutangulus. The sequence goes on along the minus strand of CM056493.1, from coordinate 44,120,447 downwards.
CATGAAAAATAACATAATAGAGACCTAAATGTAACATGAGACAAGAAACAACCAACCAGTAGAGAATGCCTCTAAGGGCTATAATATGCATAAGTATCATGTCTGTGTAGAATGCCTCTGAGGGCCATAATATGCATAAGTATCATGTCTATGTAGGTGCCTCTAAGGGCCATAATATGCCTAAATAACATGCATAATATGGTCATGCATATACATATGTGTATATAACGCCATTAAGCCTCTGTGGGCATCCAATCATATCATATAGGCCTCTGTGGGCATAATCACTATCGTGTATATCTGTACCAGCTGCAGGTGGTGTGCGTATATAACACCTTCCCTTATCCCATACCCCATATATATATATAATGCATACATATAGTAGAGTATATAACCCTTTTGAGTGTACATGAATATAACGCATGAATAATATGATAATAAGACACTATAAGTTTATCGGAGTGATGTAATATCGCTTCACCTCCGATTCACATTATGAATACTAATATTTTTCCCATATTCCTCGATAGGGATTTAGGAACGTATTTAAACATGCTTATTACGTTTATGTTTCGTACTTATAACATGCCAAAAGAAAGAAGAATTTGCCTTAACATACCCTAGCCATTTTGTGTCCACAATACAACTAAAGCAGCCCGTAATGCACCATAATCTTATTTTCCAAGAAACCCTCTTCAACCACCTTACCTCACTTCGAAAAAATCTTCAATTGTTATCATCCGGAGGAAACCAACATCGGCATGACCTCTATGTCATTCTTCGTGTTTTGTTTCCATCGTAGAACTTCTTCTTCTTTCTATGAAGAGATAATCTATCGTTTCCCACATATGAACATGTTGCTTTCAAGAATAAATTCATGTTGCTGCCAACACTAATTTGTTGTGTAATTATAATTTTGCAAGAGAGAGGATATTCCATAATCCCTATATTGCTCGTCTAAAAAATGCCTTGTTGTCCATTTCTTCTTTTGAAATTTCTAAGAGAAGTGACAATTAAAAAAACCCTCTCTTACTAATTTTGTGGGGTCCACTTATATAGATAATCCTTTCCATACTTGTTTTCAACATAAAAGTGCCAGCATATGTAGTATATGCATAGTCATAATATGCTATCTTCCATTTTTGACACGTGGAAAGCTTTTTGTGCCACTTATCATCTACTCCATATCAACTTAAATAATACTCATATTTTAACAAACTTCATATACTCAATGTCATAATCGTGTGATATAGCACTAGTCCATAACCTCTTTTGACACACACCAAATATTATTTTCAATTTCCGTCGTCACACTTCTTAAGTCCTAAATTATTTCGGGACCGCATTCTTTTTTATATACTAAGCTTCTTTATTTGTATACGTGAATATGATAAAAAATCCTCCAACACTCGAGTCTATTTACATACGTCTAGCGATTCAAATCATGGCCCGAAAGTACAGGGTGTTACATCATTTCCCCCTTAGAAATATTCATCCTCGAATGTTGGGGTGACATATCTAATCCCTGTCACGTAGCCCGTAAACACAACCACTGCTTCACGGGACCATATAATATAACATATATCATTATATCAGACCTCACATGATTATCAAGCATTAATCATAATAATCTGAAATAGAACTCACCTTCTGCTTCTTTCTGTACCTCGGTGTTGGTCTGAAATAGGTAAGGATATTTGTGCTTCATCTCCTCTTCCGCCTCTCATGTCATCTCTCCTAATTTCTTATTTTGTTATATACTTTCACGGAGGATACTTCTTTAGTCCTCAACTTGCGGATTTGTCGATCTAAGATAGCAATAAGAACCTCTTTATATGATAGATCCTCCGTAACCTTCACATCGTCAATTCGTGCAATCTGGGAAGGATATTTAACACACGCTTTTAACATAGAAACATGGAAAACCGGATGAACGAACTCTAACTTCAAAGGCAAGTCCAATTCGTAAGCCACTTGGCTGATTCATCGAGTTATGCGATATGGCCCAATATACCTTGGGCTGAGCTTTCCCTTTTTCACAAATATCATTACACCCTTCATAAGAGAAATCTTCAAAAATACCCAATCGTTCACTTGGAACTCTAGGTCCCGCCGCCGCACATCTGAATACGACTTCTGACGACTCTGAGCGGTTAGCAACCGTTCTTGGGATAAGTTTCACATTCGTTATGGCTTGGTGCACTAGCTCAAGCCCAAATAATTCTGATTCATCTACTTCGAACCATCCGATAGGAGATCTATATTTTCGTCCATACAAAGCTTCATACAGAGCCATTTTGATACTAACATGATAACTATTATTATACGCAAACTCAATAAGGGATAAATAATCATTCCAACTTCCCTTAAATTCCAATACACAAGCTCATAGTATGTCCTCGAGCGTTTGAATCATACGTTCGGCATTCCCGTCTGTCTGATGGTGGAAAGTTGTGTTAAGATTAACTTGAGTGTCCAAACCTTTTTGAAATGATCTCCAGAAATTAGCTATAAATTGTGCATCTCAGTCAGATATAATAAAACTAAGCATACCATGAACGCAAACAATCTCCTTAACGTATAAATTTACGTAGTCCTCAGATGTATAGGTAGTTTTGACCGTCAGGAATTGAGCTAATTTGATCAGTCTATCAATAATAACCCAAATAGAATCAAACTTATGATAAGAGCGAGGTAAACCCGTAATGAAATCCATATTAAGTATTTTTCATTTCCACATCGGGATCTCAATGTTCTGAGTTAAGTCGCCAGGCTTTTGGTGTTCTACTTTTACTTGCTGACAATTAAGACACTGAACTAGCAACTCCGCAATGTTCCTCTTCATGTCGTTCCACCAATACATACATTTGAGATCATGATACATCTTAATAGATACAGGGTGAATGGAATATCGTGAGCAATGGACCTCCATCATAATCTTGTCGTGTAATCCTGCTACACTGGGAATACATAAATGGACCTTCCACCTGAGGGTCCCTCTCCCATTATACTCGTAGGTTGCGATTCTATTTTATTAAATATCTTTCCCGATCTTCTCTAAAAATGAGATCTTCATCATGACGTTCCTTTTCTTCCAGTATGAGGGATGGCCTTGCTGTATTTTGAGTCATAGGGCTATCACTATCTGAATCCTCCAATCAGACTCCCACTTAGCTAAGTGATGTGTTCCCTCGGGTCAACTTTTCTCCTTAGTCCTCACATTAGTCAAGCCGCTTGTGGGTGAATAATTCTATTGTCAACTTAGTTTCGTTTACTAACTGGTGTGTTGAAAACTCTTATATTTGTAGTATCTCAATCATGAACATTTTATGGACAATTTCATTGAATCTGAAGTGTGCGTATCATCGCAGCTAACTCTTATTCATGGTCTGAAAGGAATATTTTTTTCGTACTTTCTCATTACTCGTAATTATAAACAACTTTCTCTCTTTACTTCTTTTGACACTTATTCATTCATTTTCTTACTTGTTGTACTCTTCTTAGTTCTAAAATATTCGGGTATACATACATAATCTCAAACATTGCTCCTGATTCTAATCCTTGGCGTTACTACCCCTTAAAAGATGAGTTGTTAACTTATTTCCTCATTCAGTACGTGGAAAATTCTGAAGAATTTTCATTACATGACGTTGGCTTACTATATCCAAACCTGGTCATTATACTTAGCATCGAATTCCTTCACTTGCATCATGGCTAAGACTTTTTGTCAATGGCGCATTGGGAAAAGATTTCCTTGATCTCGTTAACCTGTAAACCCATTATTTTTTCTATCTCGTAGAACCTTTGGTCAGTTAAAAAAATACTCATAGACATATGTATTTGCCTGACATTTTAAATGTCATTATCTCTTGACATATATCTTTAATGTCTACCATATATCCAGAGGGGTCATTGGCCCTTTTTACCCGTTTAGGTGCTAATCTCGAGCTCTACTCACTATTACTTTCATGTACATACTTTCTTAGAGGTATGACTGCATATGTTGTGGAACCGATGCTTCATTGTTTAAATCCAATTCACGGTGTTACATGATCCAATGACTTGTCAAGGTTTCTTGTCTTATCATTATTAGATCTCCCGTCGACCGAGTGCTCATTCCTCTTACCTTTACATTTCCATTTCAAGTTGCCTTGGGGGGTCTCTTATCTCAAAGTATTTCTCCTATTATCTTCCTAAACATCAAAGGTTCGTCACCTTTGGCCGAAAAGTTCTTATTGTCCCTCCTCTACCATTGGTTCTTATGCTGTTCTGGAGTATTCATACCTTTGTGAAACCTGCATAACTATAATCTCATTCACCTTTATCCTTCTTGTCATAATTCTTCCTTCTATTCGTCATTAAACGAAAAACATTTCTGCCTTGATACTTGATCATACCATTCCATTCATACTTATTAATTGTTTTCATACTTCTTACAACCATTCTTCAATTGTTCCATAGTTCTCATTCTCAATTGCCCCTGTTGTTATCCAGAGGTTATTTAGAATTGTAACATGCTGCACAATGAAGCCGAAGACCTTACGAGTCCAATACATATAGCATACTTTAGCTTACTAACATTGATACATGTAATTCTTAATAGTACGTGATATGTCCTTTTACGCACGGACGAGAGGCTTATGTCCCTTTCCACTACCGTGGATAACTCAATCCTTATATATGACTTGGTCTCACTATTCTAGGTACGTCACTTTACGTGATCTTCTTAATTTACTAATTGTCACTCTTCACATGATTCGATTGTGAAAATCCATTCTCGTTAATGATATCCTTATACAAATCCCAATCTATTCTAACATGGTCATTCGAAAGGGGGAACATATTACATATTCTATCACCATATTAGGTGTGGGCATCCATATCCTTTAATATACTAACGTATATAAGTGAACTTAACTACCATTTGGGTTAGAAGCCTCTTTGTGCCTTTACCTTCATAACTTATCTTTATCAAAATGTCTGATCCTGTAAGAAGTACCGTAAAACCATTCCCTAAAATGGGGTCACTACTCTTAAACAAAATTAGTACTAAGTCCATAAGAGGTACGTAGATTGGAAACAAAGATAATAACATATTGGAATCTTCGAACACTTTAAATATCGGTGATCTCTGACCAATAAACTCCTTAGGTTATGAGCTCCCTGGCCCTTTAAGGGGCCTATCTCTATCAGATACTCTAGGATGAAGTCGTGCCTGGGAGGCAACCAATTGATTCAATACCTGCACTACTCTCTTTATATCCTCATCAGACGGAGCCAGTAGTAGGACTGATGGTACTGGATCTTCCCTCAACTCTTCTGGTACTACTAGATTCGTCGATACCTGGAAAAGTAACTTACTCATATCCTCTGATGGATCTTTCTCAATAGTGGGCATACTACTCGCATTTACACTCAATCCAAACTCAATATCCCTGCTAATCATTGCCCTGTTGGAAGAAGGCACTGATGTAATCACAAACACGATAAGGGTTACAGAGAGAATTCTTACAACTTAGCTCTATAGCATAATTCTAGATCAAGAAGGAAGGTAACCATCATCCTAAATGCCCTGTAGCCTCCTGTATATAAGTGTGGTGCACAACACACCCATAAACAAGACTCTACTAGACACGACTTGTAGACTCCCTAGGACAGACCTGCTCTGATATCAAGTTTGTCACGACCCAAACTGGAGGGTCATGACGGGCATCCGGACCTTACTTGCCAAGTACCACTTATCATATATTTAGCATATAACCATAATTTCTCATAGTCCACGAGGGCCGCCACGGGATAACCTGTTGACATATGGAAATAGTAAACTAGAAAAGAGCTATGTAAAATCCTGCAACCAGAAGGACCCAACCTATATACATATACATACCAAGGCCGACAAGGCCATACACGACCATCATACACAGGACATCTGTCTACAAGCCTCTAAAGAGTACGTGACATCATAAGGTCGGGACAGGGCCCCGCCATACCCCAATGCATAACCAAAATATCGTACTACGACTAGACTGCAACTCTGGAATAAATAGAGTGCTCCAATCAGCTGAACCAACAACCTACTAGTGCAGACCGTCACCCTATCTACTTGAGCCTGCGGGCATGAAACGAAGTGTCCCCCGACCAAAGGGACGTCACAACGACTGATGTACCAAGTATGTCAGACATGAAAAATTTCATAATAGAAACCTAAAAGTAACATGAGACAAGAAACAACCAACCAGTAGAGAATGCCTCCAAGGGCCATAATATGCACAACTATCATGTCTGTGTAGAATGCCTCTGAGGGCCATAATATGCATAAGTATCATGTCTATGTAGGATGCCTATGAGGGCCATAATATGCCTAAATGGCATGCACAATGCGGTCATGCATATACATATGCGTATATAACGCCATCAAGCCTCTATGGGCATCCCATCATATCATATCGGCCTCTGTGGGCGTAATCATTACCGTGTATATCTGTACTAGCTGCAGGTGGTGTGCGTATATAATGCCTTCCCTTTTTCCATACCCCATACATATATATAATGCATACATATAGTAAAGTATATAACTCATTTGAGTGTACATGAATATAATGCATGAATGATATGATAATAAGACACTATAAGTTTGTCGAAGTGATGTAATATCGCTTCACCTCCGATTAACATTATGAATACTAACATCTTTCCCATATACCTCAATAGGGATTTAGGAACGTATTTAGACATGCTTTGAAAATAGAAATGAATAACATGAACATCATTAACTACTAAGAGTAGAATCATTTATGGGACAATATTACGTTTACGTTTCGTACTTAGAACATGCCAAAAGAAAGAAGAATTTGCCTTAACATACCTTAGTCATTTTGTGTCCACAATACAACTAAAACAATTCGTAATGCAGCCCAATCTTATTTTCCAAGAAACCCTCTTCTTCCACCTTACCTCACTTCAAAAAAATCTCCAATTGTTATCATCCGGAGGAAACCAACGTCGGCATGACCTCTATGTCATTCTTCGTGTTTTGCTTCCATTGTAGAACTTCTTCTTCTTTCTATGAAGAGGAAATATATCGTTTCCCATATATGAACACGTTGCTTTCAAGAATAAATTCATGTTGCTGCCAACACTAATTCATTGTGTAACTATAATTTTCCAAGAGAGAGGATATTCCATAATCCCTTTAATGCTCGTCGAAAAAAATGACTTGTTGTCCATTTCTTCTTTTGAAATTTCTAAGAGAAGAGACAATTAAAAAAAACCTCTCTTACTAATTTTGTGGGTTCCACTTATATAGATCATCCTTTCCATACTTGTTTTCAACATAAAAGTGCCATCATATGTAGTATATGCATAGTCATAATATGCTATCTTCCATTTTTGACATGTGGAAAGCTTTTTGTGCCACTTATCATCTACTCCATATCAACTTAAATAATACTCATCTTTTAACACACTTCATATACTCAATGTCATAATCGTGTGATATAGCACTAGTCCATAACCTCTTTTGACACACACCAAATATTATTTTCAATTCCCGTCGTCACACTTCTTAAGTCCTAAATTATTTCGGGGCCGCATCCTTTCATATACTAAGCTTCTTTATTTGCATAAGTGAATATGACCAAAAATCCTACAATGCTCGGGTCTATTTACATACGTCTAGCGATTCAAACCAGAGCCCGAAAGTACGGGGTGTTACAAACATGACCCTAATCTACCATCAGTTATCAAAGCCACTAAAGCAAATATAAAATAATAAATTGCTCAAATGTTTACTCTAAAACAGGAAAGATCTAGAGGCAAGTAAAACCACACAAGAATCTAGAGGCAAGTAAAACCACACAAGAATCTAGAGGCAAGTAAAACCACTATGTCAAGAATGCTATAACTAAAGACAGGAAACGGAAAAATTTAACAATAAGGTTCATGACAAAGAATGGATACGTGCAACTGGAGGTACCAACTCCAGTTGAATCGAACCTGTTTGATGGTGAAAATCATTGTTCACAGGTACTGTTCACCGGCACCGAAAGTACTGTTCACTTGAGTTCTCACAAAAACAAAAATCCAGTACCTACGTAGATCTACGAGAAAAAGAACAAGACCAAGAAAAGGAACAAAAAACAAATGAAATTTTATAAAAAAAAAATATTTTCCGTCGCCAACGGTGGGTGGTCGGAGCGGTGCTGTTGGGGTCTTACCATCGGGAATGGGGGTTGGTGATGTTACCGGGGGGAAGTAAGTTAGAGAGAGGGGAGATAAAGTTCAGTGAAAACAATATAACAAATAAAAATAAACGTGAAAAATAAATTAATATATAATACTAGTAATAATAATAATGATTATATTAATAATAGAAAAGGGCCTAAAATTCCCTTGAACTATCAGATTTGATACAAAAATACCCTATGTTTACCTTTTGGTTCCCAAATACCCAGACGTCAATGTATTGGACCTATTTTGCCCTTATTTTTAATGGCCCCATTCTAAAACACAATTAAAGATTTCATCTATTAAGTGGTACTCTATCATTGGTCAGCCCTATAATTAACCTAAACTAATTAAATTCCAACCCATTATCGGAATCCGAATCCACCTAATAAACCCCGACCCGCCCGACTTAAATCCCCATTAAACCAAAGGAAAAATCTTGAAGAATTTGTTCAAAATGTTTCAGTATATCGAAGATCTTGAAGAAGACGAAGAAGGCGAAGCAACAGAAGAAGAATTTATTCCTTTCATTCGTTAATAACAAGAATCAAATTGACATGGCCTAATGGCCGTCGGCCTGATAATTGTTTATCATTACTATTTTATATATATCTTTTGTTTGCGTATCCACATAAGAATCCAAGAATCTAAAAAGGGTGAGAGTGAGAGCGTTTTAATGGGTTTTATTATTTAACTGGGGTTGATGGGAAGGGCCAATTCTCGATTCACCAGAGGAAGAAAGAGACGTTGTCGCTGTGTCTCCACCCCCACTCCCAATGGGAAATGGGGCATCCACCACGTCTGCCAACAATTCGATTTCGATACCGGCGGGGACTGGTAAAACGTCGAAGAAGAAGAAGATAGGAGGGAACTGCCAATAATACTTCAAGATTTTTCCTTTGGTTTAATGGGGATTTAACTCGGGCAGGTTAGGGTTTATTCGGTGTCTCTAGGTAATGGGCTAGGATTTAATTAGTTTAGTTTAGTTATAGGGATGACCAATGATAGAGTGTCACATAATAAATGAAATCCTTAATTGTGTTCTAGAATGGGCCCCTTAAAAATAAGGGCAAAATAGGTTCAATACGTTGACGTCGTGTTATTTGGGAGCCAAAAGGTAAACGTAGGGTATTCTTGTAACAAATATGATAGTTCAAGGACATTTTAGGCGCTTCCGTAATAATAATAAAAATTCTCTATATTTTTACTGCCATAAATTATGATGAGGTCAAAATACCCTAGAAAAGCATAGGATAAAAAAACGTACTAACAAGACTAAACCTATTCCCAATTAGTAGATATTACCCATGTGGATTTTTTTCTTCCATTGTGCCTTATTTTATTCCAAAAAATTGTAGGTCTTTTGAGACAACTTTCTTCCATGTGATTTTAAGGTCTACCTCATCACCTTTTAGCACCTTCACTCACTCTAGTTTCACACCTATGAACCGGTGCATTTGTAGGTCGATGCAAGACATGATCAGACCATCTCAAGCTATCTAATCAAAGAAAAAGGGAAGAAGAGAACTGCTAAATACAGGAATAAGTTACTCCCAGTAACTTAATAATTGGGAGCTTGTGAACTCCACTAATATTATAGGTTTGGGAGATACAGCTTCAACACAGCACTGTAGTACCTAGATTCTCTACCAACTTATCTATTTGGCTAAAATCGAGAATCTACCTCCTCCTGAAAAGTAATCTGAGCGCATGTTTCTGATTGTTTTTTTGGGGGGTAAGGCAAATTATGATTTAAAACTGGCAGAATCTCAACGACAGGATATCCTTGTATCAGGTTAATGGGTTGAAAGTTGAAATTAATTAAATTATGGGAGCGGTTACTTAAAGACAATTTGCATTTCATTGCTGTTACATATTCAGACATGATGACAAGTCAGCAAGTTGCTATGTAACACTTGAAAATTCGCTAGAACACTGCATTGATGACATGCATACTCAGATACTTTCTGGTTCTTTCTAGAACCTTTCTTTTGCCTAATGAGGCTGCTGCCATCACTAAAGAACTGATTTCTCTCATGATGCTGGAATAATGTCGTGTTACTCAAAAGACAGCATAAACGGAAAACTTAATAATTTTTTTTTTTGATAATTGAAAACTTAATATTTGATCTAACTAAAAGTCAAAAGGCAACAATGTAAAAAACGTTAAAAAGCTTAGAAAACTAAATTTCTCTCTAACCTCATAGCTTGAAATGTAATCATTTATAGATATTTGCAATAAATCCAAGCTAGAGAAAATCATATCCAATATTCACATGATACTGTAGGACATACTTGATATTGTTGGTGACAAGATGTTCGGAATTCAATATTTTACTGTTCACTTGGATCAAGAGAAGGTAAGTATCAAAAGTCTGGCTAACTACTTGAGGCATTTGTTCACTCTATTCTATTGTCTCTTATACTTGACTATACTTGTTACACTTTTGGCAGGTCTTATGGATTTGTATTGCACTACTTGAAATGGCCTATCTTGTTGCTATCGTAGTGGGTGCAACATCTTCGAACATCTGGAGCAAATATTTTACTGTAATGTACATTGAACTCTTATAATTGTTTCATAGAGAGATAGTGAATTATCAAAAAAAAGTATACACTAAACACAAGTTTTCACTAAAACAGAAATGACTAGATTTAGTATAAAGACTCCTCTCTGCCCTGCATGATGGTATTTCTGTTCTGCCTTTTGAGGCTTATATAGCACGAAAAGTCCAAATAAAAGAGTAAACACAGCCAAATTAGAAGTCCTCTTGCTCATCTATCTGCATTATTATTTCAATATCAAGAATTTTCAGCTTTTGGATTTTTAACTTTCAGACAAAGCAAGGGAAGAAGGTAATATTAGTTTGATTGAAAAGGAAAATCTCTCTCATCCTCAGCACGTAAATCATTTATCAGCAGTAGCTGAAGTCTGTTCCTCATATTTTTACTTGAAAAAATAAACACGGGACATGATAGCAAATAATGACATTATTGCCAGACCCTCCCAACAGAAAAATAGCCAAATTTCGTCCCTTATATTCTTATTAAATCATCACCAATCTATATCACCTTTACCAATATCCTGTAGTGGGCATCTCCCCTTTTTTCTCTCCACCTTACTGGAGTAGTGGATTGTAATTGAAGAAGCAACCTGGACAATATTATCAAGGAGAGTTAAAAAAGGTAGACTTACTCATTTCTCTGTAATTGTTTTTCCTAACATTTCTCCCTACAGGCTGTTATCGTATCTTAATTCCAATTCGTGTCCTACTTTACTTGCTTTGTTTCTTAACTCTAATTCTTTACATCTTCCAAAAGGCAGTGGATTGGGCCTCAGTTCATTTATCCTGTTTTTGTCTGAGATAACAAGCTAGAAGTTTTCACCAAAAATAAGTTAAAACCAAAATAGGAAAGTTAGAAAGTGTTTCCAAAATATTCTTACTGAAGAAATAGTGAGATTTACCCGTGTATGAATTGTGTTATGGGTTGGTCTTTGTTCAACATTTGAGTTTCCAAATGACCTGCGCTGACATGTGTACTTATTTTGCATTTATCAGGTTCTTGGTCATGCTGCTTTGGCTCTTTTACTTTGGACTCAAAGCCAAATCAGTTGACTTCAGTAGAAAAGCAGCAATAACATCCTTTTATATGCTCATATGGTAGGTAAGATTTCTCCCAGCTTTGTGGAAAATGCAAAAGTCATGCAAAATGCATGTTAGTTCTAAACTGTGGCCTATTCAGTATGTAAAGAAAGACAGTAAAATCTTTTCTAGCTATATTGTTGTGGCTGTAAAACTAGTTTACCTTTGATTCCCTGCACTTGCTCAAGTATATGGAGGTATAAAATGCTAATATCTCATTGTTAGATGCTTATACATAGGGGTGGGCAAAAAACCCGGAGAACCGAAAAACCGAACCGAATCAAGATTTAGTGATTCGGTTCGGTTTTTTAATTTTGGATATGAACCGAACCGAAAAAACCGAATTAAATATATAATTATTCTTATTTTTTATTTTAGGCTACTACTATCTCCTATGTAAGATTGGAATAATTTTCCTTAGGGATTCCTTTCATTAATCACAATATATATAGTTGTACAGAGGTTGATTCCTAATACAATAAGAATTCTAACTTACCTTAAATATACATCTATCATAATTACAAATATACTGTGAATATTCTGGGAATATTTGCTAATACTCCCCCTCAGTCGGAGCTGGAGGAGGCCGAACGCTAAGGCTGGATCGGAAGTCGGTGAAGAGCTGTCTCGGTAGTCCCTTTGTGAAAATATCTGCATACTGATAAGAGGAAGGCACGTGTAATATTTTGACCTGACCAAGGGCAACCTTCTCTCGTACAAAGTGAATATCCATCTCAATATGCTTAGTCCGCTGATGTTGGACTGGATTGTGAGACATATAGATGGCAGATATGTTGTCACAATAGACTATAAACGCCTTTCGCAGTGGAGGAGATTTGGGAGCCAACAAATCTCAGCAACGACATTAGCAACTCCGCGATACTCTGCTTCAGCACTCGAACGGGATAGCGTGGCCTGCCGCTTGGTGGACCATGAAATAAGATTATCCCCAAGAAATACACAATAGCCTGAGGTGGAGCGACGTGTGTCTGGGCATCCTGCCCAATCTGCATCCGTGTAGGAGAGTAACTTGGTTGGGGCAGAGGGGTAGAGATGTAGTTCAAAGTACAGTGTGCCCTTAACGTATCTAATAATAAGTTTGAGGGCCGCAAAATGGGACTCTCGTGGGTCGTGCATAAACAGATACACCTGCTGAATGGCATATGCAATATCAGGCCTAGTGAATGTAAGATACTGAAGGGCACCTGCAAGACTCCGATATAGAGTGGGATCAGAAACTGGCGCACCCTCATTGGCACTGAGCTTGGATTTCGAATCAACTGGAGTTGGCATAATTTTACAATTTTCCATCTTAACCCTGTACACTATCTCTTCTGCATATTTGCGCTGACACAAAACATAGTAGCTGCAGATCTGGTCTCTGATATACCCAAGAAATAACTCAGCTTATCCAAGTCAGTCATAGCAAATTCAGTTTTGAGTAGAGCAATGATTTCATTCTTCAAACCGTCAGATGAGGCAGTAAGAACAATATCATCCATATATAATAGCAAATAAGCAGTGATGCTACCTCGATGAAAAGTGAAGAGAGAGTTATCATACCTGCTACATATAAAACCGATCTGCATAAGATACTTGGCAAAGATATCATACCAAGCGCGGGGTGCCTGTTTCAAGCCATACAATGACATTTTGAGATGACATACAAACTGCGGGACTGCTTGATGAACAAAGCCAAGAGGCTAATGCATGTACATAGTTTCTTTCAAATCCCCATGAAGAAATGCATTCTTGACATCAAGCTGATGAATCAGCCAATGCATGCCCACAGTAATACTGAGAACAATCCGAATAGTGGACGGTTTAACAACCGAACTGAATGTCTCACCACAATCAATACCTTTCTGTGGATTAGTGTCATTAGCAACTAGTCTTGCCTTATATCGCTCCAAGTCACCACTGTCTTTGTACGTATGGCGAAATAGCCACATACACCGGATAACATTCACACCATCCGGTCTAGGTACCAAATCCCAAGTGTTCTGCTTAGTTAAAGCATTAAATTCCTCGCGCATGACCGCATTCCAATTAGGGTCCAGTTTGGATAGTTTCAGATTTTTTGGAATGGGTGATATGGTTTATGTGGAGAGGTTAAAGTGAATCTTGGGTTTGAAAATCCCGTGTTGAGCACGAGTTTTCATACGATGGGTAGGCAGTGACCGCTGGGCTTCGGGTTCAGAAATCGATGTTAGATTCTGGGTGTTGCCGGTGAAGGGTGTTGGATGTGACTAGTTTGTTGTCGGTGTCGGTGGGTTAGGTGGCGAGTTGGTGGAGCTGAGCAGTGGCTGCAGATGTCCGATGTTTGTGTGGATCAGAGAGGTGTCAATGAGCGGGTTTCTGGACAGCCTATCGGGAGTTTGGTGGTGGCGGTGATTGTTCGACCCTAGGAAGAGGAGACATGGACCGCTGGTGGAGGCGAGACTACCGGCGTCGACGACGTTGACGCGTGAACAGTGGACGGAAATTGGAACAGTGATTTGACTGGTGGAGACAGATCTGTATCATCAAGAAATGTGTAGTCCGTGGTTTAAAATTTCCGAAGGTTGGAAAATGGAAAATACGTTTGTGACGTGGCGGGAGATAATGATTTTACGAGTGGACAGGTCATAGCACAGGTAACCCCTATAGTTAGACGCGAGACCAACGAAGACACAGGGCGTAGTTCGTGGTGCTAATTTGTGAGGGGCGGTGGAGGCTAGATTTGGGTAGCATAGGCAACCGAAAATTCTGAGTTGGTCATAGGACGGGATCCTACGGTATAGAACTTCTGTGGGGGTCTTGTTTTGAAGAGTGTTAGTGGGTAAAATATTAAGGAGGGATTCTACCATTTTAACAGCATATACCCAAAAAGGCGGTGGAAGACAAACATGAAACAAAAGGGAGCGAACCATGTTATTGATGGTTCGTATAATTCGTTCAGCCTTTCCATTTTGGGAGGAAGTATAGGGACAGGAAAAATGGAAAACCATGCCTTGGTTAGAGCAGAAAGTGTGAAATACCGAATTATTAAATTCACGTCTGTTATCACATTGGAAAGATTTGATAGATTTTTCAAACTGTGTTTTAATGAATTTTTGAAATTCAAGGAACTTGGCAAAAACTTCAGATTTGAATTTCAGTGGGTAAATCCAGACAAAATGTGAAAAATCATCTAAGAATACTAGATAAAATTTGTGACCCAAAGAGCTAACAACCGGAGATGTCCACAAGTCAGCATGAACAATATCAAAAGGAGAAAAAATAACATTGTTGGATGACATAAATGGAAGACGAGTATGTTTGCCAAGCGGGCAAGAAAAACAGTGATGGGAAAGTTTCCCATTATTACATTGAATACGCTTAGTAGTCCTAAGAAAATTAAAAATAAGGTCTCCGGAGTGCCCGAGTCTATTGTGCCAAGTTGATGGAGAGATAGTCGCAAGAGATAGAAGTGATTTTGGTCTGACAACGGAATATTGAGTGAAGGGGTAAAGGTCTTCCACACTATTGCAGCACGTAAGAATTTTCCCCGTATTGAGATCCTTCACAGAAAAACCAAAATGGGTCAAATTCGACAGACACAGAATTATTGCGAGTGAATTTTCTAATAGAGATTAAGTTTTTAATGATGTTAGGGGTGTAAAGGACGTGATTTAGGGATAAAGGCGGGTGGGGATGTTTGATATGTGTGTTACCGTAACCTTCAATTGGAATGCGATGACCACTGCCGACAGTAATAAATTGAGGACACTATAACCGAAGTAGTTGAGATAATTTACCCTGACAACCGGGTGAGGTTAGAAGTGGCGCCGGTGTTCATGTACCAATTATCATCCGATTGTTAAAGGTTCACGGTGTTGAAGACCTGGCCCAAATCGGTGGGGGACAGGCTGCTTCCTTGCGGGTGGGCTGCTATTAGATGGGCTTGTTGGGTCTGTCGGTTGGCGGGGGCGGAGCCCAATAGGCATGGCTGCCAACCTTGCTGGAATTGGGCCCCTAATGTCGGGTAGGGGCATGCAGGAGAGGCCCAGTTCCCGGGATTGGGCCAAGGAGGCTGCCCAGCCCACTGAAAGTAGGGAGCAGGTGCTAGGCCTGGCTGCTGGTTCCTTTGGCCCTTGCCGCGACCCTTCTCTTTGTGGTTTCCACCACGGCCTCTACCGCCACGTCCGCCGCCGCGGGACTGCTGCTGCTGGTGGTCTGACGGTGGTGGCTGGGATGCCGTCGGTGGTGTGCTTTCAATGGCTAATGCCTTCTGATTGTGCTCCTCCTGTTTGGTACGACGGGTTTCTTCCAACAAAAGTTGTGAACGTGCCTTGTTGAAACTTGATAGTGGGTCGGCCTGTTGAATCATCATCGCAAGTGTATCGTATTAACCTTTCGGTAACTAGTTGAAGTACCATCTTGGTTTCTGAAACAGATGTCCCTACGTTGGAAAGTTGGTCGGCTATAAGTTTTAGTTGTTTACAATATTCAGACATCTTGTTAAAATTCTCGAGACTCGTATTGTTAAATTATTCTTCCAAATACACGGCCCAAGTATTTTTATTATCTTGAAAAAATTCTTCTAACCGTACCCAGAGTTCACGTGCCGTAGCACTTGTTTTCATAGTAGTATACAACAAATCCTTTGAGATGGTGTCGTATATCCATTGTTTGACGATGGCGTCAAAACGACGCCATGTCGAATCTGCAACATCGGTGGGACGAGGAATAGAATCATCAATTTGATCTAGCACATTGTACACACATGCATGGATGTAGAATAGTTCTATCCACATGGCATATTGACAGTCTTCTTGGTCAAGAATTATGGGGATAAAATTCTTGATGTTGGTAACGGCGAATGTCGGGTGAAAAGAAGACGATGATCGTTGAGGGGGGTTGTCAAACGTGTCAGTGGAGGAACCGGAATTTGTGGGGGAAGTAGGGCGAGACATGGTGGTAGTAGCGTTGCCGTCGATCGAGAGGAAGGGAAAGTTGTGGTGGTCGGCGACGACTTTTGAGAAAGAGAAGAGTAGGGATTAGGATTTGGCTCTTGATACCATGTAAGATTGAAATAATTTCCCTTAGGGATTCCTTTCATTAATCACAATATATATAGTTGTACAGAGGTTGATTCCTAATACAATAAAAATCCTAACTTACGTTAAATGGTTGATTCCTAATACAATAAGAATCATAAGTTACCTTAAATATACATCTATCATAATTACAAATATACTGTGAATATTCGGAGAATATTCGCTAATATCTTGAATCATAGTCATTGAAGTCAATCTATGAAGCTTTTATGGAAGTCGAATGCGGCATGAACTTGATTAACGTATCACGGAAGCATTGACATAAAATGTATGGAGAAAAAGTAGTTGTAAATTGGTGAAACTTTAAATGGTCATAACTCTGCGCTTGGATGTCCGTTTTCCCAATCAATTTGTGTTTTTCCCCAAATCGGTTTCTAATTTTGCTTTTCCTTTAGTAAACATCTCACGATACACAATAGATTTCAACGTCGAAATTTCAACGTCGAAATTTCATGGTAGATTTCAACCCGACCCGACCCGGCCCACTAGAAAAAACCGATATAATCCGATACGTTCGGCGATATAAACCGAATATATCGGGTTTTTTTTAAAAGAAAGTTGATTTTTATTCAGTTCATATTTTCGGATACAAAATCGAACCGAACCGATATACGCCCACCCCTACTTGTACACATTTGACAAGTACAAATTTGTTTGCACTTCTCTCAACTTGGTGTTCAGCATGACCTCTATCAGAGGATCCTATGGTTGAACTTCGTGTTTTTTTTTTCCTTGTGCTAACATTAGCAACAAGCCTAGGTAATAATATTACTCTCCCCAGACTTGACTGAGAAAAGGAGAAAAAAATGTTTGGGAAAAAGGATTGAGCATGGAAACGAGATTTGCCTCTTCAGCAAATGTTGCTTTTATAAACTTCCGAAAAAAGTGGAGTAATATGTATAGACGGGGTGAAACTCGCAATTGATAGTGTCAAAGTAATTATCATCATGCATAAAGAAAATGACACATACTGTAACATCAATAATGCACATTTTGCACTACAATTGTGAAGAATACTTTATCACTACAAGGTTAAACTCGAGTCTGTCTTTAGAGTTTTGTACAGCATGCACCTTAATTTCTTTCCCTAATTAGCTTTTGAACCTTGCTCATTCAGTTAATCTTTTTAGGACTCCTTATGTATATTCGATCCATTAACTTTTTCTTTTTCGGCTGGCAGCTTTTCTATGCAGAGTATTTGCTCATACCACTTGTGAGGTGAATAGAAAAGAGCATGAATAGCCCTAGGGGCACAGGCGGCGAGTTGGTAAGTGGCAAGGTGATTGGGGTACAATCACTCCGACGTCGCGGGTTCGAATCCGTGTGGTGACAGTCTTTGCTGAAATATTGCAAGGGTTGTTGCTGGGTTCGTGTTCCGTTGGTCTTCTCCCTTGCAGGGCTGCCACTCGCGCATATCCTTCGATTTACATCTCACCTGGCCAAGGGGCCTCTGGTACAGGTGTGGGATTTCGATTTCGGGACTTTCCCATTCACAAAGAAAAGAGCATGAATAATAAAGCCTTTCACCTTTCACCTTTCACCTTTCACCTTTCACCTTTCACCTTTCACCTTTCAATTCTGATGAATGGGGAAGTGTGGTAACTTTATCTGGCAGCTTGTGTTTTGAAAATTATTCTAGTTCTGGTAAATGTAGTTTCGAGTGAAGATGTTGCACCTAATTATGTTCATTCTTAAATTACCATTAAAACAAGCGTTTTGTTGCATTTTCATATCTTCTTTTATGTGTTCTCAGAAAAGTGCTTTTGCAAGAAGTACACTATCTATTATGTGAAAAAGTGCTTGAACCTGTTTGGTTTGAAAAATGTGAACTGTTTTTTATTTTTTCGGATTAGTAACTGTTTGATGATTAGCTAAAAAAGATTACTCTTTTCATATGACATTAAAACATAGGCTATGGTTGCGGAACTGATTGAATTAAAAACCTTTTATCCAACTTAATAATAAAAATTCAAACATGGCTCTTGTAGTTTGCAAATTATAACAGCAAGGATAACACTCTATGGCTTATATGGTCAAAAGATGAGAAGTGTACTCTCTTTTAAAGTTAAGTCTTAATAAAGGGAGTGCCTAATAAAAGCAATATTCCAAATTTATCCAAAAATTTGTTTTGCAAATCTATAATGTTAACTGCAAGGAAGATGTGAAGAATTGTTTTCATCTTATGAGGGACGCATATAATTCGTAGTTATTGTACCATATCTAGAATGGTTTGCTTGCATTTTCAATTACAAAAAGTGTTTTAAGTTAATGAATAAATGAGAATTTTACATTGTATAGTCATCTACTAAAATAATAGCCAGTAAATATATATATATATATATATATATATATATATATAATTAGTGATTACTTTATATATTTGACTAGCGATTGTAATTATTTTGATAGAGCGGCCAAAAATCCCAACAACAAAGAGCCATCAGTTGCCCATTAAGCGAGTGTCGCAATTCAAGTGAGAGTTGAGAATGCTTGTTCACGAATTTGAAGAAATTGCACTGTATGTTCTTCAAATGGGCTAGTCTTTAAACCTTCAAATGGTTGGTTTTTAATTTTCACCCTTCAAAATCACTTATGTTAGCGGTAGAGGCGAATCTAGAATTTCAAGAGGATGAGTTCACCAATATTTTAGAAATAAAACAAAAAAATAAAAACATGCAGTAGGCCAGGTTCAATCCCTAAACCTGAAGGAATTAAACATAACCCCAAACCAATGCTCCACTCGACTTGGCTTGACCATGTGTTTCTTCAGTTAATATTATATATATTTTCAAAATTTTACACATAATATATCGAGTGACTATGGATTCACGTGACCTAATTTTTGTATATAAATTCGCCTCTGGCTAGCGGGGTGGATATTATGATATAAAAATATAAATTTATACTCCGCAAAAATATTATTTGTTATGAGGGGAAAAATTAAAAACCAGCACAAAATAGGGACCAAAGTGCAAATGACCCGTCTCATTTTTGTGTGTATTCAGGCGGCCAAAATTGTGCGAAAATGTCCATTTTAAAATATATTACACTTCATCCTATTTAGGTGCTTAAACTCGGTGTGCAAACACATGTCAGGCATGTTAAAAAGTGTTTACATAATCATTACCAAATAGAACTATAATTAGCTTAATACTGTGTAATTTTAGGTTTAAGAGGATTTTTATTTTATTTACAGTTTCTTGCATGTTCCAATTTTATTTCCAAGCGGAGCACTCATAATTGTCAAAAGTCAAAACCTAAGGGCTCATGGAAGAAGGAGAAAGAGTGAGATTGGGCCGTAAGCATGGGCCTTGGGCTATCGAGCCTGCATACAAAACATATTTTTGCACGCACTCCTTCATACTTACTTGGTCTTTAATTTTTGCCTCTCATATTTGTCGTCTTTAATTTTTGTCCTTGTTACTTATTTAATAAAAATATCCAGGTATGTTTTGCTCGGCATAAATTATGTAATATTTTTATCTTCAAAAATTGAATTTTTGCCTCGCTCGGCACAAATTCTATAGGAATTAAGTTTTGCGACATAAGTTTTGCAGGTTTTTTCAGATTATGTTGAATGTTGAAAGCTTTACCTTTTCTGACATAATTTGTGTGGATGTGATGATACATATGCTGAAGCTAAACTCTAACCATGCCGAGCCAAATCTAAACTTATGTTTTTTTAGATTATGTTGAATGTTGAAAGTTTTTCCTTGTCCGACATAACTATAATGCAAAACTTGTGGGATGTTATGATACATCTACCGAAGCTAAACGCTAATTATGCCGGCCAAAATTTAATTTATACCGCACCAAAAATACTGAAGGGTAAAAATTAAAGATCGCCCCGAAATAGGGACATTTGCGCGAATGATCTCATAAAAAGAGTGATTTATAGAAGAAATTGCACGCATTCCCTTCAAATGGGTTGGTTTTTAATTTTTATCCTTCAAATGGGTTGGTTTTTAATTTTTTCCCTCAAATGGGTTGGTCTTTAATTTTTTCCCTTCAGATGACTGGTTTTAATTTTTTTTCCCTTTAGGAATCGAACTTATGCCTAGTGGACATAAGTTCTTTAAGTGCAAAAGTCATGCGGGGCATAACTTGTGAGATATTATGATACAAAAATATAAACTTATGCCCTGCGAAAAGTTATTTGTTATGAGAGGAAAAAATTAAAGACCAGCACAAAATAGGGGAAAAAGTTTAAATGACCCTGATTTATAAGGAGGGCAAGTTACACATTTGACCGGTGCCTAAATAATTAATTCATAAGTCAAATATACATTATCTTGTATAAAAAATGTATATTGTAGGTATATCATATATTAATATATAAAAATTTATTGCTATTATTTTTATGACGGTTATTTATGTTAATTTTATTATAAGAATGATCTTGAAAATAAGTGATCTTGAATTTTTAATCCTGCTTTCCCATTACTAGACCTTTAACTTTAACAAGTTTTGACCCGTATAAAACATTTTTAACCTTCAAAATTTACGTATGAAGCAAGTGAGGGTCAAAAGTTCAAAACTACTCATTTTTAAGGCCACCCTATGCAATTTCCTGCATTAATAAAAGAACAAACTATTAGCGAATATTCTCCGAATATTCCCTGTATATTTTGTAATTATGATAGATGTATATTTAAGATAACTTAGAATTCTAATTATATTAGGAATCAACCTTTGTAAGATAAGTTAGGATTCTTACCATATTAGGAATCAACCTTTGTACAACTATATATATTGTGAATAATGAAAGGAATTCCTAAGGAAAATTATTCCATCTTTCATGGTATCAAGAGCCTAAAACCTAAATCCCTTCTCTTCCTCATTCTCGGCCGAAATCAGCATTTTTTTCTGATTTCACAGATTTTTTTTTTCTGGTTTCTTCCTCCCTTTCTCGGCCAAACCAGAAAATTCCCTTCCCTCGGCAGGAGGCAACCATGTCTTCCCCCATAAATTCCGGTTCATCCACTGGCACACTTGACAACCCTTCTCAACGTTCAGTATCTTCTTTTCATCCGGCATTCGCCGTTAACAACATCAAGAATTTTATCCCTATAATTCTTGACCAAGAAGACTGTCAATATTCCATGTGGATGGAACTATTCTACATTCATGCATGTGTATACAACGTGCTCGATCATATTGACGAATCTGTTCCTCGTCCCACCGATGTTACAGACTCAATTTGGCGTCGTCTTGACGCCATCGTCAAACAATGGATCTACGGCACCATCTCCAAAGACTTGTTGTGCACTATCATGAAAACAGGTGCTACGGCACGTGAACTTTGGGTCCGGCTAGAAGAAATCTTTTAGGACAATAAAAATACTCGGGCCGTATATTTGGAAGAGCAATTCAATAATACCCGCCTCGAGAATTTTAACATGTCCGAATATTGTAAGCAACTGAAACTCATAACTGATCAACTATCCAACGTCGGGACTTCTGTTTTAGAAACCAAGATGGTGCTTCAACTTGTTGTGGGTTTACCAAAAGGTGAATATGACACACTCGTAACAATGATTCAACAAGCCGACCCTCTCCCAACTTTCAACAAGGCACGTTCATAACTATTGTTGGAAGAAATTAGACGTGCTAAATAAGAGGAACATAATCAAAAGGCGTTAGCCGTTGACGGGATGGCAACACCTGCGCCAAAGAAGAACCAACCATCACAAAGATGTCCGAAGAAGAAGAAAGCCAAGATGCGGAAGTCGTGGCGGCAGAGGTCGCAACAATATAGGTAAGGGCCGCGGAAAAGGCCAACGCAACTAGTGGCCTGGACAGCAACAACAACAGCAGCAGTGGTCCAACCAGCAGCAGCAGTGGCCCAACCAGCAGAAATGGGCCTCGCCTGCATGCCCGTACCCGACTGTAGGGGCCCATTTCCAGCAGCCTTGGTCGACTGGCCTCTTGGGCCTTGCCCCAGCCACCAAGCAGGCCCACCAAAGAAGAAGACCACCACCTGGTTGCGATCCCAAAGAAGAATCGGCAAAGAAGAAGCCAACTACCTGGCCCCGACTGATTTGGGTCAGGCCTACACCACCGTGAACCTTCAACAGCCCGACGATAATTGGTACATGGACACCGGAGCCACATCTCACCTCACCCGGTCGTCAGGTAACCTATCTCAACTACGTCGGTTAAAGTATCCTCAATTTATTAATGTCGGCAATGGTCATCGCATTTCAATTGAAGGTTACGGTAACGCACACACCAAACATCCACACCCACCTTTCTCCCTAAATCACGTCCTATACACACCTAACATCATTAAAAACTTAATCTCCGTTAGAAAATTTACTAGTAATAATTCTGTGTCTGTCGAATTTGACCCGTTTGGCTTTTCTGTGAAGGAACTCAATACGGAAAAATTTCTTACACGCTGCAATAGTGTGGGAGATCTCTACCCATTCACTCAATCTTCCGATGTCAGACCGCAACGCGATCTCTCCTTCAACTTGGCACAACAGACTCGGACACCCCGGAGACCCATTTTTTACTTTTCTTAGGACTTCTAAGCGTATTCAATGTAATAATGGGAAAATTGCCCAATATTGTTTTTCTTGTCCACTAGGCAAACATACTCGTCTTCCATTTATGTCATCAAACAATGTTACTTTTTCTCCTTTTGATATTATTCATGCTGATTTGTGGACATCTCCGATTGTTAGCTCTTTGGGTCATAAATTCTATCTAGTATTCTTGGATAATTTTCCACACTTTGTCTGGATTTACCCACTGAAATTCAAATCTGAAGTTTTTGCAAAATTCCTCGAGTTTCAAAAATTCATTAAAACACAATTTGAAAAATCTATCAAATCATTCCAGTGTGATAATGGACGAGAATTTAATAACTCAGTATTTCACAATTTCTGTTCTAAACAATGCATGGTTTTCCATTTTTCTTGTCCCTAGACTTCTTCCCAAAACGGAAAGACTGAACGAATTATATGTACCATCAATAACATGGTTCGCACACTCCTGTTTCATGCTTGCCTATCACCGCCTTTCTGGGTCTATGCTGTCAAAATGGTAGAATCCCTTCTTAATATTTTACCAACTAGCACACTCCAAAACAAGACCCCTACCGAAATATTATACCGTAGGCTACCATCATATAATCACCTACATATTTTTTTATGCTTATGCTACCCCAACATAGCCTCCACTGCACCTCACAAACTTGCCCCTCGCACTCTGCCATGTGTCTTTCTTGGTCTTTCTCATAATCATCGGGGCTACTTGTGCTATGACATTGCTACTCGCAAAATCATCATCTCCCGTCACGTCACCTTTGACGAGACAACCTTTCCTTTTTCCAATCTCCGGAAATTTCAGCCCACCGATTACTTCTTTCTCGATGAACCGAGTCTGTCCCCGGTCATCCAAAATTTGTACCAACAGCAGTCCACTGTCCCGATAGCATCGTCCTCACCAAGATCGCTTCTGACCACCCACTCTCGGTCACTAACACCATCACGCTTTCACAGGTCTTTGCCTGCCCTCCAACAAAGAATGCCGCCACCCACCCAGCTCCATGCTCTTGGTCTAATATCCATACACCACCCATACTGCCTCCAGCCGAGTCTCCAGCACCACTGCTGCCCCTCAGCCTAGCAACCAGTCCTACATCCATGTTGCCTCCTAGCCCAGCAACCTGTCCTGTAGCTATGCAGCCTCACAGTCCCGACCCACCACCACTGCCTTCTCATCGCATGAAGACTCGTGCACAACACGGAATCTTCAAACCCAAGGTTCACTTCAATCTCTCCACACAAACCTTATCACACATTCCAAATAATCCAAAACTAGCAAAACTAGACCTAAATTTGGAATGCGGTCATGTGCGAGGAATTTAACGCTTTAACCAAGCAGAACACTTGGGATTTGGTACCTAGAACAGCTGGTGTGAATGTTATCCGATGTATGTGGCTATTTCGTCACAAGTTCAGAGACAGTGGTGACTTAGAGAGGTATAAGGCAAGACTAGTTACCAATGGCACTAATCAGCAGGAGGGTATTGATTGTGGTGAGACATTCAGTCCGGTTGTTAAACCGGCCACTATTCGGACTGTTCTCAGTATTGCTATGGGTATGCATTGGCTGATTCATCAGCTTGATGTCAAGAATGCATTTCTTCATGGGGATTTGAAAGAGACTGTGTACATGCATCAGCCTACTGGCTTTGTTCATCCGGCAGCTCCGTAGTTTGTGTGTAGTCTCAGGAAGTCATTTTATGGATTGAAACAGGCACCCCGCGCTTGGTATGATCGGTTCGCCAGATATCTTCTGCAAATTGGTTTTGTATGTAGCAGGTGTGATACATCTCTCTTCACTTTTCACCGAGGTAGCAACACTGCATATTTGCTATTATATGTCGATGACATTGTTCTTACTGCCTCATCTGACGGGTTGACAAGATCTGCAGCCACTATGTTTCTGTGTCAGCGTAAGTATGCAGAAGAGATAGTGTACAGGGCCAAGATGGCAAATTGTAAATTATGCTAACTTCGGTGGACTCAAAATCCAAGCTTAGTGCCAATGACGGTGCGCCAGTTTCTGATCCCACTTTATATCGGAGTCTAGCAGATGCTCTTCAGTATCTTACATTCACTAGGCCTGATATTGCATATGCCGTTCAGCAGGTGTGTTTGTTCATGCACGATCCCCGAGAGTGAAAGGAATCCCTAAGGGAAATTATTCAATCTTTCACAAACCAATGTATGCAAAAGATTTTATGGATTTGCTTTCTTTCATACACAGTTTGATATTTCTTTCAAAATCTTCTGTTAGATAAAAGAGAAGTTACAAGTCTCCCTCTTTTAAATACATCGTTTATTTTCAAATTCCCAAGCCAGACAAATAAATCGTCGAGATGCATCTTAACTCATTCCATTTCATATGTGCGTCTATTAAAATCACAGAGAAATCCAAAGCTTTACTTTATTTAACTAGGAAGAAATTCTCTCATGTTGTTATGATTGCGCAGTTTTTTTCTTCCTTAATATTTTCTTTTTGAGTAAGTGGAAAATTGAGAAATAATCCTCAAGTCAATATCTAGTTTTCTTAGTAGTAGAAGCATCCATATGAAATGTTCGTAGCATACGAAAATCTTGCATTCACAAATTTGGCCCACGATGAGATCTATTATTGTTGTCTAAGGAAGATCTTAGCAAATGGCCCTCTTGTTTGAAGTACAGTACCTTTCAATTAAAACTAGAATATTGATTCTTTCTTGTATTAAAAATACTCACTTTTAATATGAAAAGTGGCCCAATGAACTTCATAGGGTCATTTGTCCCATGACCAAGCATAGCCTAATATTAAACCCTTTGTCCATCTACATAGTCTTCTGTTAATTTTTTTCTCCACGCTGTCTCTAGCATCCGCTTTGAGGTTAAATTGTCCCAGAAATTTTCACTTAAGGAGTAAACTGCTCCATACCAAAGAAGACTCAATTTTAGCATTCGAACTCAAAACCTTTAATTAAGGATGGAAGAATATTTAACATCCGTCATAACCTTTTGGCAGTATTTACATAGTTAAAATGTCCGCTCTCCTACCCCTCAAACCAAAGAAAAGGAGAAAAATGTAAAACTTCTTGATTAGTTTTCCCTTTAAATTCCATTACTAAAACCAATTTCATATTTTAAAACAATGTCCTTTTGGGGAGAAGGAGGCCAGCGTAGAAGGGAAAATTAGTGGAGTATTATACGTGACATCTTAGCAAGTGATAGCAACACCAAAGTAAAAATTAATAATTTGAGGTACTTTATAATTTCTTATATTATTGTAGCCTTTTGACTTAATTGGTACTATCCGTAGTCATGTAATGGACTTGACTAAATGATCACTAATAAAACTATGAGTAAATACTAAACCACTAATAAAATTTCCTAAAAGGATTAGAAGGAAAATTTATTTTTTGTCAATTGACATTATGAGAAGCAAATAAACCAGTAGTATTAGTCAAGCTGCATATATTTGATTTCATGAAATCAACGCAAGGAAAAAACGAACTGTTTATTTTTTTGACAATTAGAAATGGTTGACTGATTTTTCCAGGGAAAAAAAAGGTGTGAACATATTATTTAACCTAAGGAATAGTCTGAAACTTGTTGAGATTTTCTTCTACAATTTCCTTTTTTCCAAGCTTTGGGAGTTTTTCAATACTCATCCCTTTATTAGCTTCTCATCTCAAGTTGACTCCAAAAAAGCTGCAGACTTCAATTTATATTTATTTTTCTCATGTTTTTCCAATTACAAAAGTGTCCAAAAAACTTTTGAATGTTTATCTGACCCAACAGTTCTTTATTGTCATATCTAGGTTAACTATTGACTATGATGAAATTTCAAAAAGATTTGAAGTGGGAGGTAATGAATCTATGATTTTCACACTTGCAAAGAAAAAATAGAAACAGGAAAATAAAGAAACAAAATGAAAGAAGAATAAAAAATAACAGGACAGGATTGGAAGTGCTACTTTTTATTGAGGTTGTAGTTACAAAAGAAAAATTGGGAAATTAACTTAAATAATCGACAAATAAATAAATCAATCTATCTATCTATCTATACAAAATTCATGTATAATACATTTATATTGGCTAGCACAGTCGTAAATATTTTTGATCGTGTGGCTAAATCTCTAACATCCACAAGAAAATTTCATCCTTTTTTTTCATTTTTTTTCCTCTACTATTTTACTTTTTTTTAAAGTGAGGTAGGCCCATGAATAACTTAGAAATACCTTGTTTTTCTTCTTCTTTTTTTTCACGATATTTTTTCGTTATTAGACAGTGATTTGTTATCTTGATTGGGTCAATTTGGGCCAGAAGAAGGAAAAAGGGCACAAAAGAATAAAATCCTGTGTAGGACCAACATTTTGTTTCTATTAAGTCTTTCCCTTTTGTTTTATCTCTTATAAAATATTGATGTTGAAGGGGTAAAGTACAATAGACCTAAGTAATCTTGTACTACTAGTAAACTTTTAATGGAAGTTCTTTACTTGATCCCCCCACAAAAACAAATCTAGTCATCATTAATAATTATTACTCCGTAATAGTATTATTTATAAAGTACAAGAAGCATAAGTCACGAGCCATTTTAGTGCTGGAAAATGCTAAACCAAGTTAAATTATTAACTAGAATTCATAGTAATTGATATAACTGGAGATTGCGATGACACTATTGCAAAGTCAATCTCTCTCCAACATTGAAATTAAACTGATCATGTAGGTGAGGAAGTGTATTTTTTTTCTCAATCGTTTAGCAAAAGTAAAATTTTAAACGAAAAATAGAAAATTAAATGTAAAAATGTAGTACCTTACAAATTAAAATGGTCAAATTTACTATTTCTAAATGGTTCTAAAAGGTAGTAATAATATTGTTCAACTTAAGAAAGTCAAATCTTTTGTGGCTATGCCACATCATTTGGCAAATATTTTGTCAATTCTTTTAGTGAGAACAGCACAACTTCTGCAAGGAAAAATACAAATAATAACATACCCGTGAATGAGATTTGAGGAGGGTAGAGTGTACGCATATCTTTTTTCTATCTTAGAAAGTAGAGAAATTATTTTCGGTAGACCATCGATAAAAAAAGACTGAGTAAATAGAATAAGTTAGAAAGAATTAGTCAAATCTGCAAAGCGAAATTTAAGAATAATTCAATCAAAGCATAATAACGATAATTACTGCACTAACAATAACAATAATGTAGAGATAAAGAATTTATAAAGAAAGAAATGAAAAACTTATAAATGAAATGACAATGTAAACAGGTACGTGTCCAACATCATTTATAATTAAATCTCTATTCGCAGAGGTTAGTGGTGGAAGATATGTAATTTCTGGAGCTAGTCTAAAGATAAAGACATGTATGCATCAATTTCATTAAACTAGAGGCAACATTGATCATAGTTTTGTTAATAAACTTTATGTGCGCCTTATTTAACTATATATAATACCTCAGGGGTCGTTTCATTTGTAATAAGTTATATCGTGATTATAATGAATAAATACTTATTCATATCGGATGTTTAAATTAAATTAATTCAATTTAACATAAATAAGTAATATAATAAAGTATAAATATATATTAATTATTATGATTAACTACGTGTTAATTATGTATGTTCAAACACATTTCATGTATTCATTAGTTAGGTGTAAAAATCAGTGTATATAAATAGTTACTATTATAATGTAGAGATTATAATACGAAAATTAAATAATTAATTATTCAAATTACTCAACGAATATATTTTTATTGATAGATGTTAGATTTATTGAACTAAAAATGAGATATACAAGATATAATATAAAATGTGTATGATTTAAAGTAAATAAATTTGAATAAATTTTTATTTTGAATTTTAACCTGGCTTTCTTAAAAGAGAAAAAATTGGAGAACTTTTTGGGGGAAGGGCATATGTATCATTTTATTGTTTTTTTTAGATTAATAATTGCAGAATTATTATTCCACATACGAATGATATAAAATTATTATTATATTATGATATTAATAATTTTAGACTTACTAATTTGAAAATTCAAACTTCTAATAAACATGAAATAAAATAATCTCATATATGCCGAGATTATACTCCCTTTTATCTTCATAACCAATCGACCCCTGACACCCTTCTTATAAAATAATCAGCTCAAGTGATTAACTATTTAGGGTTGGAAATCTTGTAAAAGATATGAGCATCGCATTAGCTAGGATATAAAGTAGACATAATATTGGAGAGTGGAAAAGCAGATGCTGTCTTTTTCTGTTTTAGTTTTTCGCTCGGTGTCAGTATTAGCATTGGAGCTTTATATATTCGGTTTTGCATTGCATATGACTTATTCGGGAGAAGCGAACTCTACAAAGAATTTTTTCATACTCATGGTTCGAACTCGAAACCTCTGATTAAGGAAGGAGCATCCCTATCCACTACACCACATCCTTTAGTGGCGAAAAACAAATGTTGTCGAAACATTATACAGTCAGACCTTTCTATAACAACATCTCTATAACGATTAAGTTTTTTCGGAATCGATTTTTTATGTTATATTTTACTTCTCTATAATAAAAATTTATCTATAACAGCAACATCCAATTTTATAACAATATGCTCTTTGTAAAACTACCCCATGTATAACAACTATCTTCTTTTTTTAGTAATATAATAATTAACCATCTTTATAAAAATAGAATATCTATGATTACGAGTAATAAATGTAGAGATTTTGACCAAATATTTGATTTGATACTTTAATATACTATAATTATGAAAAAATATTACATATTAATGCATATTGCAATCTACAATATCATTCTCTTCTATTTCTATTTATAAATAATTTTCAAAAAAAAAAAACAATGTGAATAAGGAGTACGAATTCTTTCTTTAGAGCAAGCAAAGAGACAAATGTTTGATTCCTTCTAATCTTTTTTTAAACAAGCTACAATTATAAATTTCCTCCATCAATCTTGAAAGAATTTAATTTTTCAAGTATATTTAAAATATGTGTCTTATAGCGTAAAACTTTACACATTCAGTTATACATTTATTGAAATTGTATTATCTTTTCTTTAATGTTTAGTTAGTGAAGTATGCATATCTCACAGATTTAAAATTTAAATAATTTTGTTATATTTATAACATCAAAAAATAAAAAATTAGATTTTATGCATCTTTTGTTGTCTATAACAACCAACTTATTTAAATGTCAAATGTCGTTATAGGTGTATAACAACCATTCTTTATAACAGTCAAAAAGTTTCGCACCCAACGATGTTGTTATAAAGAGGTTTGATTGTATTTTCAACTCCAACAACAACAACAACAACAACATAAGGGTAGAGTGTACACAAAACTTACCCCTACCTTGGAAGGTATAGAAACTGTTTTTGATAGACTATCAGCATAAAGACAAACAATTCAAAGCAATATGAAAAAATAAATTATGGAAACAAATAAGTCATGGAAACATACTATAAAAGTATGATACAGTAGTAATGACCACAAAAAGAAACAGTAATAGCCACAAAGTAATATAATAGTTAAAGAGCAAGAAACAACAAATAGTAAGTAGAAATCGAAGGACAAGAAACTATAAAAGTAATGTTATGACTACTAGTATGAAAGGATAAGCGGGACAATGCTCAATTACTTACTAATCTTCTACTCTAATCTGTATCCTTCATAACCTCCTATCTAAGGTCATGCCCTCAGTGAGTTGGGACAACGTCATGTCCTGTCTAATCACTTCTCCCCAATACTTCTTCGACCTACCTCTGCCTCTTCTAAAACTGTCCATAGCCAACCTCTCACACCTCCTCACTAGGACATTTGTGCATCTCCTATTCACATGCCCGTACCACCTCAGGTATAGCTTCCGTATCTTGCCC
This sequence comes from Anisodus acutangulus, assembly GCA_029783415.1. NCBI lineage: Eukaryota > Viridiplantae > Streptophyta > Magnoliopsida > Solanales > Solanaceae > Anisodus > Anisodus acutangulus. Next base: position 44,089,077 of record CM056493.1, on the reverse strand, counting down.
TCCACCGAGGCCACCACCATTTTGTCCCGGATATCATTATTTCTAATCTTGTCTCTTCTAGTATGTCCACACATCCATCCCATCATCCTCATTTCCGTTAATTTCATCTGAACATGAGAGTTCTTGACTGGCCAATACTCTACCCCATACAACATAATTGATCTAACCACCACTTTATAGAACACACCTTTAAGGTTTGGTGGCACCTTTTTGTCAGATAAGACTCCTGATGCGAGTCTCTACTCCATCTACCCTGCACCAATACGATGTGTGACATCATTGTCAATCTACCCATTTTCTTGGATAATAGACCATAAATACTTAAAACTTCTTTTCTTTTGGATGGCCTAGGTATCAAACCTCACTTCCACAATAAGCTCAGGCGTTACACCACTGAACTTTTACACTAAGTATTTTATCTTGGTCCGACATAACCTGGACCCTTTAGACTCTTGAGTTTTTATCCAAACCTCCAGCGTTGCGTTAACTTCAGTGCGAGTCTGATCAATCAAAACTAAGTCATTTACGAATAACATACACCATGACGCCTCAGCTTGTATTTGCTGTGTCAATTCATCCATCACCAAGACAAATAATAATGGGTTAAGAGTTGATCCCTGATGCAACACAATCAAAACTGAAAAGTGCTCCGAGTCTTCTCCTACTGTCCTTACCCTGGTCTTGGCTCCCTCATACATGTCCTTGATCGCCCCAAAGAACGCCACATGTACACCTCTAGCCTCCAAACACCTTCAAAGAACCTCCCTTGGGGTTTTTTCATATGCCTTTTCTAGGTCGATAAACATCATGTGTAAGTTTCTCTTCCTTTCAATATATTGCTCCAGTACGAGTCTCCTTACATGATGGATTGCTTCTGTAAATGTTTACGTATATGTTTCTATACATTGATGAAGTAAAAATATTTATATCATCAAATTATTTAAAATGTACTTGTAGGTAAATTTATTTAATAATATTTACTAGTAACTCAAAATAAATGGTAAATAACATGTCATAACAAGTTAAACTATATATATTGTGTAAATTTTTCTTACACTTCAATTGTATTATATAACTTAAATATATGAAAATGTTCAAAAGTATCCTAGCGTAATGAAAATTTCTTAAATTTGTCCTTCATTCATCTACTGAACCCAGTTGTCCTCCATTAAAAATAGCATTTATTTCACTTTTGGAGCCCAATTGTCGTAAAAAATGACCCTCCTTTTAATGAATTTATGAGAAGACATAAAAGAGGCTTTAATTAAATAGGTGGTCTAATTTATTTCCATACGAATATTAGTCCCAATCTATAAATAACTCGGACAGTTAAATTTATTTATTCAATAATTATTGAGGCTGGATTTCTAAGAATCACCATTGTTAAAGGATGATGAAGCTGAGTTGAACCTAGATTCAAAATCAATTCGATCTTGTTTGTACTGATTTTAATTTGAACAAAAAATTGAAGCTTCAAACAAAGAAGACATTATTGTCTTTTCAATCAATTCAGTTGTAAAACGTGAAGTATGGAAATAACTGGATATGAACAATTTAAAGTTTGTAATTTTTTTTAAAGTTAATTCGTTTCTTGAGGTTGAGAAACTATTATTAAACCGGTTGATATCAATACTTGTTGTTGGATTGAATTTGTGCCAGCAAATTTTGGATTGCATTATTGAATGATTATCAGAGTTTGATTTAAATTATAAACTCAAAAATTTATTGCGGGATCAATTGAATGTTTTAGAATTCAGAATTTTGAGATATTTTTTATTTCGAAATATCATTTCCACAAAGAATCCAACAAGGAGTTCAAATTATACCCCTTGAGTTTTGATGGACTCATGAATTGTTATATAGGCTGGTCATAATTCTTGAGTTGTTTTCATTTGAAAAGTATGTTGGTTAAACCCGGCGGGTCGATTTATTTATGATTGGTCCTCCTGGACCAACATTTCAGTGCCCCTATTTAATTAAAATCAATATGTGTGATTTTCTAGTTTCGTTAAAAGGAGGGTTAGTTTTGATTCAAACATTAATATCTAAGGATAGTTGGGGTCCAATAAATGAATCCTTTTGATTTTTTTTTAATCCTTTCTATGTTAAATCTATAATGGAAAGAGAGGTAAAGTGAAGAACTTTTACACGTGTACTACATCTGAAAATGACTATGGGCTTGTGCACCATCACAACACAAGGTATCTATTCCAGTTTTGAGTGGAAGTGCTTCAAATCTATTAAATAGCCTTTTGTGGTCCTATTTTTGTATGTTCTATCCCTATAAGGACCAAAATGGTTCCTATCATGTAGGAAGTTGATGTTGAATTGAGGTACCTTTTCAATGGCTCACTTAATTTGTCATTTATTTGTTTTAGGGTATCTCAAGAGTCTTTATTTTTCTATGGGTCGATTGAAAATACAATGGTCCTAGCTATTTGTTTCCAAATTCCACCTACTAGTGCATTATAGAGACTAGTATTATTTGGAATTTAATTCATTAATTCAAGTCAGACCTAGTTTAAATAACTATCATTGAAATTTTTACCCCATCTCATATTCCAACTTGAGAAAAAAGATAGTGATGACTGTTAAGTTATATTTGTTTCACATGAGCTATGCATAGAATGTGTCAAATGAGTATATGTTTTAGGCTACTTCATTTAATGTTTACATTCTTGATTTCTTTTGTATCAGAGTAGTAAGATCATTCTCATACTCGCATTAATTTTCACATGCATGTACATCTCAAATCAGATTACATATGTGGGAGGATGTGATTTATATAGTTGATCCACGTATAGCGATATAGAAGGGGTGTTGAGTTTATAATTGTCCTAAACACATGAGGATATTATGTAATTGTTACACATAAGTCGTATAAGGATCTTGAAAGGGGTTTACAATGGTCTTGTGTTACTTCATCTATTACCTTAAGTTGAAATTTGAATTATTTTTCACAATGAGACTCCTAAGTCCTAAGCATATATAATCAAATTAAATGATATGGATACTTTTGTAAGACCTTGTTGGCCAAAACATGAAATAATTGAAGCATAAGAAAAAACTGGATACAGATCCACAAGAGGGATTAATGAAAGAAAAGAAAAGGGGCTTAAGGAGAATTGAGGAGAGGAACTTTTGGTATGTCTTCCCATGTGTCATGTCTATCATTTTGATACGACACTAAATTCAGTGTATATCATTTTGGGGCAATCACCATTCACCAAGAGGTGGGAGATGCTTTTCATTGCATCAAAGAGATACTATTTCCTCCGTCTCAATTTATATGATGTCTTCGTCTCAATTTATATAATATAGTTTGATTGGTACGAAGTTTAAGAAATAAAAGAAGACTTTGAATCTTGTGGTCTAAAACAAGCCAAATATATTTATGTGATTATAGATTATCTCCTTAAGCGTAAAAAGTAAAATTTAATGTTAAATTATTGTCAAATAAAAAAATGTGTCATTCTTTTTGAAATCGACTAAAAAATAAAATGTATCATATAAATTGGGACAGAGAAAATACTTCTTTATCATAGTATTAAAAAAAAGGATCCCCCTCTCACTCGATCTGCTTAGTCTAGTTTGATTCGATACAAAATTTACGTAAAAATAAACTTTTAAAATTAATATTCTTAAATATGTTTAATATTTGTACGATTATAAAAAAAATCAAAGCTAATAATTTTAAATATATCATAATATTGTATGATTATAAAGAAATTTTAAGTAAAAATATGTCATTATTTTTATAATGAGGTAATAAGAAAATAATATTATGAATAAAGTGGAATGAAATGGTCTATATATAGAGCAACACACAGCCAAAGCTTAGCAATGGTGCTTTATCTTTTCCCTTTGTTGATTTTATGTCCTACAAAGCTTTCCACAAGAAATATATTCTTCAAAAAAGTTTGTGCCTACTTTCCAAGATAACCATGATGGGATAAGAGCAATAGGAGAATCATAACCAAAAAAAAGTAACAAGTGGTGGGGCACAAGAACCTATACCTAGAGAAATCATTGTTCTATTTCTCTCCTCTTTCCACTTTCTGTAGATGTTCTTAATTCTTCTTCTACTTGGTTTCTTTTTTCATTGTTGTTTTTTCTGCCTGTCATGTTATTAGGATGAGAATAATAAGAAGCATAAATTTGTAGGACCAAGGGAATTTCTTTTTATGGGTGTTATGCACAACCATGCCGACCAAGACACACTCTCTTATCGGTTTAAGGCTTTCTAACTTTTTAAATACATTAATTAATTTATTCTTATTTTTTGCCAAAATAAAAAACTCAGAACCTGATCTTGCAAATTCAGATTTTAAATGTTTCAGACGTCTTAATTTGATTGGATATTTTTATTATAGTAATAATTAAAAAGTTTAGTAGGTTTAGATGAAAAAATATATTAGGAAGTGGACATAGAATGTATTTTTTGAAGAACATAGAAATGTTTTTAGAATAAAAATTGGTGCTCTATTTCTTTCTTCTTATTATCTGCATTTAGTCTTCGAATAGTAAGTTTTTTCCAAAAAAAAAAAAAATTCTTGATAAACTGACTACCTTCTAGGAAAACTCAATTTTCTTTAAAATATGACAATGAGTATAAACAAATAAAAGGTGGCAGTTTGGCGAAATAGGGTATTAGTGAAGTGCTTAATAAGGGAAAGATTAAAATACATTTAGATTAACGGACTTCAAATTACTGTTTTTCTATGTGTTAGTCAACTATATATACTACTCATGTTCGTGTTGTACATAACAATTTATAAGCTCTTAATAGTAGCATGCACTACAAAAAAGGTGCAATTTTCATATGTAATATAGCTTTTTATTGAAAATTAATGTACAATATTATACCCATTAGGGGCCACTCGGTACAAGGGTTGTGATTTAGGAACAAATAGTTGAGAATGTGGTTGATTTGATCGTAGAACTTAGAGTACAAGAATTTTACTACAATAGTCTCCGTAGTTTGGAGATGAATCAACTGTTTGTTGCACCTTTTTTGCAATGGAGAACCCTATATAGTGGATTGTAACAATACTTATAAACGTTTAATTAATTAAAAGAGAGACAAGATAATGTGTTCATTTGATCTCGTTTAACTTAGTCTCGAACTTTTATATGGATGAGTAGTGTATATTATTTTATTCTTTATATATTTAAGTGAAGACGATGATTATCACTTCTGTCTTAGAATTAGTGAGGTTAGGTCCGGGGTTACGCATCACCTTGTATTTTTTATGTTTCTTATTTGATAAAGTGGCTTGAATTTTCTTTTGTCAAAGAAAAACAAACGAAAGTTATCTTAATATTGAATAATTTGAAGTATGATTTAACGATTTTAATTAAATACTAACCTAGTGGGAAGCGTCAGCATAATACCAAATCTAACCAATGCCACTATTAATTGTTAACGATTATATTTGAGATACTAATACATAAATGAGCTAAATTTGGAAGATATCATTCAAATTCCAAAGTGATTTTGAGGTGAAGTGTTCCACGAAACGAATAATGCCTATGTTTTGGAACACAACACAACCTCTTTCATCAATACAATCACACAGTTTGTACGTAATACCTTTTTTGTTTAGAAAACTAAATAATAGGCATTCACAATCTTTTAAATTTGTCAGCAAATTTTACTTAGACATTCGTATAACGATAGGTTCTGATTGAGCACATGAACATATGATAAAGTGTTCCTGCTAGTCACTTTTGACTCAAAATTTTGAAAAGCTTTTGCGTCCGTTTTCAAGTGATCGACTATTATGTAGACAAGTTAACCTTAAAATATATGTGACTTCCTTTAATTATGCGCATTAACCTCAATAAACCATAAAACACATGCATGTTCTAAGTTATGGTGGTGTGTATAATTAAATAAGGAGACATATTTTATGTCATTAACTTATCTATGTAATGGACGCTTGTGAATACACACAAATTCTTTTCCAAAATATGAGTCAAAATTATATAGAAACACTTTATGATGTATTCGGGTGCTTAATTAGAACATACCATAGTTCGTTATCCAAAATAAACTTCGCTGATAAATTTAAGACGTTCTCGATATATTAACATAAATAAGTAATTAAAGAATACCAAACACTATATATACTAATCAAGCAATCCTGATGCATGAATTCGGTTCAACAGCATAGGGACCACGGCATATTGGAATAGTTTTTAGTATTAGGGCTACTGTTACTTTTATTTAACAAAATAAAGAAAACGATTAGAAAATAAGCGAGACAAAGTTTAGAACAGAGCACTAAAATACATGCAATATACATGACTTGCGTTTCTGAAGATTTATAAAAAGGTATATTTTCGTGTTGTTATTTAAAATTTTCCATAGTTTTGATTTGTGCAAACTTGACAATTTTCAATTTAGTAAATAAATTTGGATTAAAATATCCTCCAGTAATATCAACTTCTTTTCTGCGTATATATTCACTACCCAGTGCGTCAATTGCAACGTTATCTAACGCATTGCCGCAGAGCTGCAAAAGCCCAGTGATGAGAACAAATTCTTTTTAAATTTCTTCAAGCAGCTCAAGAACCACAAATACTAGATTAACAAAAGAGAGCAATTATATGTAATTTCTTCACTTTTTTTTATAGAAGAGCTAGCCGTGGTACAAATTGGATAATATATTACTGAAATTCATGTAATGCGGAAGCTCAACAAGGAGAAGATGATGATAAAGATGATAGAGGTGGAAATAAGCGAGAAACAAATGTTTGTTAACGAAGATAAAACATGTTCTATTGTATTTCTGATAAATAATGCCAGATCATCATGATGTCAAAGACATAAACAAAAAAAAAAGGAAAAAAATATTTTATAATTGTGGCATGCAAATCATGATAAGCAGGGGCAGAGCTACAATGGTGGTTACAGGAATCCGATAATTTTGATTCAAATTCTATATTTGTGTTAAATTTTTTATTTTTTACGTATAAATAATTTATTCAAAACTCAGTAAGCAAAAATAATAACGAAGAATTAATCTAATTCCGTCCAACCAATCACTTAAATTAAAAATAATCAACGAATATATAATGTATATATATATATATATATATATATATATATATATATATATGTATTCAAGAAACAATATGTATTTTAGATACTATGAATTTTATTGACTATTTGTATATAATTAATATATAATCTATGTATACCGGCTAGAAAAAGTAAACAATGAATTTTATTGACTATTTGTATTAAGATCCCAAATGAATTACTGTTCAGAACCAATAAACTAAAATTTTAAAATCCGCTTCTAAATGCAATATTAATATTCAACCTAGTTGTCCTGTTGGATTGCTCCCAAATATTTGACTATTAATCATACTGGATTATTATGATTTCATAGCTATAAATAATAATAAAATAATTAAATACATTTCAGAATTGTGGCATGTGAGTCATGACAACCGGTATGATTTCATGCTTAACCTAACAGTGAAGCGAAAAAAAAATACATTTCAGAACTGTGACATGCAAGTCATGACAGGCTAATACGACTTAATGCTACACTCAACCTGGATATTCCGTTGAATTACTCAAAAAATCATGCCAAATCATCATAATTTTAAATTTAACACATGAGATGAAAATGCTACATTTCTTCTACATGGAAGTCTGAAATATAGGTATGATGTCACGGCCCCTTTCGGGAGTCGTGGTGGCAGCTACACTGTCAAGGGCGATTAGGTGTGACTAGCTTGATAAGGGAAAGAGAAGACGTCCCTCAGATCCATTTTAGTGATAACAATCTCTCTTCGAGCATCAAATCTCTTTCCCCACCGGTAGGCGAATCACTTCCCAATCCAAAGTAAACATAACATAAACTTAAGCAGGAATAGAAGACATATATACTAAATTGTCTTGTTATAAATAAAGGAAGTCATAAAATACGGAATATCTACTTATTACATTCCCAAATGATCTGGTCTAGTCAGTACAAGAGCCACTGCATAGCGGAAAGAAAATTTCTGAATTATTGTCTCAACAATGGAAATAAAGACATGAATAAAGAGGGAGAGTCCAGGGCTGCTGAGGATAGGCAGGATCACCCTGAAGTCTCAAGTCCACAGCCTCAGACGTCATCCACATGGTCCGACATTGGTAGATGACGTTGTATCTGCATAAAAAAAATGTTGCAAGTGTAGTATGAGTACACAACATACCCCTATAAGCATCATAGGCCGACAACGACAGATAACATATAACATATATAAACATCAAGTTGACTCACAAGTATCCCTAACCTACAAAATCCAGTTTGGCACATAAGTCACTTCTACATAGCAAATATAGTTCAACACTTAAGCTATTTCAGAACATAAGAGTACAACCCAAAATTAAATCACCTTATCACAGTAGTAATTTCAATTAAATACAAGACTCATGATTATAATGTATATGGTGAATGATATGCATGAATGCAATGGTACCTCACAACAACCTGGTATACACATGCACCAGACTTATCATCATATCTATGATCCATGAGGGATCCGTAAAGTTCATATACCGATCACAACCAACTGGAATGATTCCTCGATCTAGCTAGAGCATCAAGCACAAACTCATTTGTCAAGCCATATCAATTTATATCATCTCTGTATCCGAATTATCTCATAGCAATACCATTTACCTTCATTTCCAAGTCACATCGGACAAATAACATTTCATACCAACTCAATTTCAATATCAGAATAATATGACTGTATGAATGCAATGATAAATAAAGCTAGAAATCATGAAATATGAGATGAAATCATGTTCAGAGATGAATAACACATGCCTAAGAATTATCAATAACACATAGTTTCAAATATCTTTCTTGTTCATATTAGGAGGCGTAAAATGATGAGTAATGTCATGACCCGACCCGACGGGCCCTAACTAACCGCTCTAATGACGTCATTATCCTGACTTGTCACACATAATCCAACTAACCCCTAATGAGTCTGAAATCCGGCAGCATAACGCTGCAATAACAACATATGTCAGGGTAGGCAAGCCGACAAGGCTGCCTTTACCCCCGAATGTACCTGCCTCCTGAGGAGTCACAACTAGCCAACACAATACAACAGGCAAGCCGACAAGGCTGCCACTAGATAATATCATATATACACGGGGACACCCCAACACAGAGTACAATAGCATGACTGACCAAAACAGAGTTATAACCCTTACATAAGTACAACCCACAACTGTCTACAGACCTCTATAAGAAGAACAATGACATATGATGGGACAGGGCCCCGTCGTGCCCCTAAATATACATAAATCAAAATGATGGGGTTCTGTACCAAAATGGTAAAGCTCTGGATCAAAGGAGCTTTCCAAACAGCTGCGCAGGAACCTAAACCGTAGGGTCACCAAACTGAGCACCTGTACATGCGGGCATGAACGCAGCCCCCCGAGGAAAGGGGGTCAGTACGAAATAATGTACTGAGTATGTAAACATGAAATACTGCAAATGAGATCATAAGTAGCCAATGGCTAACAAGAGGTCAGTATAAAAATCATGATCCAAATCCAACTGTGCCATAAACAATAAAAGTCAGTTGTGCCTTATAAAAATGAGAGTCAAGTCAAGAAAACATGAATGTCTGTCCATATACATATATATACCTGTAACATAACCCGGCCCACTAATGCGGGACTCGGTGGAATCATAACGTAACCCGACCTATATTGGGACTCGGTGAAGTCATATCATAACCCGGCCCATTCTGGGACTCGGTAAAGTCATATCATAACCCGGCCCATTCTGGAACTCGGTAAAGTCATATCTTATCTATGAATCCATCCTACGTAACCCGGCCCTCTAGTGAGGGACTCGGTGAAAAATGTAAGGCTGTGCAAGAACATAACCCGGCCCGGGACTCGGTGAAGTGAAGTAATAACACTTAGCACGAGTAGATTTCATGAGTAACCATATGCAATCAACATTTTCATTTGACTCCCAATAAAATCATTATAATAATGTCATAATAAACTCTTTACTGAAAAATCATAGGCACTTCTCATAACTAACATCTTTAGAAATCAAACTGTATAAGAATCATGTACGTCCGTCGTACCTTCATTAAATAAAAATCATGCCAAAGAAAGAAGGAATAGTTTACATACCTCTTAGACGAACTAATCAACTCAATATTAGAGTACGTCTCGTTTTTGAACTTCAACCTATAATAATGGTAATACGTTCGTCAATTCTATGATCACTAGCATACTTTATATCGAATAATGACTTCCTATTCTATAAAAATTCGGGCAGCACTTCCCTTGTTTATACATGTTTCCACAACTTCCAAACGAGGCCAATAACACTAATAGCCAAGCACCAATTAATGGCACAACCAAAATAGCAACAAAGGGGATTTACACACCCACTTCTCATGTAAATTTAGCCTCTTAATCCACATTAAAACAGCCCACAAAAACAGTCCATGTTCCAACAACAACGAGGGTAGAATGTGAAGTCTTTCTACACCTTTCTACACCCTTATTCCTTTAGGACTTACATTAGCAATTACCACACTTAAACATGCATAATGATAACTAAATTTTCAGCATTATAACACCACAAAACATTCCCTAAAATAGTCCATATCCATCTCAACATGTCCAACGATTTCATGCAAGTTCTTGGCCACAACATGTCATAATTCCATAACTCTTCTCTTAACTCCTAAAATCCAATTCCATATTTTAATACTTTCATATAACTAATTTTAAACTTTAATATCAATGTTTCCTTTCGATTTCATCATGCAATTAGTGATAACAATAACAACAATAACCAACGAATCCAACAATCACCAAAATCTGTCCCAAATTGGCAACTAGCCCAAAATTGTCACACACATTGTTTAAATTCCAAATTTTCCTTAACACAATTCATATCCTTAATTCTAACAACATGCATTTCAATTAAATTATAGAAAGAAGAATTTTATACCTCAAATTTCATCCAAAACAGTCCGCACAATTTGCTCACTGCCCGGATCCAAAAATCCCCACTGTTTTCGTATTTCTTTCCCTTTTTTTGTTCACTTCTTCAACTCCAATTGACATGCAAGTGTTCTACAATGTTAAGACATCATTCCTACACGTTTTTCTTCCAAAATTTCATCCCAAAATCTCGAATTTTCTGGGCAGATTCTCGGCCAGCAGTGGCTGTTTTTGCCACTGTTTTTGGTGTTGTTTTGGCTTCCAATTTTTGGTGAAAATGTAGTCTAAGAAGAGGAGATAAAAATCTTAAATTTGGTTATAGGTGAAGGGGTTTTCGGCTGGCTTGAAGGAGAGAAGAGGAGAGTTTTTTTGGTTAAGTTAGAATGAAGATGAAGAGGTGAGTGTAGGTTATAAAAAAAATCTGATTTTCTTATTACACTTTGGCCCCCCAAGTTCTTCAATTAATAAATCTCAAACCCACTTCTTTTAATTTCCGAAAATTTCATAAGCCTCGTATCCTCTTGTATACTAATTTTCGGTATTTGAATCCTATTTCCTTAATCTTATGAGGTGTAACAAGTAATTTCAATAAAAATCACAATTAGAATCAATCATGGCGACAAGCCCACATAACAACAGTCGGGATCAATCTAAGTATGATCCCCTAAATAGTTCAACACTAGTACCCACCCAAGTGCTCATTACAGTCACTAAGGTGGGACCTCCATCACTCCAAATACCTCTCAATATTTATATATACTACATGTATCTATCAGAGACTAATAGAGAAAACTGTAGCCTACCTCGAAGCTGAACTGGTGCCACGAACTAATCTCAAGCCAAGGCCTTGCCCTTACGAAGTGCCTTCGATCGTTCGTAGTCTATTATCATAGATTCTACATTAATACACTATTCTAAGTACATACAAAAAGGTAATACCCTTCAAAGAAATCGAATACCCGACCCCCAAAGTGACCCCGGGCCCACAAGAGTAAAATCAGAACTTTTATATCAAAAAGTATAATTGCGATCTAATTAGTTATATCCTTGAGTTTGAGGGTCAACTAATCTCAACTAGGCCTTCAATTGCCTTTAAAATCAAAACCCCAATTTAGGCAACCCTAGAATTTCACTCAAAAATTGTGGAATTGAAATAGCAAATCAAGCTTAGCAATAAGTTATCCCATCATTAATAAACTCTAATATGAAATATCACACCTTAAAGCTCCAATCTTGGCCTCCAATTTCATTTATTTAGCCCTCTTAACATTACATAGGAACCCTAGGTTTCTATCCCCAAAACATGATAAACAACCCAAATTTAATAATGGAATCATAAATAGATAATGAAAATATGTTAGAATCCTTACCCCAAAGTTGAAATGAATGAAAAGCCTTGATTTCCTCCCCAAAACGAGCTTAGAGTTTTGAAAAGTGAGATATGAGAAGCGAAATCGAACTTAGGGTCTTTTATTATTTCTGATACAACGATCCCACTCATGCGGAACTTTCCTCGCAAGAGCGGCCTCGCTTTTACGAAAAAATGACAGTAGAAGCATCCCAACTTAATGCACCGGAGATCTGCAAAGGCGGAGACATCACCGCATAAACAGTTCGCCTTTGTGCACAAAGTTCCTAAAAGGCGGTCCTTCCCAACTTTCTCAAGGCTCGCATCTGTAGACCGACTTCCACAGAAGTAGCTCCGCAGGTGCGACCAATACTTGTTAGGTCAATTGCACCAGAACCAGCAATAGTAGCAAATTCTCAAATCTTCCATCCAACACTCAAAACTTACCCGAGACCTCCCGGACACAAACCAAATATGCTACCCAAATGTAAACGATGCTACAAACTTGCTCGCGCACTCGGATTACTCATACGACCAAGCTAAGGTACACTTTTTACAAATCCTCTCAAATTTCACAAATTAGCAAATAAAGATTCAAAACACATATAAATTCCTTGGGAAGTGAACCAAGGACTCGACTAAGTCACAAATGATGTTCCGGACCTACCGAAAGCGACGAAACTCTGAAATAAACCCATGGCCTTAACAAATATGTACCCCATGGCCTTAACACATTCTCCAAGGAGTCTCTTAACAAATCTGTACCCCATGGCCTCACCTCAAATGTATCAAATCATCCAATCGGAGAACGATATCTCCTACCATATAAAGCCTCAAATGGCGCCATCTCAATTCTGGAGTGATAACTGTTGTTGTAAACGAACTCTGCCAATATAAGAATTGGTTCCAATGACAACCAAAATCAATCACATAAGCCCGCAACATATCCTTAAAAACCTTAATGGTTTACTCGGACTGACCATCCGTCTATGGGTGAATGCTGTGCTAAGATCCAAATGAGTACCCAACTCCTTTTGCAACGTCCTCCAGAAATGAGAAGTAAACTGAGTACCATGGTCTGAAATAATAGAAATGGGCACCCCATGCAACCGAACAATCTCTCTAATATAAAAATCTTGGCTAACTTCTCAGAATTGTACGTCGTCTAGACCGGAATGAAGTGTGTAGACTTGTTTAACCTATCCACAATAACCCAAATGGCATTAAACTTGCCCAAAGCCTTAGGTAGCCCAACTAGGAAGTCCATAACTATCATCTCCTAGTTTCACTCGGGCATGGGCATCTTCTAATTCATACCACCCGATCTTTGGTTCTCATACTTAACCTGCTGGCAATTCAAACACTAAGACACAAACTCTACAATGTTTCCTACCCACCAATAATTCTGCTTCAAATCATGATACATCTTCATTGCACCCAGATGGATATAATACATGGAACTGTGAGCCTCTTCCATGATCAATCTTGTCAAACCTCTAACACAAGGAACATACACTCGCCTTTTGATCCTCAAAACTCCCTCACTATCAGGCATAGCCTCATTGACTCCCCCTCGCAACACCTTATCCTTGATCTTACAAAATTTCACATCATCGAATTGTTAGGTCTTGATTTGCTCTAAAAAAGACGATATCGCCTCAACACAAGCTAAAATCCTACCTGGTTTGGAAATATCAAGTCTCACAAAGCTGTTGGCTAAGGGCTGAACCTCTAATGTCAAAGGACGCTCATCAATAATCAAACGAACCAGACTCGCCATACTCACTGTCTTTCAGCTCAAGGCATCTACTATCACATTGGCCTTGCCCGGATGGTAAATAATAGTCATGTCACAATCCTTAAGTAACTCTATCCATCTGCGCTGCCTAGAATTCAAACCCCGCTGACTGAACACATGTTGAAGGCTGCAGTGATTAGTGAATACCTCACAGTGAACCCTATATAAATAGTGCCTCAAAATCTTCAATGTGAAGACTACCGCTGCTAACTCCAAATCATGAGTGGGGTAGTTCTTCTCATACACCTTCAACTGTCACGATGCATATGCTATCACTCTGCCCTCCCACATCTATACAAAATCCAAATCAATAATTGAAATCACAAAAAATAGTGAAATCCTTTCCCTCCACAGTTAAGGCTAAAATCGAGACTATGGTCAAAAGTGACTTGAGCTTTTGGAAGCTCTCCACACACTCATTAGACCACTGAAAAAGTACTTCTTTCTGAGTCAATCGGGTCAAATGAGAAGCAATAGATGAGAAGCCCTCGATGAACCGATGATAATAACTCACGAGACCTATGAAACTCTGAACCTTGATCACCATAGTTGACCTAGCCTAATATCGGACTGCCTCAATCTTCTTCGGGTCTACCATGATACCCTACTTCGACACCACATACCCTAAAAATGCCACAGAACTGAGCCAGAACTCACATTTTGAAAACTTGGCATACAACCTCTTTTCCTTCAACAAACCAAAAACCACTCTCAAATGCTTCTCATGGTCTTCTTTACTATTAGAATACACCAAAATGTCATCAATAAAGAAGATAACGAAAGAATCCAAATAAGACTTTAATATTTCATTCACCAAATCCATGAAGGGTGTAGGGTTATTGGTAAGCCCAAAAGATATCACCAAGAACTCATAGTGTCCATAATGAGTCATGAAGGCCATTTTCGGAATATCCTACGCTCTAATCTTCAACTGATGGTACCCCATTCTCATATCAATCTTGGAAAATACTAAATCACCCTGAAGCTGATCGAATAAATCATCAATGCGAGGTATTAAATACTTATTTCTAATGGTGACCTTGTTCAACTGTCGATAATAGGTACACATCCGCATGGTACCATCCTTCTTAACAAATAGAACATGAGCACCCTAAGGAGACACACTGGGTCAAATAAAACCCTTACTCAATAAATCTTGTAACTGCTCCTTCAACTAACTCACCTCAGCTGGAGCCATCCATTACGGTGGAATAGAAATGAGACGAGTACCCAACTCCAAAAAAATATAAAAATCAATATTCTGATCCGGTAGCATACCAGGGAAATCCGTTGAAAAGACCTTAGAAACTCGCTCACTACAAGAACAAACTCAAGTGGAGGAGTATCTACATGAGTATCGCAAATACGCGCCAAATACGCTAAACAATACTTATCAACCAATTTCCTAACCTGAAGAAAAGATATAATCTTCTTTGGTGTAGGGTTTAAAGTACCCTTCCATTCTAACCCCGGGATACCCGATATTTCTAAAGTGAATTTCTTGGCGTGACAGTCCAAGATCGCGTGATACAGTGAAAAAAAATTCATATCCAAGATGATATCGAAATCTACCATATCCAAGATAATCAAATCTAGCCAAGTGTCATACCCCATGAATGTATCCACACAGGTCCGGTAGACTCGATCTACTAGCACAGAATCACCGACATGGATAGAAACATGAATAGGTACAACAAGTATATCACACAATATATCCAGACTTGTAGGGAAATAAGTAGACATATAGGAGAATGTAGAACCCGAATTAAATAATACGGAGGCAAACCAATGACAGACTCAGTTGATACATGTAATGACTGCATCAGAAGCCTCGACGTCTGGTCTATATGGGAACGTATAGAAGTGGGCACGTCCACCCTTGGACTGAGTATCCCCATAATCACTACAACTTATTTGTTCCCCAACTCTATCAGATTAAGAACCACCCTTACTAGCCTGATAACCACCTCAGCTCGATTGATATAGGCTACTGGACTGATATAACAGAACCTGAGTGCCCCTCCGATTTAAGAATTGGGAGTAAAAACTCCTGGAGGTCAGCCTTGCGCTATAACCACTCTGCCCAAAAGAGCCACCGACTAAAGTCTGAAGCATTGACTGAATCGGGTGACTAGACTGCTACTGCTGGGGTCTACCAAACTGCACCCAAACTCGAGAAGAAGATCCACTGTAGTGGCCAAATCTGCGAGCTCTCTTATCAGACTCACTCCTCTAGAGTCCACCCTTCATTTACTCTACCATCTTGGAGTGATCTGCCATAGTCTGAAATAATACCCAGAAGCTACCAACTGTAAGGTCGCCAATTGAAGAGGGACAATTAATCCCCTCATAAAGCATATAACTCTCTCAGCCTCGGTAGAAAGTAATGGCGCTGCATAGCGAGACAAAACACAAAATCATGAATCATAATCAGCAACATACATCTCTCTTTGCTCCAACCTGGATAACTCACCTCTCTTACTCACTCTCAAACTGAGGGGAACATACTTCTCAATGAAGACCTAATAGAACCTAGTCCAAGACAAAAGAGGTGACTTGGCCTGCCGATACTCGATATATGATCTCCACCACTGTTTGCATCACTAACCAACTGAAGAGAAATATAATCCACTACATGCGACACTACAATACCTAAAGTGTGGAGTCTCTCCTGGCAACTCACGATGAACTCATATGTATCCTCCTCAGCCATACCATAGAAAATAGGAAACTTCATGTTAGAGAACTGATACCAAGTCTTCCACTCCCTGCGGGTCATAATATCCCCAGTAATTGGCCGATGATCAAATTCCAACACTGGAATCTCATCAATATGGGGTGCCAAAGTAGTAGCTGACTGCGGCCCTAGTGTACAGAACTGGTCTGGAGTCTGAGATCCCATTTGGTTATATGACCCATCCGGAGTAGCTTGGAGAACACCCGCATGGGAAAATCCATTGAGCAAACTCAAAATACGAGCCATAGTATCCTGTAGTATGGGTGTAGCTATAACCTCTGGCTGAGCCTAGGCTGGTCCTAGATCCTCCTCATACTGATCATACTGATGCTCCATCTTCGACTCGGGGGATAAAGATCTAGCACAGTCCTGGTCGGCCTCTGTGCTCCTTTCCTCACTAGTGTCGTTGCTCGGGGTCTACCTCTACCCTGTCTTCTAGCTCTACCATGACCGCACACGACAAAGACTAGTGCCGATGCCTCATCTCTATCTGCGTGTACATGAGTCCTCACCATCTGAGAGCGAATAGGTAATATACCAATTTGATCAAGCTAGAACGAAAGGAATGAAAGAAGTGAAGTTTCCTAAATGTCCCATAACCTCTCGAAGATAAGTACATGCATCTTTGTACCGATCCGCAAGACTATACAAGACATTGCTTTTGTACTCCTGAGACCGGTAATGTCACGACCTCTTTTCAGGAATTGTGGTAGCAGCTACACAATCCCACCAGTAGGTGAACCACTCCCAAATCTCTTACATGAAATAATATAAGTAAAAGCGGAAGATAACGAAATACTACAAAAGTTGTCTCATTCTATAAATGCAGAATAAGTAATAATTCCGAAACATTAATAAATACCCTCAAAGATATAGTTTGTAGATACAAGAGCATTAACATAATATAAAACAAGTCTGAGAAAGTGGGCACGCATGCCAAAACTGTAAACATAGTCTGAATATGTCTCTCAAATGCTAACAAAAGATAGTAAAATAGAGAAAGAGTATCCAAGAGTATCCAAGAGTATGCTGGAGATAACATCCTCACCCTGAATGCCTGGAATCAACAAACACTCTCAGCCACACGGAGCTGCGGAGATGGAAGGTAATGAATTTGCATCCAAAAAGAATGCAACAAGTGTATCTTAAGTACCCAATGTACCCCCGTAGACATAATAGGCCGACAACGATGGAAATACATAATCAGAGATAAATACCAAGTTGACACAAAATAATCCTATACTAGCATTTCAATAACCAGGTATATCATATAATCATCAAGATGTTCATAGAATCCACAATATCTCAAGTATCAAGTAACAAGAATTTCAAGTTCATAATTCAACCAAGTTACTCAATATCACCCAATGACAGTTTCCATACACAGTATATCAAGATAAGGCAAAAGTATGTATGGTATGAATGTAATGACATATGAAAGATACCTTTCTCAACCTGTTATACAATACATTAAGGTTTTATTATGATCCGTACACCCTTGGGGGACCCGTGAAGTCTATATACCACTTCTATCCAATTGAAATTCCACACACGAATCCGGCTATAGCCCATGACTCATTGTTAAGTCTAAATCATATTGCAGGCGTGCAACTCCACTCCCCGCATATCAATATCATCTCAAGTGCCACAATCTCATATTACTCTTACCATTCCAGTCTCTTGGACCATAACATATCCATACCACTCTCACATCAAGTCACAGAACCATGAGTGTATGAATGCAATGACAGTACAAGACAAGATATCATGATATAATGAGATGCAATCAAGTATATAAATGATATACACATGTTTTCAAGAATTCAACAACACATAAGCAAATCCAGTCAATTCAAGATATCAATGGAATGCATGTGTGATGAGTAACCAAATAATAACAAACATGATAACGAGCCCAAATAAACAACAGTTGGAACCAATACAAGGCTGATTCCCCAAACCCCATCATCACAGTTCAACACGGGTACTCACTCAACCATTCATCATAACCGGTTGAGTGGGACCCTAAAACACACCAAATACCCCTTAATATTTATAACTAATTACGTATTTCTATAGGAGTCTAAAAAAACTAAACCATTTCCTACCTGAAAGGCGAGCAGGAGCATTACCAAATCAATTCTCGAGTACATCCTTGCCCTTATTTCTTTCCTCACGGTAATCACAGTCTATTCACGTGTATTACATAGTTAATAATAAGCTTAACACAACAAAAGTCAAACTTAAATACCCATCCCAGGCCCATGCCAGCAAGACTCAAACTTTAATACTCAAAACCCAAGATTACATACTAGATAATCATATTCTTAATTTAATTGAAAATCTATTCACATTTGATACCTCAATTGTACAATAATATAAAAGCCCCAATTTGAAAACCTAGAAATTTCTCCCAATTGAAAACATGCTTCTATAACCAAATTAAGAATTATAACATGATATTCTAACATAATCCAATCCTAATTCATGATATTAACATCATTAAATCTATAAACCCCCATTAAAATTAACCATATAACTCTCTTAATATCACCATTGTTGACACCCAATTTTGTCCCGTCTTTTCCGATTTATTTTGCAGTTTTAATTATTTTTAGCACCTCAAAACAATTTTAATCTGTATACATACATGCGTATATATATATATATATATATATATATATATATATATATATATATATATATATATATATATATATATATATATATATATGTGTGTGTGTATATATCTCATTATTATTATTCGCATTTTTATTATATCATTTGCATATTTTATAATAATCATAAGTTATCCGAAATTCTATATTCTCGCAAAATTGCATCGCATTTCCCTTTTATTAAGCATTAAGCATTTCGCAAATATTATATTTTATTATTATCACGTCGTTATGTTATTTTAAATAATTCACATCTTTTACAAAATATATATATATATATAATATATTTTAATATTAAACCCCTCTTTTATATTTTTAAATCCATAACATTTTTATTTCCTAACTCAAAATAATTTCTACCCAACCCAAACCCTCCATTTTCCAAGCCCCACTGAACTCCATCTGGTCGGCCCAACTCCGCTGGCCCAACAAATTCTTTCCCTTTATTTCCCATACCCAACACATCAAAATAAAACCCCAACCCATTTCCCTTTAATCCCCATTAAAACCCCCTTTATTTCCGCCCAACCCCATCACCCACACCCAAGCCCAAACCCAACCAGACCAGCCCACTCACCCAATTGGCCGGCCCAAGCCCAAAACCCCTTCCCTTTAATTCCCCCAAACCAACAAACCCCAAAACAAAACCCAAAAAAAAAGAAAACACAGAAAACCTAAACCCTACCCCCCCAAGTCGCCGCACCCTACACCCCTGCCCCTTACATCGCCGCACCCCTACCCCCGTCACTTCACCACTGCCACCACCCTACCCTGACACCGCCGAACGCTTGCCCCAAGAACACGCCCCAAAATCAGATTTTTTGTTCCCCCTTTATTTTGAAATTTGAATTCGTTTAAGGGGGGGGGGGTATGAGGGGTTGGGACGTTGGGTTTGAGTACCTATAAATACCCCATGTTGTTCTTCATTTTGAAGGGGATTTTTTCGGAGGATTTTTGGGAAAAACGATTCAATATATATATCTTTGTTGTGTTCTTGATTTCAAGCATTTGCCTTCCTTGTTATCCAAGAATCAAGTCCGAATTTGGTGTTAAAATTTGATTCGGGTTTTGGATCACAGATTCGGGTCGGGTCACTGACCCGATTCGGGTCGACCCGGTTCGGGTAATATTTTTCAGAATTCTTGCATTACATATTCTTGTTATTGGTTATCTGAATTTGGTGTTAAAATTTGATTCGGGTTTGGATCAAAGATTCGGTCAGTCATCGATTCGATTCGTAATATTTTCAGAATTCTTGCATTACATATTCTTATCATTGGTTATCTGAAATTGATGAAATTATTTGATTCCGGGTTGAAACTCCAATTCGGGTCGGGCCACTGACCCGGGTCGGGTCGCCTCAATTTGAATTTCCAAATTTCTTGCATTGTTCTTTATTATTATTATTGGTTATCCAAATTGATGAATTTATTTGATTAGGGTTGAAACGCCGATCCGGTCAAACATCGACTGTCGGTCGACCGATTGGGTAACATTTTCGTAATTCTTGCATTTCATATTCTTGTTATTGGTTATCTGAATTGGGTGTTGAAATCTGATCCGGGTTGAAACACTGATCCGGGACGGGTCGACCCGATTTGGAGATTTCCAGAATTCTTGCATTCCGGATTCTTGTTATTATTTATCCGAATTTGGTCTTTGAAATCGATTCGAGTTCGGATCATCGATCCGGTCAGATCATCGACCGGTCGAGCGACCCGATTTGAATATTTCGAATTTGAACTCGGTCGGATATTTTAAACCGCCACGCTCGTTTCTTTGGCAATCGCTTTTATCGCTTTATTAATATCGCATTAAGGCCGAATTGAATCCGAGGCCGCGCTTTTCTTCGCTTTCGCTTCTCTGTTTTTAGTATAACTGTTTTAGATATCCAGCAACGGATATATTATTGTTTTATTAAGTTTATCGCTTTAGATTTCTTGCGACGGATATCATTGTTTTCTTGTTTTGAATAAATACCGTCTGTTGGTATTTGTTTTCGCTTCGCCATCGCTCGGATTCAGATTATTGTTTTTACTGTTTTTACGTTTTTACCGTTCTAAAATAAACACCGCACCTTTCAGATATTGCTTTCTGATTCACCCATCGTTTCAAAGATTAAAATTACCGTTCTCTTGTTTTATCGCTTAAACTAGACACCGCGTCATTTTGAGCTGTTTTTACGCCTCTGTTTTTCTCGCACGCTCACGCTCGCTCTTCTTTGTTTCTGTTCCGATTTAATTTTGCTGATTTGAACACGATACTACACTGGCCGATGAAAAATATCCGTCGATTTTGAGGCCTCCACAGTTGCAAAGACGGAAATATAACTTCTGGGCAAGGATGAAGACTTAAACCTTTTATCCGAGATCAACATGTTTAGTAGGCGAGGTGACTAAAATAACCAACAAGTTATATATATTCGCAGCCACGACGTGATTATAGTGATCTTTTCTATTTCACCCGAGAGACCAACACGTTTAGTAGGCGAGGCAATCAAAATAAACTACATTAGTCATATGTTTGCAGCCACGACGTGATTGGAATGTTCTTTTCAAAATTTAAGTCTGAGCCCTCCGTGATTAAAACATTCACTGTTTTGAATACGAATATGAAGTTATTTGTATTTAACTGTTCCTAACCGTTTGTTCTTGACAGCTTGCAGGGATTAAAGTAAATAACGGCGAATTATTCCTCGGAGTTTATTTATTTTATTTCTTTCTTTAATTCAGCTTTTATCTCGCTTTGTATTGTAATATTATTTATCGCACTTATGTAATTATTGAAATGCTTAGAATAGGCAAACTTAGGATTTATTCATAGGTTAGTTTAAGATTTGAAACCCGTCGCTAGCTTATTTATTTGTAGGCTCGCAAACTTAGAAATCCTTCGCTAGTTTATTTATTTTAGGCTCGTCACGCGTATTCAAGATTTTCAAAACAACTTTTGTCATCTTTTATTTGCTTTATTAATCATAACGAATAAGTTTATCTTTTGTCAATTTACAATTCAATGATTCCCAAAATTTTACTTCTTTGGCATTATAAATAAATTGTTTTACTATCAATTGTCAAAATACATATTTTTTCAACTCTACATGTATTTCTCTTTAGATATCATATAAATGCATATTTTGAAAAATCTCTACATTTATCTATCTTTTAAAATGCATCCTTTTTCTAATTATTTGCAAACGTCTTTTAATCTATTATACTTGTAAAACATGCATTATTTCTACCAATAATTAACCTGAGTTTTACCGGATAACCGCAAGTTAGCGGATCTTAAAGGATGCCTAACCCCTTCCCTTTAGGATAATAAAGAACCCTTACCTAGAATCTCACTAGTTTCGCAGACCTTAAAATTGGAGTTACATGGCAGCATTTAGTTTAATATCTAGGTGTCCTAATTCACCGTAAAAATAATTAGGTGGCGACTCCTCAATCATTTACCCAGGAATCACCGAACACGTCCGCACTCCGCTTTGACCCGAGCCAGGTCGAAAAACGGGCGCGACAGCATGGCGACTCCGCTGGGGAACATCAGGTTCTTAAACCATAGCAAGTTCGGATTAATTATTGCTTTACTTTTGTTCTTTATTTGATTTAGTGCTTTGATGTGTTTCATTTATGAGATTTTTGCATAAACTGCTTTAATTGCTATATTGTCTTACTGCTTTCCTTAAATTGGCATTCCGCTCATATTTCTTCCACTCTGGAAAATTGACACTATCACACACTACACGCGAGGTGTGTTTCGCGCACCCGCAAATTTCTTTCAATCTACCAAATTTTAGGAGAGTTGGCGTATGCGCGGAGTGACCGGACCATCCGGTGGCCGCGTAGCCTTCTCACTCGAGTAGTCCGCTCGGGAACCTTGTGTCTAGTCAGCCAAATCTTAGAAAATTTAAGATACAGCTATACCACCCTTTATTTTAAGTCATGCATGCATACATCTTAGGTGGGTTGATCCTTGGCATCAACTTCACAAATAAGAAAACCACCAAATTGTCGACGGGTCTCACAACCCAACGACCAATCAGCATATTATGTGTAGCAGGATATTGATGGACGGATCCAAGCCTAAACAGTATGCCAAAATCGGAAAATGTATATTTATTTTTTATTTATTTTATTTATTTTGTTATAGATGGAGTCTGTGCCGCAAGTCAGGATGGTGAGTGGGATTCCGAGCAAACTGAAAATATGGTGGACAAACTTTGACCTTGGCAGCCAAATGGCAATTAGGAGAAGATTAGGTTGCCTCGTTTCGTTGTTCGACATCTTCCCCGATCAACATTTGGTCAGAGCACTAATCCATTTTTGGGATCCGGATCGGGTTGTCTTGATTCGGAGATTTTGAGATGACTCCTACTTTGGAATAAATCAACTATTTCACCAACTTGATCTACCAGGGTAGAGGACAAATTATCCCGCTTGTCAATCCGGAAAGAAATTTCTCCGCTACTTAGGGCTAAAGAACACTAAGAAACTCCTATGCTTTGAAAACAACCGGGTCTCAATGGATTATCTTTATGAGAGGTACGGTTGTCGAGGACGGTTACAAGACATTCAAAAATGAATTTTCTTGCACCCCCGATCATTGGCGGACCAAACGACCCATTGCATTTACTGTCGCCTTTCTAGGGTCTCTGATATTCCCGCTTGAGTATGGAAAGATCAGTACCTGCATATGTTCCGTAGCACGGGCACTTTTCGAAGGAGCAAACGGAGCACAACTCACTTTGGCCCCTATGATCTTAGCAGAAATGTTTCGGGCTTTAGGGAAATGTAAAAGAGGTGAAACAGGTTTCTTCGAAGGCTGCAACCTTATTTTGCAGATGTGGGCAATGGAACACTTCTATCAGCGCCGAATATGGTCGACATATGCTTCAGCGAGTCGAACAAAATCGTCAGCTTTTACGACGTAACGGCGATTCAGACGCTGTCGGCATGAATGATTGGTATGGGTTTTTGGCGTCCCGCACCTGTGAACAGATCCAATG
Source organism: Anisodus acutangulus (assembly GCA_029783415.1). Taxonomy (NCBI): domain Eukaryota; kingdom Viridiplantae; phylum Streptophyta; class Magnoliopsida; order Solanales; family Solanaceae; genus Anisodus; species Anisodus acutangulus. The sequence goes on along the minus strand of CM056493.1, from coordinate 44,064,512 downwards.
GAAATACCCTCTGCTCCCGAATGCCAAAAAAGCCTACATAAGATGCAAAAGGCTTTATTATATTGAGCTTATCGGGTTGAAAGGCCTCCAACCTTACGCTCCACTCCGCGTGCTCGGCAGTTGGGACAAGAGCAGATAATTCCCCTCGGCAAATATGAGGATTTCTGAAATTCCATTCGGCCGAATTTCATTGTCCCAGAGCTAGGCAAGTCTTCGATGAATGGAACAATATTGACACAATAGACATTGGAGGTAGTCAGCAGAGGTACCCCGAATATCAAGCGTGGCTACGAGAGGATTGCAGTAGTACAGACCATAGTCCTGATGGCGAGCAAGGTTTTGAAGATATCGGCACAACAATTTGGGTAAGGAATTTCCGGCTCAGAGACACAGTCGTTACCCCCGAAATGTGGCAGCAAATGCAAAATATAGTGCAATATCTAGAGGACGCAGGAGTCGGACCCAGCAATGTTAGGGTTCCACTCCATCTCGGTGATCAAAAGCAAGATTTAGAACCTAAGCATAAATATCTTATGTTATCAGCTTTATTATTGTACGCATTATTTCAGTAAAAGTCAACCTTTATTTCCGACAAAAGGCATCACAATCTTTGGCTTGGATCAATTTATCAGTATCTTGCATATTTTGCGTTTAAGCCCACCTCCGGCATAAAGGAGGCCCCATGCACATTAGGACGCGCATTTAATTTCCATATAATCTGTCTGCTACTTGTTTACTGTTTTCCACTCTATACATGTTATTCAAAGCAATAATTATTCATCTCATACTAACTTGGTTTGTTTCATTTTTTAGAGAAGGTTTATTTTGCCTGCTTTATTTTCCAAAAGTTGATTCGCGTTGATTGAAATCAAGTGAACACCATTACTTCACGAGATCCAAGGCACAATCATCCGACAAAATGACTGATTCAGGGGCAGCCGAACAAACCGGTTTGGGACTTGTCGCTCTTCCGGGAGGTGAACCAGAGACATCGGAAAGGAGAAATACTTCCGTCCCGGATGAATACCTCGCCCAACTACTGCAGCAAATGGCAACTATGCAAACTGAGATCGAACGGCTCAGAATCTTACCAATCTTTCCATCAAGCATCAACCCTCCATCGCTGAACAAGAGACGAGCGCAATCGCTTCCACACACCTTTCCATCTCACGAACCATCATTCCCCGTAACCTTCCCCAAAATCCCTTACCAAGTAGAACCAATCCTCAACTCGCCAAATTTCACAACGTACCAATCCGCATCCTATCAACCCGCAGCCACTCCACAACAAAGCCCGCTACAAAATGACCCAGTATCCTTCACAGCTCCATATATACATCCAGCTCCACTTACCCAAACTACCCCACTTGTCCAAAATATCCCTCCCACACTAAATTACCAGGCAACCCAACAAATACCAATGGCACACATCACTAACAAGCAGTATGTGCCACCGGTATATGCAACGGAAGCCCAACCTTCCACTTCTACCATACCAAACATACATCATCAGGAGATAGACCAATATGAAGAGATGGAAAGGCAAGCAAGGATTAGAAATGATGAAAGTATGGCAAGGGAAATTCATAGCCTAAAAGAAGCATTTAAAAACATTCAAACCAGCAAGGGGCATGAAGGACTCGAGTATGAAGATCTCTGCATGCATCCCGACGTTCAGTTGCCTGTCGGGTATAAGGTGCCAAAATTTGACTTATTCGATGGAAAGGGAAATCCTCGCGCTCATTTGAGATCGTATTGTGACAAACTGGTTGGAGTGGGTAAGGACCAGGCCATAATAATGAAGTTGTTCATAAGAAGTTTGACAGGGGAAGCGCTCGACTGGTACACAAGCCAGGACCCGCGAAAATGGCATAACTGGGGCACAATGGCACAGGATTTTGTGGACAGGTTCAGGTTTAACACCGACACAGTCTTGGATAGATTTTATTTAATGAAATTGGAAAAAAAATCTACAGAGACTTTCAAAGAATATGCCATGAGGTGGAGGGCGGAAGCAACAAAAGTTCAGCCCCCAATGGCGGAAAGTGAGATGACCACGCTCTTTGTGCAATCTATGAAGGATGCAACTTATTACGAAAAAATGATAAGCGTCATTGGACGGAATTTCTCTGAAGTGGTTAGGATGGGAGATTTCATAGAAGAAGGTATCAAAACAGGGAGAATCACGAACTTAGCAGCATTGCAGGCGACAAGTAAGGCCATTCAGTCAGACTCGTTCGGGGGAGCAATTAAGAAGAGGAGGGATGGAGCGTCCCTTGTCATGGCAGTCCAGGAACATGGGTCCAACCAAATGCCAACCTACCAAAGCCCGTCATCCCAGCCTCCCTACTATAATCAAAACACCCAAAATCATCAGCCCTCCTACTATAGCCGAAGAACACAAAGCCCTCAGCCTTATTATCAACACTCGCCTACTCCCTACCCTGTCTATCATACCCAACCAATATATAGCCCACCACGAGCACCTACCTATAGAAATTCCCCACAGTATCAACCCACACATCCGCCTCAGCCGCAAAACCATCCACCAAATACTCCCACACCCCGGGCAAATTACGAAAGAAGGCCAGTCAAGACATATACACCTTTAGCCGAACCTCTAGCCCAACTATACGAAAGATTGAGGACCGCAGGAATACTCCAACCCATCCCAGGGCATATCCCCAATCCTATTCCCAGATCGTATGATGAAACTAAGCATAGTGCGTACCACTCGGGGATCACCGGACATGACACTGGAGTTTGCTTTGCCCTCAAAGACAAGATCGAGGTTTTGATCAAAGAGGGAATTATCCAACTGAAAGGACCTCCCCCTAATGTAAATAATAACCCTCTGCTAAATCATGACAATGCCAATATAAACATGATTACCGTTGGTGAAGAAAACAGTTTGGAAGGGACCATTGTGCTAGTCCGAACAGAAGAAAGGGTTGAATCATCGGCTTTGATCACCCCTATAATTACAGTTCAAGTGAGGGCACCGTTTGAAGTGGAAGTACTTCCTCCGAAATCGCGGATGGTGACGCCGTCTGTTGATACCAAAACTGCCCCTTGGAGCTATTCGATTGGGGAAAGGAGCAGGGGAAAGGAGAAACAAATTATAGAAGTTGTCGTCGCTGGTATGACAAGATCCGGACGATGTTATGCCCCTGCAGACAATCCAAAAAAGGTTGTAACAGAGACTGAAGTAGAAGAGTTCTGGAGGAAGATGCCAACCAAGGAGTATTCCGTTGTAGAGCAATTGAAGAAAACATCGGCTCAGATTTCTTTGCTATCATTGTTGATGAATTCTCCGGACCATGGACGCGCTTTATTGGAAGTACTCAAAGAAGCTTATGTACCGAGAGAGACCACAAAGTAGAAACTCTACCTTGGTCGGACAGATTTTAGAGGCCCATAAAGTCTCTTTTCATGACAAAGAATTGCCACCTGAGGGTTTGTGCCACAACAAAGCTTTGAACATAACAGTAAAGTGCATGAACAAGTTCATTTCTAAGGTATTGATTGATGGAGGCTCAGTCGTCAATATTTGTCCGTCTGCGACTCTCCGAGCCTTGGGAATTAGCATTGGAAAGATTCGCGAAAGTCATCTGAGAGTTAAAGGTTTTGATGGAGCCCAAAGGAGCGTTATGGGAGAAATGGATTTGACATTACAAGTGGGGCCCGTGGAGTTCGTCGTGGAATTCCAAGTGTTAGACATATCTACCAGCTATAACCTACTAATGGGAAGACCTTGGATCCATGTGGCTGGTGCAGTTCCCTCTACCCTACATCAGAGTTTGAAGTTTGTCTGGGATCATCACGAGGTCGTGGTACACGGAGAAGGGAGCAATTCAATATGTCCCGAAGGACAGATCCCTGCTGTTGAAAGCGTAGATACACTGGATGGGTCTGTCTTCCATGTCAGAGAAATTACATGTGCCTCCAAAGCTGAAATATTGAAATTACCCCGGGTTCTCACAATGGTGGCCCAGGAAATGTTAAAGAATGGCTTTAAGCCCGGTCGAGGCCTCGGATTGAATTTAGAAGGTATGGTGGAGCCTGTTCACTTGCTCAGTAAGAAAGATACTTTTGGTCTCGGATACAAACCCACTTCTAAAGAAGTCTTATCAGTCAACCTCCGAAAGAAAAGGGACACTCCCTTGCCAAAGCCTGTTCCACCCTTGAATCAGTCATTTGTCAAAGCATATGCCGCTCAGGAGTCAAATGAAGATGATGCAGACGACCTCGCGGAAGGACTCAAAAGCCTTTTCATTGCAGAAGAAGAAATGGAATGCAATGTAATTCTGGATGATTTTGATGAAGGCCCAACTATTTGGGATGCAGAACATGGAGATATTTTGAAAAATTGGACCTGTGCCCTACTGTTTCTCCGGGAAGCTTGGTAGAAACTACCTTAGTACTTTTTGAAACAATGCGATTCTAATTGAGGCTTGAATCGCATCTATGCATTTTAATGTGTTTTGCCTCCATCTTTTGAAAGCTTAAATGACAAATCCACATTTGCTTTTGCTACTTCAAAATTTATTTTGTTTACTAATTTTCTTTTCTCTTTCAGCATGCAAACTAATAAATCTGTCGATAATGTGAATGTGACATGTAATGAAACAAACAAACAAAATTCAAACAATGAACAGGACTTCGAAGAATATGAGGAAGACTCGCAAACTGTAAGAATTGATGAGGAATTGGAACATTTTGAGAATAAACCAAAGCCAAATTTAGAAGAAACTGAGGCAATAAATTTGGGGGATGCAGAAAATGTGAAAGAAACAAGAATCAGCGTCCATCTGAACGCCCTACAAAGGAAAGAACTGACGGATCTTTTGAGACAATATATCGACGTATTTGCTTGGTCTTATGACGAGATGCCAGGGTTGAGCACGGATATCGTTTCGCATAGATTGCCTATCGATCCATCCTACCCTCCGGTGAAACAAAAACCAAGGAAAATCAAGCCTGATTTGAGCTTAAGGGTCAAGGAAGAGGTGTCCAAGCAATTCGATGCAAAGGTCATTCGAGTCACAAGATACCCCACTTGGTTGGCCAACATTGTACCGGTGCCAAAGAAAGATGGAAAGATACGAGTGTGCGTGGATTATCGGGATCTCAACAAGGCCAGTCCGAAGGATGACTTCCCTCTTCCAAATATTCACATACTCATTGACAACTGTGCAAAGCATGAATTACAATCATTTGTTGATTGCTTTGCTGGTTACCACCAAATCTTGATGGATGAGGAAGATGCAGAGAAGACAGCATTCACTACACCTTGGGGAGTATACTGTTATCGGGTAATGCCGTTCGGACTCAAGAATGCAGGTGCCACCTACATGAGGGCCATGACTACCATTTTTCACGATATGATCCACAAAGAAATAGAGGTCTACGTGGATGACGTTATTATTAAGTCGCGAAAGACTTCGGATCACTTGACGGATTTAGAGAAGTTCTTTGATCGGCTGAGGCGGTATAACCTAAAATTAAACCCTGCAAAATGTGCGTTTGGTGTCCCTGCTGGAAAGCTGCTAGGTTTCATTGTAAGTAGAAGGGGTATTGAATTGGACCCCTCGAAGGTAAAAGCTATTCAAGACTTGCCTCCTCCAAAGAGTCGAAAAGACGTGATGAGTTTCCTTGGTCGCCTCAATTACATCAGCAGGTTCATAGCACAATCAACAGTGATATGTGAGCCGATATTCAAGTTACTGAAGAAAGACGCTGCTACCAAATGGACGACGGATTGCCAACAAGCTTTTGATAGAATCAAAGAATATCTGTCTAACCCACCTGTTTTGGTACCTCCAGAGCCCGGAAGGCCTTTGTTATTATATCTGTCTGTGTTAGAGAACGCGTTTGGATGCGTGTTGGGACAACACGATGAAACAGGAAAGAAGGAGCAGGCCATATACTACTTAAGCAAGAAGTTCACGCCGTATGAAGCTCGGTATACTTTGCTGGAACGCACTTGTTGCGCCTTGACATGGATTGCGCAAAAGTTTAGGCACTATCTGTCTGCATATACCACTTATCTCATCTCAAGGATGGACCCGCTCAAATATATCTTTCAGAAGCCCATGCCCACCGGGAAGCTAGCGAAGTGGCAAATCTTGTTAAGTGAATTCGACATCATATATGTCACCCAAAAGGCTATCAAAGGACATGCACTAGCCGACCATCTTGCGGAAAACCCCGTGGATGAAGAATACATGCCTCTCCGGACTTATTTTCCGGACGAGGAGGTACTGTTTGTTGGAGAAGACATCTCAGAAGAGTACCCGGGTTGGAGAATGTTCTTCGACGGAGCTGCAAACTTCAAAGGGGTTGGTATTGGAAGCGCTTTGATTTGAAATCAGTCAACACTACCCAATTTCGGCAAAACTCCGATTTCCATGCACCAACAATATGGCGGAATATGAAGCTTGTGTACTCGGACTTAGAATGGCCGTTGATATGAACATTCAAGAACTGTTGGTTATAGGTGATTCGGACTTATTGATTCATCGTGCAAGGCGAATGGGCGACCAAGAACGGGAAGATACTTCCTTACCTGCATTGCGTGAAAGAATTATGCAAAAAATTCAGCAAGATAGAATTCAAGCATATCCCACGAACTCAAAACGAGTTCGCTGACGCTCTGGCAACACTGTCCTCCATGATTCAACATCCGGATAAGAACTACATTGATCCCATCAAGGTGAGCTTATCGGATCAGCCGGCATATTGTTTCAATATAGATGGAGAGTTGGATGGAAAGCCTTGGTACCATGACATTAAGAGATATCTCAAGATAGGTGAATATCCAGAAGGCATAACCAGTATACAAAAGAGGACACTTAGGAGGTTAGCAAACCATTTCTTCCTAAACGGAGAGATCCTTTATCGGAGGACTCCAGATCTCGGTTTGTTAAGATGTGTTGATGCTCGAGAGGCAAGCAGTTTAGTTGAAGAGATACACGGAGGCACGTGCGGGCCTCATATGAATGGCTTCACTTTGGCAAAGAAGATTCTGAGAGCAGGATACTTTTGGATGACCATGGAAACAGATTGCATCCACTTCGTGCAAAGATGCCATCGATGTCAGATTCATGGCGATCTAATCAAGGTGCCTCCTAACGAGCTCAATGTGACGAGCTCTCCTTGGCCATTCGCAGCTTGGGGCATGGATGTCATTGGCCCTATTGAACCTGCCGCATCAAATGGACACAGATTTATTCTAGTGGCAATTGACTATTTCACAAAGTGGGTAGAAGCATCGTCCCACAAGTCAGTAACAAAGAAAGTGGTAGTTGATTTTGTCCGCAATAACATCATTTGTCGATTTGGAATCCCTGAGTCGATTATAACAGACAATGGAGCTAATCTCAACGATGTCGATGAATGAGATATGCGAAAAGTTTAAGATCACTCACCGCAATTCCACTCCATACCGACCTCGGATGAGCGGAGCGGTCGGCGACCAACAAAAACATCAAAAGAATACTACGAAGATGATTGATAATTACAAGCACCGCATGAGCATCCGCCTTTTGCACTTTTGGGATATCGCACTACGCCAGGACTTCTCTACCGGGCAACGCCGTATCTATTGGTCTATGGAAGCAGGCGTGTTACCGGCAGAAGTGGAAATACCATCTTTGAGAATTATCCAAGAAGTCGAAATGAGCGGCGAAATGGATACTGAGAATCGCACGAACAATTGATCTTTGATTGATGAAAAGCGATTGAACGCAGCCGCCACGGACAACTTTATCAAAACGAGAATGGCCAAAGCTTTCAACAGAAAGTAAAACCAAGGATTTTCGAACCGGGCAATTGGTGCTAAAGCGAATATTCCCGCACCAAAATGAAGCTAAAGGAAAATTCGCACCTAACTGGCAAGGGCCTTATATGGTTCACCGGGTGTTGACTGGAGGAGCGTTAATCCTAGCTGAAATGGACGGTGAAGTATGGCCAAAAGCTATCAACGCGGATGCAGTGAAAATATACTACATTTAGGATTTTTCTATGTAATGCATTTCTTGTGTTGTAAAAAATTGCGCTCCCAGGCGGGATACGCAAAGAACCCATGTCGGGTTCCGTTTCCTAGATTGCAAATTTCCCAGAAACACATTTCTTTGTAATATGAACTACGTTATGACCTGATTCCCTCGGCGGGATACGTAGGCGGCCACATAGGTTTCGGTCCCATTTTAGAAAATCCTTACAATCCTCTTTTGCTTGTAATGAACTACGTCACGACCTGATTCCCTCATGGGGATACGTAGGCGGCCTAAATCGGCTTCGGTCCCACCATTAGAAAATATTTTCTCCTTTATCTCACAAAAGACAAAATGCACCCATCTGATCACCCTGATAGGGCAGACAAGCAATCTACACAAGACTCGTTTGTCCGTTCAAAAGATCGTCATTCTCACATATCGAACGGGGCATTTTTAAGGTATCACCGCCAGAGGACGCCGATAAACATGGAAAAGCATCGGCAAACTAAGTCTTGATCGGAAGAATTTTGGATAAGACGTTTGCTTTGTTTCACCGCATGTCATCGCTCGATGCATATATATATATATGTGCAGTAATTTTTATAAGCAAATTATTTTCAACAAACATTTTCATCAAAATTCGATATAATTTTTATGTTTCTATTTTTTAAGATGCATTTCTACAAATTATTTTCGAATATTTTCATTAACGGCTGGCCAAGACTGGGAAGCAGAGAGGGGCTACGGGTCCGAATTAGCAGGACATGCAAATACCAAGACCGAAGCTACAAAGTCAACGCGAATCAACTCCCCCCTCCCAAAACTCATAAATTTATTTGAGTACAGGTTCTTCAGGTCGAAAACAGCAGGGAAGCTGCAACATTTATGAGCAGATTCGCAAGGGCCTCCGCATCGCAACTCACTACAAGAATCACTTTCATGTTTGGAGATTGTACAAAGACGTCATGCTAAACTACATGTCCCCAACCGTGTTGTGTCCACGCGAAGAACGGTATTTCGACTTACAGGGTCGCATTCTCATCTACTCAACTTTTGCATCGCTTATGTCCACACATTAACTATCATGGCATGGCAATAGGGCCCCAATTTACATTACGTCAACACGACGACACAAATCAGGCGCCCACCTTCTAATGCGGGTATATTTTAAATCAGGCGCCCACCTTCTAATGCGGGTATATTTTAAATCAGGCGCCCACCTTCTAATGCGGGTATGTTTTAAATCAGGCGCCCACCTTCTAATGCGGGTATATTTTAAATCAGGCGCCCACCTTCTAATGCGGGTATGTTTTAAATCAGGCGCCCACCTTCTAATGCGGGTATGTTTTAAATCAGGCGCCCACCTTCTAATGCGGGTATGTTTTAAATCAGGCGCCCACCTTCTAATGCGGGTATGTTTTAAATCAGGCGCCCACCTTCTAATGCGGATATGTTTTAAATCAGGCGCCCACCTTCTAATGCGGGTATGTTTTAAATCAGGCGCCCACCTTCTAATGCGGGTATATGTTTTAAATCAGGCGCCCACCTTCTAATGCGGGTATGTTTTAAATCAGGCGCCCACCTTCTAATCGCGGTATGTTTTAAATCAGCGCCCACCTTCTAATCGCGGGTATGTTTTAAATCAGCGCCCACCTTCTAATCGGGTATGTTTTAAATCAGCGCCCACCTTCTAATGCGGGTATGTTTTAAATCAGCGCCCACCTTCTAATGCGGGTATGTTTTAAATCAGCGCCCACCTTCTAACGCGGGTATGTTTTAAATCAGCGCCCACCTTCTAACGCGGGTATGTTTTAAATCAGCGCCCACCTTCTAATCGGGTATGTTTTAAATCAGCGCCCACCTTCTAACGGGTATGTTTTAAATCAGCGCCCACCTTCTAATCGCGGGTATGTTTTAAATCAGCGCCCACCTTCTAATCGCGGTATGTTTTAAATCGTGCGCCCACCTTCTAACGCGGGTATGTTTTAAATCAGGCGCCCACCTTCTAATGCGGGTATGTTTTAAATCAGGCGCCCACCTTCTAATGCGGGTATGTTTTAAATCAGGCGCCCACCTTCTAATGCGGGTATGTTTTAAATCAGGCGCCCACCTTCTAATGCGGGTATGTTTTAAATCAGGCGCTCACCTTCTAATGCGGGTATGTTTTAAATCAGGCGCCCACCTTCTAATGCGGGTATGTTTTAAATCAGGCGCCCACCTCATAATGCGGGTATTTTATTTTAAACCAGGCGCCCACCTCCTAATGCGGGTACTTTATTTTAAAGTGTAAACAGGCGCCCGCCCAACGCCATCATCTGCACAACATTAAGCAACGACATCATTTCAACTTACAAAGTCATATTCTCACATACATATCTTATGCAACTGTTATAACTAACTTTTATCTTAGCTCTGGTCCACAGGAATTCGAATCGGCGGGAGCTTTCAGCATAACGTGGAACTATATCTCACGGCGAACCAAGGCAATTTGGTCTAACAACCTACTTCGAACTTCGATCCACTCTTTCCCAATAGTTTTGTTATATCTGCGACCCGGTGTCATCATAACTTCGACACGGGCAACATTTCTTGAATCTACACCAACTTTTCCATAATTTCTCTCCCCCTGGGATCTTATTTCTACCCATGATCTTCCTTCAAGTCCCGTTGATCAGGACAAAATTGGCTACTCAGTCAACTTTCTTTGGCCGAAAACTCTTTCATCGTCTCCATCCAAAGAGGGGCATCTGTTGACACCCAATTTTGTCCCGTCTTTTCCGATTTATTTTGCAGTTTTAATTATTTTTAGCACCTCAAAACAATTTTAATCTGTATACATACATGCGTATATATATATATATATATATATATATATGTATATATCTCATTATTATTATTCGCATTTTTATTATATCATTTGCATATTTTATAATAATCATAAGTTATCCGAAATTCTATATTCTCGCAAAATTGCACGCATTTCCCTTTTATTAAGCATTAAGCATTTCGCAAATATTATATTTTATTATTATCACGTCGTTATGTTATTTTAAATAATTCACATCTTTTACAAAATATATATATATATAATATATTTTAATATTAAACCCCTCTTTTATATTTTTAAATCCATAACATTTTTATTTCCTAACTCAAAATAATTTCTACCCAACCCAAACCCTCCATTTTCCAAGCCCCACCGAAACCCAATTCGGTCGGCCCAACTCCGTTGGCCCAACAGCCCTTTCCCCTTTATTTCCCATACCCAACACATCAAAATAAAACCCCAACCCATTTCCCTTTAATCCCCAGCCCAAAACCCCCTTTATTTCCGGCCCAACCCCATCACCCACACCCAAGCCCAAACCCAACTGCACAGCCCACTCACCCAATTGGCCGGCCCAAGCCCAAAACCCTTCCCTTTTAATTCCCCAAACCAACAAACCCCAAAACAAAACCCAAAAAAAAAAGAAAACACAGAAAACCTAAACCCTACCCCCCCAAGTCGCACCCTACACCCCCGCCTTACATCGCCGCACCCTACCCGCCACTTCACCACTGCCACCACCCTACCCTGACACCGCCGAACGCTTGCCCCAAGAACACGCCCCAAAATCAGATTTTTGTTCCCCCTTTATTTTGAAATTTGAATTCGTTTAAGGGGGGGTATGAGGGGTTGGGACGTTGGGTTTGAGTACCTATAAATACCCCATGTTGTTCTTCATTTTGAGGGGATTTTTTCGGAGGATTTTTGGGAAAAACGATTCAATATATATATCTTTGTTGTGTTCTTGATTTCAAGCATTTGCCTTCCTTGTTATCCAAGAATCAAGTCCGAAAAGGTTTGTTCTTCCCTTTGATTCTCTGATTTTTTTTAGTTTTTTCGATTCGGGTCGGGTCACTGACCCGGGTCGGGTCGACCCGATTCGGGTAACATTTTTCAGAATTCTTGCATTACATGTTCTTGTTATTGGTTATCTGAATTTGGTGTTAAAATTTGATTCGGGTTTTGGATCACAGATTCGGGTCGGGTCACTGACCCGATTCGGGTCGACCCGGTTCGGGTAATATTTTTCAGAATTCTTGCATTACATATTCTTGTTATTGGTTATCTGAATTTGGTGTTAAAATTTGATTCGGGTTTGGATCACAGATTCGGGTCGGGTCACTGACCCGGTTCGGGTAATATTTTCAGAATTCTTGCATTACATATTCTTATCATTGGTTATCTGAAATTGATGAAATTATTTGATTCCGGGTTGAAACTCCAATTCGGGTCGGGTCACTGACCCGGGTCGGGTCGCCTCAATTTGAATTTCCAAATTTCTTGCATTATTCTTTGTTATTATTATTGGTTATCTGAAATTGATGAATTTATTTGATTAGGGTTGAAACGCTGATCCGGTCAGATCAGCGACGGTCAGGTCGACCTTAGGTTGGGTAACATTTTCGTAATTCTTGCATTTCATATTCTTGTTATTGGTTATCCGAATTGGGTGTTGAAATCGATCCGGTTGAAACATCGATCCGGTCGGTCGACCCGATTTGGATATTTCCGCACTTGCATTCAGTATTCTTGTTATTATTTATCCGAATTTGCGTCTTTGAAATCGATTCGAAGTTCGGATCATCGATCCGGTCAGATCATCGACCGGGTCGGGCGACCGATTTGAATATTTCGAATTTGAACTCGGGTCGGATATTTTAAAGCGCTCACGCTGCTCGTTTCTTTAGCCTTTGTTTCTTGTTTTATTAATATCGCATTAAGGCCGACGAAATTGAATCCGAGGCCGCGCTTTTCTTACGCTTTCGCTTCTCGCTTTTTAGTATAACTGTTTTAGATATCCGTTAACGGATATATTATTGTTTTATTAAGTTTCTTGTTTTAGATTTCTTGCGACGGATATCATTGTTTTCTTGTTTTGAATAAATACCGCGTCTGTTGGTATTTGTTTTCGCTTTCATCGCTTGGATTGATTATTGTTTTTATCGCTTTTTACGTTTCTTGTTTTAAAATAAACACCGCACCTTTCAGATATTGCTTTCTGATTCAGTCCATCGCTTTCAAAGATTAAAATTACCGTTCTCTTTTATCGCTTAAACTAGACACCGCGTCATTTTGAGCTGTTTTTACGCCTCTGTTTTTACGCTCTTTGCTCACTCTGCTGCTTTGTTTACATTCCGATTTAATTTTGCTGATTTGAACCACGATACTACACCGGCGATGAAAAATATCCGTCGATTTTGAGGCCTCCACAGTTGCAAAGACGGAAATATAACTTCTGGGCAAGGATGAAGACTTAAACCTTTTATCCGAGATCAACATGTTTAGTAGGCGAGGTGACTAAAATAACCAACAAGTTATATATATTCGCAGCCACGACGTGATTATTGTGATCTTTTCTATTTCACCCGAGAGACCAACACGTTTAGTAGGCGAGGCAATCAAAATAAACTACATTAGTCATATGTTTGCAGCCACGACGTGATTGGAATGTTCTTTTCAAAATTTAAGTCTGAGCCCTCCGTGATTAAAACATTCACTGTTTTGAATACGAATATGAAGTTATTTGTATTTAACTGTTCCTAACCGTTTGTTCTTGACTGACTTGCGAGGATTAAAGTAAATAACGGCTAATTATTCCTCGGAGTTTATTTATTTTATTTCTTTCTTTAATTCAGCTTTTTATCTCGCTTTGTATTGTAATATTATTTATCGCACTTATGTAATTATTGAAATGCTTAGAATAGGCAAACTTAGGATTTATTCATAGGTTAGTTTAAGATTTGAAACCCGTCGCTAGCTTATTTATTTGTAGGCTCGCAAACTTAAAAATCCTTCGCTAGTTTATTTATTTTAGGCTCGTCACGCGTATTCAAGATTTTCAAAACAACTTTTGTCATCTTTTATTTGCTTTATTAATCATAACGAATAAGTTTATCTTTTGTCAATTTACAATTCAATGATTCCCAAAATTTTACTTCTTTGGCATTATAGATAAATTGTTTTACTATCAATTGTCAAAATACATATTTTTTTCAACTCTACATGTATTTCTCTTTAGATATCATATAAATGCATATTTTGAAAAATCTCTACATTTATCTATCTTTTAAAATGCATCCTTTTTCTAATTATTTGCAAACGTCTTTTAATCTATTATACTTGTAAAACATGCATTATTTCTACCAATAATTAACCTGAGTTTTACCGGATAACCGCAAGTTAGCGGATCTTAAAGGATGCCTAACCCCTTCCCTTTAGGATAATAAAGAACCCTTACCTAGAATCTCACTAGTTTCGCAGACCTTAAAATTGGAGTTACATGGCAGCATTTAGTTTAATATCTAGGTGTCCTAATTCACCGTAAAAATAATTAGGTGGCGACTCCTCAATCATTTACCCAGGAATCACCGAACACGTCCGCGCTCCGCTTTGACCCGAGCCAGGTCGAAAAACGGGCGCGACAACCATTAGCATAACTCATCCTCCCCAACTTACATAATATGCTAAACCATAATTAAAAGGACTTATAATCATAACTTAAACCACAAAAGGGAAATAGTCTATTACCTCAAGGTTGGAAATGCTCCTAGAGCTCTGAAAATACCCTTATGCGGCGCTGGTTTCAAGATTAGCTATTTTCGGAAAGCATTTTCTGACCTAATAGTATCTATAGGACACCTGAACAATGATCTTCCCTAGTAGAATCGACTCCGCTGGAGCGGGCCCGCTGTGGCAGAAAAGCCATTGCCGTAGCAGATGTCACTTAACACATCATACCTCATCACAGCGAACTCGACTTCACTGTGGCGGAACTTCCCATTTCCCTATCTTCCTCTTCGACGAGCCAACCTTCCAACGAGGCATACCCACCAGAGCGGATGCTGGTTCTGCCATGGTGGACACCAGACACCAACATATGCAAAATAACCCAAAACCTCTATCCAACACCCGAAACACTCCCAAAACCCTCCGAACACAAACCAAACATACTCATCTATGGTAAACAGTGCTAAAAACTCACTCGTACCCTCAAATTTCACAAATAACTGAGCCAAGGCATACTTTTCTAAAGAATCAGTCGGGACAAAACCATAATCAAAACTTTACAAATATAACCATAGAATAGATCTGATTGCCTTGGGAAGAAAACCGATGACTCGACTAAGTCATAAATGACCCTTTAGAACTATTGGAAGCGACGGAACTTGGAAACAAATCCATCTAGCCATAAGTCACTTTTAGTCAAACTAACCAACTCTAAGTCTCTAGTTTTGGGTTTGTTTCCACCCAAAACTCATATAAATAGACTGATATAAGTACTTATGGCTTTGAATTGGTAAGTGATTCGGGTGTTGGTGAGATTCGAGTTGACCCAAAAATAAGTGAGGAAAATGGAGTTCTCGATTTATTGGCAAGGTAGGCAGTGTGGAGGTTAAAGGTTGTTCTGGGTGGCTTGGCTTAAAAGCGTGAGTTGGTATTTTGGGAGGTGATCCTGAGAGTCTTGCGGGAGAGTTGGTATTTTGGTATTTTAGTGGAGCTAAGGTTGCCGAAACAACATGAGGCAGTGAGGATCCGGTAGAAACGTTTGATGGGGACGTTGGTGTATTTGATGGTATTTGCGTGGAGTTGCATTTGGTTTTGGATTGAGGTCTTTTAATGGGGATGGTAATGAGGTGTTATGGGAGTTAGAAAGGTGGAGGAGCAAGTAATTTGAGCATGGATTTTATACGGATTGTTGGAAACAATCCGACACACAAACTAAGTCACAATTCGGTCGATATGGGTCCTTGAATGGTTACACGAGGAGTTAATTGCTCATGTGGGATCCAAGATGTTGTGATAAATTTCACAAGGACTTGCTTGAGGTTTGCTGCCCGCAATGCTCAAGACTAACCTAGCAAAGTGATCAAAACCTTCAACATAAGGGTGATTCTCCCGGAGAACCAAGCGAACCTCTCAAAGGATCAACTAAGTATAACAATCTCGGATTGAAATGCTTAGCTAAATTGAGTTAACACTCAAGTTTTTCATTCAACGACAACTGATTTTTACAATACACAAAGTCCCTAATTATAGTACTACATAGATGATTCGAGAGGGCAACTAAGAAGTCTCGGCCAAGGTGGGAACGCACGGTGTGAATGGTCCAAACCGTGTGGTAAACCGCGGCCAACCTTTGAACTTCCCAAGTCACCCTTTTGTTACTTTTATATGGGTAAATTCATGAACTTATAAAATTCATGAATCATCACTTTGGGAGCCGTAGGAAGCTTCCGTGGTGATGAAATCCTCGGCCACCTCTTCTCCTAGCCTAGTCATCCTTCGTTATTACAAGGTTCCTTACTTGTGTCCTAGCAAAAACTAATAATAGCCTAGATATTAATATAAGTTAAAATAAAGTTGCAAGGTCTCGACCAGGACCACATGAAAGACGACAAAGATTATGGCATCCTTGAGTCTTCAAGTTTTATTCTCGACCCAACTCCATATTCCATCCCAAGCTAGACATGTTACCATCAAATGATTAGCAATATTGGGCATCCCTAGCAAACCGCCTCTCGATTCTTGTTGTGGGATTAAGATTATTGGCTTACTTACATCATTCTCATTTTCTTTGACAGAATTTGTCCTTAAATTCTCATCATCCAAATAGGGGGGATAAATCTCCAACGTTGAAGGTGGAACTAACGTCCCCATACTCATTTGGTAGTTCGTTCTTGTAGGAACTTTCGTCAAATCTCGCTAATACCTTGAATGGACCATCCGCTCTAGGCATTAATTTATTTTTCCTTAGATTTGGATATCGCTCCTTCCTTAGATATATCCAAACCAAGTCTCCGAGTTGGAATTGTGGTTGAGTCCTTGATTTGTTCCTCCCTTTTGTATTTGTCATTGGACTTCTGGATTTGCGCTTGAATTTGATCATGCATTTTTTTGAAAGTCTCAATTCTGTCCTTCGCTGCGAAGTTTAAGATTTCCTTCTTTGGAATGGGAATTAGATCAAGAGGTAAGAATGGATTCGTACCATACACAACTTCGAATGGTTCCTTTCCCGTGGTGCGAGATAGACTTCGATTGTAGGCGAATTACACGTGAGCTAGTTTGATATCCCAATCCTTGGTCGTCTTACTCACTAACCCCCTCAACAATGTACCGAGGGTTCTATTGGGTACTTCAGTCTGACCGTCCATTTAAGATGGTGGGAAGTGCTGAACAACAACTTGGTGCCAAAGACCTCCAGAAAGTCTTCCAGAAGTAACTTAGAAATTTGACATCCCTATCCAACATAATTGTTTTTGGTATATCATGCAATCTCACCACTTCCTTCAAGTATAAATCCGCAATGTCAGTTGCGTTGTCAGTTTTGTCGCAAGCGATCAAATGCGCCATCTTGGAAAACCTATCGACGACCACTATGATGGAGTCCTTCCCACATTGTGTTTTTGGTAAGCCGAGAATAAAGTCTAAGTTCACATCTTCCTATGGTCTTTCTGCAACCGAAAGAGGAGTATACAACCTCTTGTGAAAAAACTCTAGGCCTTTTCACAAGTGGAACATCGACTCACTACTCCATGCACATCTTTACCCATCCGCGACCAATAAAAGTGTTTTTGGAGGATCTCTAAGGTTTTCATTATGCCAAAATGACAAACGAGCCCACCCGAGTGTACCGCATGCACAAACAACTCTCTCGTGGAACACTTAGGCACACATAACTTGTTCCCCATGAAAATGAACCCTTCTTCCAATGAATAAGACCCGTGAGTTCCATTTTTACATCCGGTCATCGCGTCCTTGAATTCAGGGTCTTGGTCATAAAATTCCTTAAGCACCTCAAATCCCATAAGCTTTTTTCTAGTATGGTTAACATGACATGGCGATGAGATAGGGCGTCCGCCAATATGTTAGATTTGCCATCATTGTGCTTTGTGGAAAATGTAAAGGTTTGCAAATAGGGTACCCATTTGGCATGCCTTAAATTTAACTTCCTTTGCCCGTGCAAGTACTTTAAGGATTCGTGATCCAAATAGAGAACAAAATGTTGTGGCCTCAAGTAATGTTCCATTGAGTCAAATCCCTTACAATAGCATAGAATTCCTTATCATAAGTGGAATAGTTGAGTCACGTACCATTTAGTTTTTCTCTAAAGAATGCAAGAGGACGTTTATCTTGGATTAATACGGCACCAATACTGACACCACTTGCATCGCACTCAACTTTAAAGAGTTTTTCAAAGTTTGGAACGGCTAGAACCGGTGTCTCACACAATCGTGCCTTCAAAGTTTGAAAGGCCTTTTGAGCTTCGGGAGACCACTTAAACTCACATTTTTTGTGAGTTCCGTCATGGGAACCGCAATGGTGCTAAAGTCCCGAATGAAATGATGGTACAAAGAAACTAATCTATGAAAGCTCCTTACGTCGCTCACGGTTTTGGGTGTGGGCCAACTTCGAATTACTTCTACCTTGGAAGGGTCCACGTGAATGCCTTCCGAGGATACTATGTACCTTAGAAATGTGGCGCTAGTAATCATGAAGGCACACTTCTCCAATTTACCATACAATTTCACTTCCCTTAACCTTTTGAATACGGCTTCTAACTGTGCCAAGTGAGACTACTTGTCCAGACTATAAATCAAGATGTCATCTAAATAGACTAAGACAAACTTTCCCAAGAACGGTCGTAACACGTTGTGCATAAGTCTCATGAAGGAGCTCGGGGCATTACATAATTCGAACGGCATCACAAGCCATTCGTACAATCTGTACTTTGTTTTGAAGGCCATCTCCCATTTGTCATCCTCTCAGATTCTCATTTGGTGATAGCCGCTTCTCAAATCGATTTTGGAGAACAATTTGGCATCGTTCAATTCACCCAAGAGGTCATCCAACCTTGGCATGGAAAATCGATACTTTATGGTAATGTTGTTGACCGCTCGACTACCGATGCACATTCGCCAAGTTCCATCCTTCTTTGGTACCAATAATGCGGGTACCGCACATGGGCTAAGACTTTCCCGGACAAAGCCCTTATCCAACAAGTCTTGGACTTGCCTTTGTAGTTCATTGGTTTCCTCTGGGTTACACCTATAGGCTGGTCGGTTCGGCAAAGAACTTCCCGGAATGAAGTCGATGGCATGCTCAATTCCCCTAAGGGGTGGAAGGCCAGGGGCGAGGTCGTTCGGGAATACGTCCTCAAATTATTTTATGAGGTCCTTCAACTCAGGGTCCTCAACCTTTTCTCCAAAAAGGCTTTTATTAGCCTTGTGTTAAAAAGCATGTAAGGGACACCCTTTCTTTAATTCCTCCTTGACTCCCGCGCTTCAAGTGGTTGGATCTCAGATTCTACCCGAGGCTTAGTTTCTTTCCCCTTTGTTTTTTTTAAACTCACTAGGCGGTAGTGGCACCAATCGAATTTTATGGCCATCATTTTGAAAAGAATAAGAGTTCTTTTCTCTATTGTGTCTTGCCTTTCGGTCAAATTGCCAAGGGCGGTCTAATAAAATATGGCAAGTGTCCATGGGTAGGACATCACACCATAAATTGTCCTCGTATTTGCCGATCTGAAAGCCAAAGAGGGCTTGGGTTGTGACCCTTAGTTGTCCGTCTTCATTTACCCATTAAAGATCATATGGCTTAGAGTGGTCACGAGTGGGCAACTCGAATTTGTCCACCATTTCTTAGGAGGCTAAATTGTAACTACTTCCTCAATTAATAATCAACTTACACACATTGTTCTTCACTTTGCACCGTGTGTAGAATAGTTGATTTCTTTGTGATTCTTTAGGTGTTTCGCGTGGAACCTTCAACTCACGTTGGAGTACCAAGCCTTCATGCTTTGGTCTGTTTGGTTCAGGCTCGGATTTGGTGCGCTTTCTCATGGTATTCCCGGCAAGTGCCTTTCTCAAGGCTTGCACATGTTCCGCAACTAACTCAGACATAACTCTCTTGAGTTCCTCGTTTATGTTAGCCATAGTGTTGTTGCGCGGGACGGAAATGCTTGGCTCTGATATCAAATTGATGTAAGTATGGAGGGCTTTGAATTGGTAAGTGATTCATGTGTTGGTGAGTTGACCCGAAAATAGGTGAGGAAAATGGGGTTCTCGGTTTATTGGCAAGGTAGGCAGTATGGTGGTTGAAGGCTGTTATGAGTGGCTTGGATTAAAGGCGTGAGTTGGTGTTTTGGGAGGTGATCCTGAGAGTCTTGCGGGAGAGGGTTGTGGTGGTGGTTTAGTATTTTAGTGTAGCTAAGATTGCGGAAACAACATGAGGTAGTGAGGATCCGGTAGAAACGTTTGATGGGGACGTTGGTGTGTT
Source organism: Anisodus acutangulus (assembly GCA_029783415.1). Taxonomy (NCBI): domain Eukaryota; kingdom Viridiplantae; phylum Streptophyta; class Magnoliopsida; order Solanales; family Solanaceae; genus Anisodus; species Anisodus acutangulus. The sequence goes on along the minus strand of CM056493.1, from coordinate 44,044,190 downwards.
TGATGGTATTTTCGTGGAGTTGCATTTAATTTCGGATGGAGGCCTTTTAGTGGGGATGATAATAAGGTGTTATGGGAGGTAAAAAGGTTGAGGAACAAGTAATTGGAGCATGGATTGTTGGAAATAATCCGAGACACAAACTAAGTCACAATTCGATTGATATGTGTCCTTGGATGGTAACACGAGGAGTTAATTGCTCGTGTGGGCTCCAAGATATTGTGATCAATTTCACAAGGACTAGCTTGAGGTTTGCTTCCCGCAATGCTCAAGACTAACCTAGCAAGGGTGATCGAAACTTCGACACAAGGGTGGTTCTCTCGGTGAACCAAGCGACCCTCCCGGAGGATCAACTAAGTATAACAATTCCAGATTGAAATGCTTAGCTAAATTGAGTTAACACTCAAGTTTTTCATTCAACGACAACTGGTTTTTACAATACACAAAGTCCCTATTTATAGTACAAGATGGATGATTTTAGAGGGAAACTAAGAAGTCTCGGCCAAGGTGGGAACGCATGGTGTGAATGGTCCAAATCGTGTGGTAAACCGCGGCCAACCTTTGAACTTCCCAAGTCACCCTTTTTTTAATTCTATATGGGTAAATTCATGAACTTATAAAATTCATGAATCGTCACTTTGGGAGTCGTAGGAAGCTTCCGTGGTGAGAAAATCCTCGGCCACCTTCGTTATTACAAGGTTCCTTACTTATGTCCTAGCAAGAACTAATAATAGCCTAGATATTAAGATAAGCTAAAAGAAAGTTGCAAGGTCTCATCCAGGACCACATGAAAGACGACAAAGCTTATGGCATCCCTGAGTCTTCAAGTTTTGTTCTCGACCCCGCTCCATATTCCATCCCAAGCTAGACATGTTACCATGGGATGATTGGCAATGTTGGGCATCCCTAGCAACCGCTTCTCGATTCTTGTTGTGGGATTAAGGTTATTGGCTTACTTGTATCATAGACCATGGGATCCGTGCCATCCATCTCTGCGCATCATAAATCCCACAAATAGTCTACATGAAGGGTCAAAACAAGCAAATAAGGGTCTTTAGCAAGAAATGACCAAGCGAGTCTTTACATCAGATACCAATTAAAACAACGTTCATCATCTAATGGAGAGAAACAAATAGGGGGAATATACCGTAAGTAGTGAACAAGCTTAGATATTTGCTCCTTATATATGACTCGGCCTTCCAAGTTGCCTCTTCGAAACGACGATGCCTCTAATGAACCTTAATTGAAGTTATCTCCTTCGATCTCAACTTCCTCACCTACCTGTCCAAAATAGCCTTACGCTCCTCCTCAAACTCTAGATTTTGATCAAGCAATACTGAATCCCACTGGATAATGTAATAACCATCAGCATGATATTTCTTCAGCATAGACACATGGAAGACTGGATGAACGCCTGAATGACCCGGTGGTAGAGCCAACTCATATGCCACCTCTCCCACTCTCTGAAAAAACCTCAAATGGTCTGATATACCTTGGACTCAACTTCCCTCTCTTGTCTAATCTCACCACATCCTTCATGGGTGTAACCTTCAGAAGAACCTTGTCTCCCACCATGAACTCTACGTCTCAGACCTTCCGGTCTACATACTCCTTCTGTCTGCTCTGCGCTGTCAGGAGCTTGTCCTGTATCACTCTCACTCTCTCTAAAGACTCCCTCAACAAATCATTACCCCAAGATGGACCTCAAACACATCAAACCAACCAATCATATATCGACATCTCCTACCATACAATGCCTCAAGTTCTAGTCCGAATGACCACCAAAATTAATCACACAGGCCCGTAATATGTCCTTCAATACCTGAATAGTCCACTCGGACTGACCATCGGTTTGAGGGTGAAATGTTGTACTGAGAAACAAGCGAGTACCTAACTTTCTCTACATGGTCCATAAGAAATGCAAAGTAAACTGAGTACCCCGATCCGAGATGATAGAAATAGGAACCCCATAAAGATGAACAATATCCCGAATGTACATCTTAGCCAAGTTCTCTACATTATTCGTTATCTGAATTGGAATGAAATGCGCGGACTTAGTAAATCTATCAACAGTAACCCAAATCACATTAAACTAGCCTAAAGTCTTAGGCAATCCCACAACAAAATCCATAGCGACCCTCTCCCACTTCTACTCTAGAATGGGCATCATCTCAGACACGCCACCTGTACGCTGGTGCTCATACTTGACCAACTGATAATTCTGACATTGAGACATAAAATAAGCAATGTCTCTCTTTATCTTCCCCTACCAATAGTGTTGCCTCAAATTATGGTACATCTTAGTAGCGCCCAGATGAATCAAATACCTAGAGTTGTGGGCCTCCTCCATAATCAACCTAGTCAAATCTCCCACGCGAGGCACACACACTCTACCCTAAATCATCAGAATGCCCTCTCCATAAATCATGGCCTCCTTGGTCTCGCCACTCATCACCTTATCTCGAATCTTGCACAACCCCACATCATTGTACTGGTGCGCCCGAATTTGATCCAAGAGAGATGACCTCACTTTTACAAAAGACATAATCCTACGCGAATTCGAAAGATCAAGCCTCACAAAATAGTTGGCTATAGTTTGGACCTCTAATGCCAAAAGACGCTCGAAAATAACCAAACAAGCTAAACTTTCCACGCTAACCGCCTTCCTGGCTCAAAGCATCTGCCACTATATTGGCCTTTCCCGAATGATACAAGATGGTCATGTCATAATATTTCAAGAACTCCATCCACCAACGCTACCTAAAATTCAAGTCCCCCTGATTAAACACGTGCTGAAGAGTGCGGTGATGAACTGGATAGGAAACACAATGGCAGCCAATTGTCTACTAACTTCCTAGCCTGAATGAAAGAAATGATCTTCTTAGGAGCAGGGCTGGAAACGCCCTTCCACTCCAACCTCAGAATACCAGGCATCACTAGAGTAACTTACTTGGCATGACAATCCAGAATTGCGTGGTATGGTGATAACCAATCCATCCCCAAAATAATATCAAAATCAACCATGTCTAAAATGACCAAGTCTACCCAGGTATCGTACCCTATAAAAGTAACCAGACAAAGTCGATAAAATCAATCTACAATCACAGAATCACCAACTGGTATAGACAAAAAAATAGGAATCTCTAGCATATCACACCACTTATCCAAATTAGTAGAAAAGTAGGCGGATATATAAGAGAACGTAGACCCCAGATCAAATAACACTGAAGTAGATCGATGACAAACTGAGATAGTATATGTGATAACTGCATGTGATGCCTCAGCCTCCAGCCTACTAGAGAAGGAATAACAATGAGTGCATCCTCCATCAGACTGGGAATCCAGATAGCCGCCTCAGCCTTATCGATCCCCATTTCTACTCTCCTGAGAACCACCCCGACTAGTCTGATGGTCACCATGGCCTGACTAGAAACCCCCTATACTAGACTGCCCGCCATCTCTAGATGGATGTGCTGGGGTACTGGGTGTACAGGATCTACCTGATATAAGCTTAAAATAATCTCTCATAAAATTCCATAACTCTCCACAATTGTAACAAGTCCTGGCCGCTGAGGGCTGCTGAATTGAGATAGAAAATCTAGAGTGACCACCATGGTCAGAGTATCAAGACTAAGAACCTCAAGAAGAATGGCCCCACTATAACCGCTCTGCCCTATAGAAGCACCATCTATAATCTGAAGGGCTACCTGAATTGATCTACTAGACTGTGAATGCTAGAATCTACCATGCTACACCCACCCATGAGATGTATACCCATTGTAATGCCTATATCACTGCATCCTCTTGTCGGGCTCCTGTCTGGGCAGTTTGCCCCTCACAAACTCCACCATCCTAGCATGCTTAGCTCCTGACTCGAAAGAAGCCCAAAGGCCACTAATTGTAATGAAGCCAACTAAAGGGGAATACTCAACCCTTTCACAAAGAATCTAACTCTCTCTGCCTCTGTAGGTAGTAATGGCGCTGCATAGCACGACAAGGCATGAAAATGAGTCTCATAATCAGTAACTGATGAACCCCTCTGCTCCAAATTAGAGAATCCATCACGCTTGCTCAAACGCAAGACAAGGGGCACATACTTCTCTAGAAATATTCAATAAAACCAGACCCAAAATAGTGGAGGTGACCCTGCTCATCGATAATCAACATAATCCCTCCACCATTGCTTTGCATCCCCTATCAGCTGAACTTCAACAAAACAAACTCCGTGTGACTCAACGATACCCAAGGTAGGTAACCTCTCATGGCTAATCACAAAAAAACCGTAGGCATCCTCCTCCGACTGGTCATAGAATATGGGAGGTTTATATTGGAAAAGCGTTCCCATATCTTTCGCTCATTGTGGGTCATATTAGTCTCTATAACCAGTCGAGGACTAAACTCGAGTGCTGAAATCTCATCAATATAGGGTGCCGACATAGCAATAGGTTGAACCCTGGAGTACGAAACTCGAGAGTCTATTCCACTATCTCCCTCAGTTTTGTGACCCACCCGCAGTAGTCGGATGAATGCCCGCCTAGGCAAAACCATCAAGCACACTTAATAATCTGACCAAAGTGTCCTAAAGAACTAGAGTAGCTATAAATTCGGGTTGAACAAGGACTGGCCCCATCTTCTCATTATACTGCTCATCCTGAGGCTCAATATATAGCTTAGGGGAAACTAAACTAGCATGAGCCTGATCTGCTCTCTGTTCCCTACCCTTTACTGGTGTAGCTCTTCAGGCTCTACATCAGCCCCAAATAAGTCCTCTATAGCGACCGCGCACTGCAGGTGCAGGTGCTGGTGCCTCATCTCTCACAACATGATTTGATGTGCCTAAATTACACCTCTAAAAAGGATGTAAAGTGGTCATTAGCAAATATAAAACCCAACGAAGGCTGGGGTCGAATCCCACAGGGAATATAAGAAGAAACGTACACTTTAATTTTAAGTCTTAATGTTTAGCTGATATTTCAATAAGAAAGAAATAATTGTTTGGTTGTTATAACTATGATTATATGAATACATAACAAGTAATTGAATTAAGGATGATCAACTAACACAATAACAATTAACTGAGTTTTTACTATCAAATTTAGAGGACTAGGGTTGTGACACTTTGGGGGTAAGTATGCAATTAAGCTATTGATCAATTCAATTAAGGAGTAGTCATGTTCTAAATCATTAGGCTAAATTGGGTATCAAGAGGTTTTCCAACCCAATTGATACATTTCATCCAAGGCTTTCCCAAGATCTAAGATGTGTAATTAAGAACACTAAATTATATTGCAAGTTAACTAGGCTATTCCTAGTCCTAGCTATTAGATGAGGGTTAGATCCTCAAATCCTTGTCAATAACTCTTTTCATAATCTCTATAAATTTTTTAAAGCTATATGGAGAATCTACCATCCAAGGAATATTCAAATTCTCCTGCCCATATATCTCCCAGCTCGGTATGCAGTATGTTTGCGGTGTAACATTCTTTAGGATGCGGTCGCATACTTCAGGAGTCACCGTATTTCAACTTTTTGTTTTTGTCTGAGCTCTGGGTATGCGATCACATAATTGTCAAGCAATGTCACATTTATATAGCATTTCAACCCTTTTCGTTTAGCTCATTGGTTGATTTCCTCGAGAGTATGCGACCACATATGAGAGTTGGAGGTGTCACATACTCATCGCATAGTGCTTGATTTTATCAACTCTTTTGTTCCAAGTTTGCGGTCTTTTTTCCTCTACATACAAGGTTTGCGTCGTAGCATATCCATCATATTTAGTGCATTTTTGGGATCTTTTTACTATTTGTTCCCCTTTTATTTCTTGAGCTTCAAATACTTGGAAACACACGAAAACAATATAAATAAAGAGTAAATTAACTTAAAATACATCTAAAAGTATAAGGAGTGAGTGCTAATAATCTGAAAACTCACAACATATCAACATTGATAATGCATAAATTCTCTATCTAGCTTAGAAAAGTGGGTAGAGATTAGGAAAAGAGTTATTGGAAATGATGTAGGGAATTAACCCATCTAATAGATATGGCTAGGAATAGCCTAGTTAACTTGAAATCTAATTTGGTGTTCTTAATTACACATCCTAGGACTTGGGAGAGCCTTGGATGGAATGTATCAATTGGGTTGGAAAACCTCTTGATACCCAATTTAACCCAATAATTTAGAACATGATTATTCCTTAATTAAATTGATCAATAACATAAGTAATGTCAAAGAAAAGGGCAGTACTTCTTTTTCTAACCCATTATATAGCAAAAACAGTGTAGAGAAAGATAAAGGAAAGAAGGTAGAGGTTACAAATGGGGTAGATAGAAGTAGAAAAAGGTGTTTTAAATGTCAAGGATTAGGACACTTTGCAAATGAATGTCCTAAACCTCGGGTAATGACTATTGAAGAATATCAAGAGTGTGGGGATTACTTTGTTATTGAAGAACCCGAAGTCGAGAAGGTCCTTGAGGAGGATGTTGATCTTGCGGAGAAGGGTGAAAGTTTAGTACTCCAACATGTGTTGACTGTTCAACTTGAAGAACATGAGGAGACACAAAGAGAGCAACTATTTTACACTCGATGCAAGGTAAATGACAAGGTATGTAATATGGTCATTGATGGAGGAAGCTGTGCCAATATGGCCTCCGTGGAAATGGTGGACAAATTGAAACTACCTGCCCGCAGCCATTCTAATACATATGCTCTCCAATGGTTGAAAAAGACAAAGGGCTAAAGGTAATGAAACAAACTCTTGTTAGTTTTCAGGTTGGTAAGTATGAAAATGAGATGTGGTGTGACATCCTACCTATGGATGCTTGTCATATTTTATTGGGTCGACCATGTCAATTTGATAGGAAAGTGCAACATGATGGAGAAAAGAATATCTATTATTTTCAAAAGGATGATAAGAAGATCCGGTTGATACCATTGTCACCTAGTGAGGTGAAGAAAATGAAGATAAAAATGCCAAAAAATATAGGGAAATGTCTGAGGCCCTCTTGCTTAATGCATCGGAGATAGAAGAAGAGTTGAAGAAAGGAGTTATATAAGTGCATTGGTGCACGAGTAGAAGAAGAGTCTTGTGGGTGATATGGTTGAAGATGCCGACTCGAAGGAACTCTTGAAGAAATTTGAAGATGTGATTCTGGATGATCTTGCACCCGGATTACCACCAATTAGAACCTATAGATACCATCCAAAAGAGGCTAAGGAGTTGTAAGAACAAATGCAAGAATTACTAGACAAAGTCCTTGTCCGAGAGAACCTTTGTCCATGTGCGGTACCAATGAAAGATGGAACTTGGCGCATGTGTATTGATAGCCGAGCGGTCAAAAACATCACCGTGAAGTATAGGTTTCCTATGCCAAGATTGGATGATATTTGGGATGAATTCAGTGGGGCTAATTTATTCTCCAAGATAGATTTGAGAAGTGGCTACCATCAAATGAGGATACGAGAGGAAGGTGAATGGAAGATGGCTTCCAAATCCAAGTATGGCTTGTACGAATGGCTTGTGATGCCATTTGGATAGTGGAATGCTCTCAGCTCTTTCATGAGGCTCATACACGAGGTGCTACAACCATTCATGGGGTATATAGTATCATCCGAGGGCATTCATGTAGATCCATCCAAGATGGAAACTATCTAGAGTTTGGCCTGAGCCTATGAATGTAAGTGAGGTAAGAAGTTTCCATGGTTTGGCTCATCATTTCATTCAAGATTGTTGTACCTTTGCTTTCCCTATCACTGAACTAATGAGAAAGGGTGAGTTAAAATGGTGCCAAGGAGCATAAAGAACTTTGGAAACCTTGAAGGGAAGGATATGTGAAGCACCGGTTCTAGACCATGAGAAGCTATTTAAAATTGAGTGTGATGCTAGTGGAATTGGTATTGGTGTCGTCTTGATTCAAGACAAAAGATCCATTGCTTTGTCTAGTGGAAAATTGGGTGGTGCACGGCTCAACCATTCTACTTATGACAAAGAATTTTGTATTGTGAGATCCTTGGTCCGATGGGGACATTATTTGAAGTCAAAACCCTTTTTCTGTATTTGGATCATTTGGTTTGGCCATACATAGATGACGAGAATTTGAGGGCAAATTCTGTTAAAGAAGGGGAGTATAATGTAAAGAAGGCTATGAGATTAAGTGTCCAACATGAGACACGAGGTGATTTGCTAGGAGTTCCGAAGATTTTCAATCATCCTATGATGATATGCTTAATGTGTAATGAAGTGTGGAGTGAAGTTGAAGAAACGACTTGAAGATCCAAGAAGTGCCATTAATTTTCGCCTTTTATGTAGGTCTTGGCCGAGATCATTTATTAACTTACTTTTAATTTCTAGCTTAATTACTAGTTTCCCTTTTAGCTTAATTACTAGGCCTTGTAATAAAATAGGATGACTAAGCCGAGAACCATCTAGAAAGAGAAGCTTCCAACGTCTCCCAAGGAGGTAATTCATGAACTAGCTAGTTCATGCACTTATCTACATGGATGACACAAAAGGTTGGCCTAGAGAACATGAAGGGTTAGTCGAGCATCTCCCCCATTCAACTGAGATGCGTGGATGACACAAAAGGGTGGCCTAGAGAATATGAAGGGTTGGTCGAGAATTTCCCCCAGTCGGCCAAGATACATGTTTGTGTCGTTCTTGTTTCCTTTTCTAGAAGGTATAGAACTAGTATAAATAGGAGATGTAATTGATGTAAGGGGACATTGAAGTTTTATGAAATATATTTGAGTTTACTCAAACTTGCTAAGTTTTCAAATTTTGTGTTGTTATCTTAGTCGGACCTTTTGTGGGCCACCCTTTGGTCCTTTCGTGTTCCAAACCCTCGGTTTAAGTCTAGTTAGAACATTTGTGATCTAACCACACCCAAGCCAAGGTTCTATCCGGTTACTTGTTACAAACACATTGAAGGTCTTTTCGGTCTACATTACCTTACCCCCATATGAATTTGCTTATCAATTTCGTGCCCAATCCTTGTCCAAACTGCCTAATTCCTTGCACCCCAATACACTCCAATATTTCCCCAACTCACACCCAAAAGATCGTCAACCGACTCCTCCCACAAACACCCGAAACACCCAACTAATTCCCCACCGTCCCGATCGCACCTCTATTTCGTCAACCTTAATTTCCCGACAAGTTTCCGGCACCTTACCACCACCTAACCACCAAATACCAACCACCAACATAACTTACAACGTGTCTAGTTCATCCCCTCCAAACGCCTTAGCCCAACACCCTCTAAATTCACCCGCACACCTCCACCAAACACACACTGCCCGGAAACCCCCAACCTCTATTTGACCCCCATTTTCATATCCACCCGGTCCCAATCCAACTTCGACCCACCTAACCATACAATCCCCTCCTTATATACATCAAGGTGTAATAGAGTGGTGTTGAGGTGGAAATTTGCATTTTCTTGAAGTGGTAGAGGTTAAATAGCGACAACTCGTGCCCCCATGAGTTCATTATAGGAATCGGAGTCATAAGCCATCACACCTACACAACAATAAACAACAAAAAGAGTCATATGGGAAATATAGACTAAAAGTGTACACTAATTTGATATGCCCAAATTACACCTCTGAAAAGGATGTAAAGCGGTCGTTAGCAAATATAGAACCCAATGAAGGTTGGGGTCGAATTCCATAGGGAATACGACAAGAAATGTACACTTTAATTGTAAGTCTAAACGTTTAGCCGATATTTCAAAAGGAAAGAAATAAGTGTTTGGTTGTTTCGAACTATGGTTATATGACGACGTAACAAGTAAATCAATTAAGGATGATCAACTAACACAATACCAATTAATTGAGTTTTACTATCAAATTTAGAGGACTAGGGTTGTGACACTTTTGGGATAAGTATGCAATTAAACTATTGATTAATTCAATTAAGGAATAGTCATGTTCTAAATCATTGGGTTAAATTGGGTATCAAGAGGTTTGCAACCCAATTTATACATTTCATCCAAGGATTTCCCAAGCCCTAGGATGTGTAATTAAGAACACCCAATTAAATTTCAAGTTAACTAGGCTATTCCTAGCCTTAGATATTAGATGAGGATTAAATCCCCAAATCCTTGCCAATAACTCTTTTCCTAATCTTTATCCACTTTTCCAAGATAGATAGAGAATTTAGGCATTCTATATGTTGTCCACCATTAATACACATTACTAAGCTAAGAGTTATTAGATAAGAATCATATACCCTAATAAATTGATTTTAAACCCAATTACATGCTAAACCCTTTAGCCCCACAACCCTACCTAAGAATTTAGCTACTCATAATCAATACAAAATGAACAAAAGCTTTAATTAAATTCAAAGAAATCATATCTTTACAATGGGTAATGAAGACAAATGAATCTCTAGAAAGGGACCTTCCAAAGGCTTATTTTCCAATGCAAAAGTAAAAGTTGGTTCAGAGAATAAAGTATGGAATAATGAGCTCCGAAATCTATGCCTAGTATTTATATAGAAGGGAAAAAAAGTACAAAATATTCGCTGATGGATTGCTATGCGACGACAGGAATGCAGCCGTATATGGAGTTTGTGGTCGCATTATGATCGCATTCTCCTGCCCAGATTTCTCACCGCTCAGTATGCGGCGTGTTTGTGGTGCAACATTCTTCAGGATGCAGTCACATACTTCAGGAGTCACCACATTTCATCTTTATTGGTTTAGTCTGAGCTCCGGGTATGCGATCACATAATGGGTATGCGATGTCGCATTTGCATCACATTTCAGCCTTTTTTGTTCAGCTCACTGGTTGATTTCCTTGAGAGTATGCGACTACATATGAGAGTTTACGGTGTCGCATACTCATTGCATATTGCTTGATTTTTCCAAAAACTCACGACTTATCAGGCACGGGTCCTCACCACCTGTGAGAGAATAGAAAACAAAGGTCAGATACAAATTTGATAAGTCGTAGCATGAAAGGAATGAAGAAAGTGAAGTTTCCTAAATGTCACATACCCTCTCGAAGATAAGTACAGACGTCTCCGCACCGATACGCAAGACTACTAGACATTGCTCTTGTATTTAAGAATGTTTAACCTAAAGCTCTGATATCAACTTTGTCACGACCCCTTTTGAGAAATCGTGGTGGCACCTACACTGTTCCTTCGGTAGGCGGGCCACTTCCCATTTGACAACATAATAAAGTAAGAAATGCAGAAATAAAAAATACTTAATAACACTATCTATTCATAAGATAAATGCGGAAAATAAGTCTGAAAAACATCAATACAACCCCCATGAATCTGGTAAAAAATACAAGAACTTTAAAACCATACAAGAATCCAACATAATAGGAACATAGCCTAAAAGTCTGGATATGTCTCTCCAGTAAATATAAGATAGAAGTAAGATAGGAGAATCCAAGATTATGCTGGAAAGAAGCATCCTCACCCTGAACACTCAAAATTTGCCGGCTCAGACTTAGCCTCGATATCCTAAACTGGTGGAAGGCGTTGTATCCGTATAAAAAAGAATGTAGCAAGTGTAGCATTAGTACACAACGTACCTCCGTATGCATCATAGACCGACAACGATGGAAGATACATAACAAAAATAAATATCATGTTGACTCTCAAGTAATCATATGCTAAACAGTTCTATAGATCATATAAGTCACCTTGTCCACATAATAGTTCACTGAATCAAATAAGTCACTTTGTTCATATGTGTTCATGAATCATGTTAATCACCTCATTTATGAAGGAGTTGAATAACCAATAATCAGTGTATCAAGTGACCAATTAACAATGCCCTTTTATCAAGAAGTCATCCAAGTTTCATTAACCATTCCAACAACTTTACCAATCAACATGTAATCAATGTAGCAATATATGTATGGTATGAATGCAATGCATATGCCAGGTACCTTTCATCTCTAATATACAAGAATTCAAATTCTATGAGTTGCACACTCATGGGGACCCGCGATGTCCATATACTCATCCGAAATTTCTCAACGGATCCCGGCTCTTGGCTGTAATAATATCCATTACAGGCGTACAACCCAGCCCTCCGTGATATCATAATCATCTCAGTATTACCAATCATCTCATAAAGTATTTTTACCTTTCCGGTCTCTTGGACCCACAATATTTTTATAACACTCTCATTTCAATATCATCAGAATCATGAGTGTATAAATGCAAATGACAATACAAGACAAGTAATCAGGATGTATGAGATGCAACCAAGTATAAGAGATGAATATCACATGCTTTCAGAAATTAAATAACATGTAATCCACGTAGAATCAGGATATCATATCGAAAGCAATGTGATGAATAAACACAACAATATCTATAATGGCGACGAGCCGAAATAATGGTGACAAGAACAAACAACAGCAGTTGGAATCAACTTAAGATTGATTCCCCAAATCACTCATCATCAAGTTCAACACCGGTACCCACCCAAGTATTCATCACAACCGCTAAGGTGGGACCTCCAAACACGCCCAATACCCTTAAACATTTATAACTAATACACATTTCTATCAAAGACTACAAAAGAGAAACCGTATCTTACTTCAGAGCCAAGTAGGAGCCCAAAACAATCAACCTTCAGTGCTGGCCTTACCCTTTCAGAGCGCCTCGTAGTTATCGTAGTCTAACATATATAGACTCTACGTTAATAATTAAACTAACACACATACAAGGACTTAGTCCATAAATAAACCAAAAGAAACCCAAAATCAACCTCGGGCCAACGGTATCAAAATCTGAACTTTATCACTCAAAAGCATAATAACATACTAACTAGTCATATCCTTAAGTTAATTGGAAAACTAACCCCAATTAGACCCTCAATTGCAAGATAGAGTAAAAAGTCTCAATCACAAAACCTTAGAGTTTTCCCAATTTAGAAAAGGTTTCCAATACCAAATTAATTATCACATCATGATCCTCTAACATTATTCAACATTAATTCACAATATCATGATCATCTAATTTATATTCCACCCACAAATTAAGGTTTTAGCCCTCTTATTCCATCAGGAAGAACTTACAACATTTCTTCCCCAAATAAAGTCTAGATTATGATTTAAAAGGTAAATAATAAAAAGGGGTGCAACTATACCTTAAAGAAGAACCCAAATGCAATCTTCAGGAATTTCTCCACTAAACTAGCTATGATCCCGAGGTAAAGGTTTTTGGGAAAGTGGGATTGTTTTTTAGAGTATTAAATAATATGACTGACAGTGATTCTGCAGGCGCAGTCTCGCTTCGATGGCAAAATGGTATGCTAAGGCAGAATCACTTAACCTCCCGCATCGGCACAGAAGCTAAAGAAACTCTGCAGAGCTGCCATCGCCTCTACGAGAAATCTCCGCATGGGTAAAATCCTCACAAATACTCAGGGCCCGCATCTATGAGCCAACCTCCAAAGAGGAAGACACATAGAAGTGGCTTACCAACCATTGGTGTGGACACCATCATTATTAAAATAACTCAACACTTCCACCGAACAACCAAAATATTCCTGGAAACCCCCGGATACAAACCAAACATGCTAACCCAATGTAAACATTGCTATAAACTCGCTCATGCCCTCAGATTTCTAATTCAACCAAGCTAAGCCATACTTTTTAAAAGAATTGCTCAAAATAACGAAATATCATAACTTCACAAATAAGGCCATAAAGTACATCTGAATGCCTCCAAAAGTGAGACAGTGACTCTACTAAGTTATAACTAACCCTCCAGAAATTTCAGAAGTGACAGAATAAAAACAAGTCCATACACTCGAAAGTCAACTTTGGATCAAACTTATCAATTCTAAGACTCTATTTTGGGTATTGTTTTGAAAATCACACAAATGAAACTCAGCTCAGTGCTACCCATCCCCCTGCATCAAAAACCCCACGAAGAATCTATAAGAAGGGAATTATAGTCAAATAAGGGTCTTTATCTAAGAATGACTAGACATGTCATCACATCACACTTCTGTTTGCTTAGCTCTAACAATCTTGATTGCTAAAAAAAACTGTTCTATGGGGCATAGATCTCATTGTAGCTCTTTTCTATAATTTGCACAACAACTACTGCGTCGAGCACAACTATGATATGAGGATACAATGCCTCTATGAGTGTATGTTTTGGCACTTCATTGAACTACTTATGGTGTGGACAATCCCTAAGAAGCGATTTGAATTTTTCCAAGATGAGTAAAGATACTCCTTTGCTTTCTTCCTGAATGACATCATTTTGCTACTGAGTCTCGCAATTTTCCTGATGAAAAGAATCTAGCCAAGAATTTTTGCGCTGAATTCTCCCAAGTGGTTATTATATTTGGTGGTTTCACCTTTGACCATCCCTTTTCTAGGCACGCAAGTGCATACAGTCAACAAGTAACATAATGATGAGTAAAGTATTGTTCCCAATGAGGATTTAGTCATTAACCTTCTAACTAGATTAAACAGTAAAGAAAGATAGAGTTTGTAGATCTAAACACAAAGTAAATAGAAGAAAATAATATGGTTGAGAAATTAGAACAGAGAAATATCCTAGAGTTAAGGGGCTATTCATATTGCGCATTCTTTTTTGTTAGTTCATTGAAAATCAGGTTTACTAGTCACGTGGTTGATTTTACTTTAGAGTTTGTCTTTGATAAATCGAAGCCTATTCAAACTACTGAAAAATCTATGTTTCATGATTGTATCTAGTAATAAGGATGCGACTGTATCTCTTGTATTTGACTAAGTAAGATGAATTAAGTAAAGGTCTATAACTAGATTGTCACTTGCTAGCTATAAGTTAGTCAGAGTCGCTAATCAATACGGACAAATCGTCGAATTACCGAACATGCCCTGCCGTATCCTATAATATAAAAGAGACTTCCCATTTCAGATGCACAATATAGATTCATAGATAGTTCAATTGATGATCAAGCAATCAAATAATTAAGCGCAGGATAATGTAAGTAAACTCACTCTCTCTCTCTCTCTCTCTATCTATATATATAAAAGGCAGTCTTGTGCAGTATGCTCACGTTATACGTGGGTATATCTATAAAGTATCAACTAACAACATTCATGAATAATCTTGCAATCTTAGAATAATAAAATACTATCCAGTCATAATATGGTGACCACACAATATATAATTGTTCAACTATAAAGAATATAAGAAAGAAAAGATAAATTGTGTAAATCATCATTCTATGATTCTTTGTCCCTCTTAGCATTGTTGTCCTCTTAAAAAATGTAGAAAGTGTATTTATAGTGTTAGCATTTTAATCTTTTTTAAATAGTAATAATTATTTTTAGAGAAACAGTGTTAGGATTTTACCTTGTTCTTCATAAAGTCCAAAACCGACTAGAATTACATCAAAATTGCACTGGTGCGCCGCACCACCTACCTAGGTTGTGTGATACAGCAAGCCTTTTCTTCGATAGTGAAATTTACAAGAAATTGTACCGGTGTGACGCACAAGGTATCTACCCATGCCGAGCACCATGCCACATTTCGCGATATGTCATTTTTTCAACTTTTTTTCATGTGTACTTGGACCTTGGTTCTTAGCTCGATCCGAATACTTGAGAATGACTTCTAAGTAGATTTCAAAGTCAGTTTCCATATCTTTCTGTATCAATCCATCAACTTTCCATCAAATAGATCCTACACATATATCAAGCATAAATTTGTCTAAATGTACTTAAACTCAAGAAAGTAGTAACAAATATGATACAAAATGTTTTTAAAAATATGTGCTTTTAGACGTATTATCAAACGTGACCCCGATAGTGATATAAGTATCACTACTATTTAGAAAATTTTGGATATGTTGCTGAGGATCCTCGTGTGATAAACTCATGAACTGCCTGTTAGCATGAAGCAGCTGGATCATCCTCTATTTCAGTTCAAAGCGCCCATTGATGGTGGGCTTAATAATACTGGAAGTGACGTTGCACACAAGTGTCAGTACCACTTCTTATATTGCTACTTGGTTGTCAGTCATCTTTACATGCAATTGGATGGGTGTTTATTGGTTTTGAATCATTCTTCGTTCCCTCAATTGCATGTGAAATGTTCGTTAAGGTTCCAGGTTAAAATTCGCAAGATTGTTATTACTTACAACCCTTCACATTAGAAAATAGTACCTGAATCACAATTATAAAGAGAAAAAATATTAGTACTCAACTAAATAAGTAGTAATCTAATTAAATTGTTAATTTCTAAGTCTCTGACAATGATAAAAAAATTGTTGCTCCGAAAATGCACGCAAGCTTACGTGGTCGTACAAGTAATAAAGTGACTTAAGAATTGAGTGGCATACCACAGATACTTATGATCAATAGTTATCACACGTAACTAAAACCAACTAATTAAACAAGTATTTTTCCAAAAGTAATTTTTGATTACGAACTACTGCAATAATGTAAAACTAGTAATTTAATGCTAACAATTCATCAAGAACACAAGTATGCAAAGCTTAGTAGTAAAAATAATGAGATGAGTAATTCCAAGGCTATGATTTATCTAACAATCATGTTATGTATTCATCTAAACTAACATAACAATTTATCAATTTTATTAATTTATAGGTTTAATATTATGAGTAATTAAGAATTTCTCGAGTTCTATTAGCCTATTCTAGTTGCTTTCATGCATATATGTCTATGGTTATGAACCTAAACAAGAACACATTTATATTTTCTGTAATTAACCAAGCAACGCAATTTAGGTATATGTCTATCCTAAGTGCGAATTCGCTCCTCGATATCCTTGATTAAAAACTTGCTCTATTTAATCCTATTGTATCTTGAATTTCCACTTCGAGCTCAATTCAAGATTCGTAGATATATCTTACTGTTAGCTAAGCAGTAAAACGAGCTCAGAATTAAATAAGCAAAAGCATAAGATAATTCACATAAACGCCAATTCAAATTTATACAACAACATTCATGTAGCTAACATAACGCTGAAACAAAGAAGTTTAGCAACTCATGATTCGAGTAAGGAAACAAAAATTCATGAATGTTATAAAAATAATGATGAAAATAAGAAGAAAAGAGATAAACTCGTTGAAGAATCAAGCCATGCCTTTTCTTTTCTCCACAATACATCCAAGATGTGTTTTATCGTGTAAAAAGTCTATATTGTAGAGTATAGGGATGTCCTATGTCTTTTAGACCAAAATCAAACATGATCATGAAAATGATCTGGGCGCTACACCGGGCGTTTTGCACTAGGTCATAATTTATATTTCAGAAGTTGCATCTCAATGTCATGCCTTCGTGCTGATGCTAGGTGTATTTATATGCTTTTATGCCATGTTTTACCCATATTTGTACTTTGTTTTAGAGCTAAATGCATTAAATAAACCTAACATCTATTGATTATTCGATATGGAACCAATTCGTGCGTTATTGTTGAATCCAGGTATTGTACGTTGAAAATGCTCTGTTTCAGAGAAGAAAGAGCGAGTTGTGAAAAGTCGAAGGACTTTGAAGTCTGAGTAGAAGTCCCAATATTCAATTGAAATCCAGTTCGGGTTCAAGATTCAAGTGTGTATCCAAAGAGGTGACAAAATGCGACACTACAGAAGCAAGAAGACAAGTGCGACGCACCGACGCCAGCTTTGGCAGATGCAAGGTGGACAAAATAGTGAAAGCCTAGAAAATGTGCCCACGTGTCGCGCTAGGCCAATGGCAGCGAAATTTCCCAATTTGTAATTTTTAGGGTAGTTTGGTCCGGGCTTATTTGTACATGCTATAAATACATTATAAACTCGTTTTAAGAGGGAGTTTAGAACTTTTGACATAGAGAGAGCTAGGAGCTGCTGTGGAGGCCGGAGTTTATTACGTTTTACATTTTCCTATCCATTCTACTAGTTTTATATTTTCTTTGGATGATTTGTTGTATTTCCTCCATGTCTATATGGAGCTAAACTTCTTGTTGTAGGGTTATGGTTCTTTTATGAACGTCGTTAATCGAATATCGATTTAAATTAATTAGTCTATCGTATTGGTTTATTTATTTAGTCTTGTAGTTAGTTATTTGGTTGCTTGATCAAAAATAAAATACTATCTTTGAATTTTCGATTGAACTCGAGACATGAATACTAGATATCAATAGGGTTAAATAGAGCAGGATCTCAACGATGGGCATCGAGGAGCGGATTTGCTCTAGGATAGAGAAATACCTAGTTCGGCTTGCTTGGTTAATATACAGGATATATAAATACATTCGTGTTAAGGTTCATAACCGTAGAAATATAGGCATGAAAGTAATACGAATAGGCGGATAGAGGACTCGAAAGATTCGTAGTCGCAATATCAAAACTGTCAATCAGTAAACTAGATAAAGTAAGAAGTTGAGTCAATTGAAGAATACAACGTAATTATTAGATAGCCCATAGCCCTAGACCGATTTCATCTCATCGATAATATAACAATCCGCTCGTTCTTGGTCAAATTTCATTATTTGTTTTCTTTTAATTTTAGTTGACCTATACTTACAACCTACAGATTTCATCTCTTAGGCAAATACATAGGATCATTTAATTTAGCTGACGCTTAATCATAAGTCTTTGTGGGTTTGACATCCAATTTCTAAAATCATTGTATTACTTGTACGACTATGTACGCTTGTGTGTGTTTGAGAGAAACACGCTCCATTATGATCATTGCAACACACACATGAACATGGCACCAGCGCGTCACATGCCTTATAAATGACTTATGCACCTGCGTCTAGGTGCTCTTTACCTTGAGGCACACATGACATCGCACAACGCCCTGTGTGCGGTAATCATGCGACGCGGCCAGTGGCGCACTGGGTACGATGAACTTCTAAAATAGGGTAAAAAAAATTTACTTGATATTTTCATACATGACAATGTGGTTTCTTCCCAGGACTAACCTGAATTGATCCAATGTCAACAAAATATGCCTAGACATCAAAATAAACCAACATAATCTCAAATACAACATATTAAGATCAAATCCACGATTAAATTACTAAAAATAAAGGTACAATGATAAAAATATATAAATATTTATGCCAAATATTTGCACGCTACACTAAAACTATTACATGCCTAATGTGTATTTTGTGAGTTCGAAAAGGGGAAGGCAACACAGTGGTTGCCTATTGCATGCTTGTAACATAAAGCGTGAAGTGGGAAGCAATGTTGGACTTCATGGTGCGCGTATCACGCGTCTATGCTTTGACAGGCCCAGCTGGTCACACGGCCCGTGAAGTGCCGAGATCCGCTCGTGCTAGGAATAAAATCTGCACACATAAAAGGGTGTAGCAAGTGTTGGGTGAGTACGAGGAAATAATGTATACTCAGCAGCATCATCGACCGACCTTAGTTAAAACGGAGATGAGGGTTGGTCTTCCGAATACCACTTCCACACTTAACCGCTATTACTCCAATATAAAGACTCAACCAACAATGATAAGCTCTAGATTCGATATAAGAAACCTCTAAGTCCATGAATTTGTTGAAGTAGTCAAATAGGCATGATAATGTGATTCGATAAGCAATTTAGACAAGTCAAACAAACAAGGAATCATGTTATGATATACAAACGCTAAGTAAATGCAAGGACTTTTTACTTATCACTGGTACACACATGTTCAAATACTATGAATCGTGACACATGGGGAACTCACGAGGAGCATATATCACCTGAAATCATTTCCCTTCATTCCTTAGCTAACATTAGGCTTCTAATCACAACAATTAGCCAATTTAGGCTAACATTACTTGTCTCTAGCCACTCATGCTCATATCAATCGTATCACTTAGCCAATCTAGGCTCATAATATCTGTCTCTAGCCACTCAGGCTCATATCAATCGCATCACTCTGTTCTGAACCATTTCCCCTCGGACCCCACATATGTATCCTCAAGTGTAATATGCATGAGATACCATATGAAAGTATGAATATGACATGCACAACAATAATAAGTCAACTATGAAATAAAGATTCAACCTTTAGGTTCTTTTCCATTTTTAAACGAGTATTTAGGAGTGATGAGAACACACAACCACATATAAGACAGGCTGATAATCATATAGCCATAAAGTACGAGCTTCATACCCTAATCAAAGATCCATAGGATCATACTATTTATCAGCTAGTGCTCAAAACATGGAATTCATACCGGACTATACAATTGAAAAATAACGCAAATATCCATAACATAGTACTAGTACGCGATATAAGTGCTCAGCACCTCATAAGTATAGGACCCCTTTATTATCCCTATTACCCTGTTAATTAGTTCATTACACCAACATGACGCTTAAATAAGGTCATAAGTCTCAACTTGCCTGAATTTGGAGTATGACGATCACAACAAAGCCTTGCATTTCTGTAGAGCCTCCAAAAGGTCCCAATATATTAAATTACAGAAAATACATTAACACACGATTCCGTAGATACTCATATCACTATATAGAAGTTTCGGATCCCAAAAGTCACCAAAAAATTATATTCCGAGCCTCGAAGGGAAAAATGGGAAAACAATCCAAAAAGTAGTTTACCTGATGTCTATAGAGGCTAGATATCAAACATCAACTCAATCCAACATCAAATACAAGATTTATTTGAAGAAATCTCCATTTTCAATATAGGGTTTAAACATAGGTTAGAATAATCATAAAAGGAGGGTTAGAAACTTACCCACTTGATGAATCTTGCAAAAGTCCTCCAAAATCACCTTAGACCGAGCTCTAGAATTCCAAAAATGTGAATGAAAGGTCCAGGTTCGAAATGGGAATTAAATTCCTAGGTCTACCCAACTATCCTTGCAGAAGCGCCCAGATCCTCGCATCTGCGGGCTCACTTCAGCAATCCAAACCTCGCAGATGCGAGGTCTACTTAAAAGCCCAGGTTCGTAGATGCGACCCAAGGAGCACAGAAGTGGCCTCGCTTATGCGGACATTTCCACGCAGAAGAGGTCAGCTCCCCTCTTTGCCAAATCTCGCACTTGCATCCCACCTTGCGCAAGTGCGGCCCCAAGTTCGCGAAAGTAAGACACCAGAACCAGCAACCTTAATACATGTTTCAAATTTTGATTCAACCCCCAAACTCATCTGAGAGCTCCCGAACACAAACCAATATGCAAACCACTCATAAAACATGGAACGAACTTGCTCGCACACTCTAAATACTCATACGAGGTCGTCTTGACCTGCTGTTGACCATGGTCAACTCCAATTCACTTTAAAGATAGATTTCCAACAAAGAGTATAAAACACCCGAATCCCTCGGGAACTGAACCAATATAGGCTAATCCATAAACGACATTACAGATATAATGGAATTGATGAAACTTCAAAAAAGACCCATTTACCCTCGGTGTTGACTTTAGTCAACCCAATACTCTTCTTTAACTTGAGAACTTCCTAGATTTTACTTTCTTATATAAATGTCTCCTAAATCACTCAGGACTCATCCCAGCCATCCACCTAAGTCAAAAATCATGGTTCATGACTAACAGAACCATTAGAATTCGATTCCTAATGCGTTTACCCAAAACTCAACTCTTAGTCTCTTCCAAACTTAGAACTTCTAAAGTTCAAAACGTAGATTTTCTTTCGTTATTTCCACCTGATTGCCTCT
The DNA here is from genome assembly GCA_029783415.1 of Anisodus acutangulus. NCBI lineage: Eukaryota > Viridiplantae > Streptophyta > Magnoliopsida > Solanales > Solanaceae > Anisodus > Anisodus acutangulus. Next base: position 44,022,568 of record CM056493.1, on the reverse strand, counting down.
GGAATCACGCCACCATCCCTGCAAGTTAAATATACTAAAACAAATCTTGGGAAAAGGTCATTTATGGGGAAAACAAGCAAAATATCCAAAATTTCCTAACGGGTCCTTATATCATCTACCACTTAAATACATGTTCGTCCTCGAACATAAAAAAGTAAGGAAGTACTTGAAATGCTAAAAAGATGGGGATATCTACTCCACATGTTCGACTCGGTCTCCCAAGTATCCTCATCAACTGCAAGATACCTCCATTGAACCTTTACCGAAGAAATCTCCTTAGACCACAACTTCTGAATTTATCTATCAACAATGGCTATTGGCTCTTCCTCAAAAGCCAAGTTCTGCTCAAGAGACACAAAATCCCATTGAATCACATGAGAACCATTGAAATGGTACTTATTGAGCATAGAAATATGAAATACATGATGAACACTAAACAAGCCAATAGGCAAAGCCAACTCATAGGCTACCTCAACAATACACTAAATAATCTCGAACGGACTAATATACCCAGGGATCAACTTTCCCTTCTTTCCAAACCTCATCACGCCCTTCATGGGTGAAACCTTAAAAAATGGTCCCTAACCATGAACTCCAAGTGATGAACTATCCAATCCACACAACTCTTTTGACTACTCTAAGCCATCAAAAGTGTCTCATGAATCAACATGACTTTGTCTAAAAAATCCTGGAACAAGTATGTAACCCAAGGCCTAACTTCAAATGCATCAAATGAACCAATGGGAGAATGACACCTCCTACCATACAATGCCTTAAATAGAGCCATCTCAATGCTCGAATGATAAATATTGTTGTAAGAAATATCAGCCAAAGGAAATAACTGATCCTAATGACAACAAAACTCAATCACATAGGCCCACAACATATCTTCAATGACCTTAATAGTTCACTTAGACTGACCATCTATCTGAGGGTGAAATGTTGTACTAAACTCCACCCGAGTACCTATCTCCTTCTACATAAACCTCCAGATGTGGGATTTAAACTGCATGCCTCGATCCGAAATGATAAAGATAGGCACTCCATGAAATCGAACTATCTCTCGAATGTAGATCCTAGCCAACTTCTCTGAATTGTAAGTAGCCTGAATCGGTACGAAGTGAGCCGACTTCATCAACTGATCCACAATCACCCAAATAGCATCAAACTTCTCCAAAGTCTGTGGTAACCGTACCATAAAATCCATATCAATCCGCTCTTATTTCCACTCAGGTATAGGCATCCTCTGAGTGAGCCCACTGGGCTTTTGGTGCTCACACTTTACTTTTTGACAAGTCAAACACCGAGACACAAATTCTGCGATGTCCTTCTTCATACTACACTACCAATAATATTGTTTCAAATCTCGGTACATCTTTGTAGCCCCTAGATGAATAGAGTATCTTGAACTATGAGCCTCCTCCATGATCGATCCAGTCAAATCCCCTACTTAGGGAACACATATGCGACCCTTAATTTTCAACACTCCTTCATCATCAAGAATTGCATCTCTTGCCTTTCCTGTCAACACTTTGTCCCGAATCTTGCACAACTTGGCATCATCAAACTGTTGGGCTCTAATTTGCTCCAATGAAGAAGACCACGCCTCCACACAAGCTACCTTGCCAGGCTAAAAAATATCAAGTCTCGCTATACTATTTTCCAAAGACTGAACATCTATGGCCAAATATGTCTCCCCTACCTGCAACGATGCTAGGCTACTCATACTTACCATCTTCGAACTCATGACATATGCCACTACATTGGCCTTGTCCGGGTGATAGAGAATGGCCAAGTTATAATCCTTGAGCATCTCTAACCATCTCCTCTGCTTCAAATTCAGATCCAGCTGATTGAAAATGTGTTGATGACTCTGATGTTCGGTAAACACCTCACAATGCACACCATAGAGGTAATGCCTCTAAATCTTCAGTGCAAACACTATCACCACCAACTATAAATCATGAGTGGGGTAGTTCTTCTCGTGCACCTTCAACTTCCTCGAAGTATAAGCTATAACAGTCTCTTTCTACATCAATACATAACCAAGGCCAATCCGTGAAGTATCACAATACACAGTAAAGCCTTCTCCTTCCATGGGAAGAGTCAAATTTGAGACTGTAGTTAACAAAGTCTTGAGATTTTGAAAGCTCATCTCGCACTCATCCGATTACTGGAAAGGTACATTATTCTGAGTCAATCTAGCCAAGAGAGATTCAATAGATGAAAATACCTCTACAAAATGTTAATATAACTAGAGAGGCCAATAAAACACTGAATCTCGGTTACCGAGGTAGGTCTAACCCAATTGAGAATTGCCTCAGTCTTCTTGGTTTCCACAATAATACCATCATTGGTCACCACATGGCACAAAAATTCCACAGAACTAATCCAGAACTTACACTTCAAAAACTTGGCACAAAGCTTCTTCTCTTTTAGAAACTTGTGCTCCTCCCTACTCCGAGACTAGATCAAAATATCATCACTGAAGACAATCATGAAGGAATTTATGTATGGTCTAAATACACCGTTCATTCAATCCACGAAAGTTGCGAGGGAAATAGTCAGCCCAAAAGACATAACCAAAAACTCATAATGATCGTAATGGGTCCTGAAAGCTATCTTAGGGATATCTTTCGCCCTTATCTTCAAAAGGTGATAATCGAGCCTCAAATCGATCTTAGAAAAGACCGATGAAAGTTGATAAAATAGGTCATCAATGCAAGGAATGGGATACTTGTTCTTAATTGTGATCTTATTCAACTGACGGTAGTCAATACACATCCGCATAGACCTATTATTTTTCTCACAAATAACACCGGAGCACTCCCAAGAAAAAACACTTGGCCTAATGAGCTCATTACTGAATATTTCATGCAACTGATCCTTCAACACTGTCGGCGCCATCCGATATGGTGAAATAGAAATAGGCTTGGTGCTCGGCTCCAAATCAATACAAAAATAAATATCACGATCAGATGGAACACTCGGTAAATCTATCGGAAACACCTTAGGAAATTCCCTCACTACTGGCACTGACTCAAGGGGAGGTGTATAAACACTAGTATCCTGAATATACATCAAATAAGCTAAACACCCGCTCTCAACCATCTGTTTGGCCTTAAGGTATGATATCACTCTCTTCAGCCCATGACTAGTAGCACCCTTCTACTCCAACCTAGGAATTCCCAGCATGGCTAACGTAACTGTCTTGGCATGACAGTCCAAGATCGCATGCTTAGGGGAAAACTAATTCATGTCTAGAATAATATCAAAATCTACCATATCTTGAATCACCAAATCAGCCTAAGTGTCATATCCCATCAAAGTCACAATACAGGACCGATATTTGATCCACCTACAGAATCCCTAACTGAAGTACAAATACTAACATGGGAGTCAAGCGACTCACAAATCATACCTTGTCCTAAAGCAAAATAAGTACACACATAAGAGTATGTAGAGCCTGGATCAAATAACGCCATAGTCGATCAGTGACAGATCGAAATAGTAAATGTGATGACTGCATCAGAAGACTTTACCTCTAGTCCACATGGAAGTACATATCATTGAGCATGACCACCCTCGGCCTGAGAACCTCCACGACGTTCACCACATTCTGCCTGAGAACCACCTCTACCACTATGTGCACCATCTTTAGCTGGTTGTGCTACTATCTTAGATGTGTAACTATGAGAACTAGAGTGCTAACCACTCTATCTAAGTCAGGGACAGTCCCTCATGAACTGTCCCACATCACCACAGTCATAACATATATGATATGACATATACTGCTGAGATGAGCTAGAATAACTGGAATGACCACCTTGACCTCCAGGTCGGGAATAATAATCTTGGGAACCCTATCCCGAACTATGACCACCACGACCTAAAAAAACACTGGTCGAACTCTGCAGTACTGCCTGAACTGACCTGCTAAACTGGGTCAATAACCCTTACCATGATAATTCCTACATTCATATGAGTACCTCTAAACTACCCAAACTGCGGGGATTTTACCCTATCTATCCCAAAAACCCTATGGCCTAAAAGATTCAATGCTCCTATAAGCATCCACCCCTGCCTGAAAAGTACCTTCTGAAGATGCCACATGTGTCGGTACAAATCGAATGGGATAAGATAGACCCTTCACAAACTTTCTGATCCTCTCCATCTCATCTGGTGGAATAGTCAAGGAATGGTGACACAAGGAGTAGAACCACATCTCTTAATCAGTCACATACATACTTCCCTGCTCTAGCCGATCAAACTGATCATGCCTCTCATCTCTCAAACTACAGGGAACCCACTTCTTTAGAAACATTTGAATAAACTCGGCCCAAGTAAGTGGAGGCGATCCAACTGGCCTAGTCTCAACAAACACCCTCTACAACTGCTTACCAGGGCCAATCATCTTAAATAATATGAAATCAACACTGTCGGACTCAACCAACCACAAATTGTGCAACCTCTTATTGCAACTCACAAGATACTCATAAGCATCACCATCAGGATGTCCATCATACTATGGTGGCTTCATCTTCTCAAAATTATCCCACCTCTTCTGCTTTTCTACAGACATAGTTGGCTGAACAACTGGACAAATAGCAATACCATGAGTTGGAAAACCCAAAAATTGAGGATCCACATCAGCAATTGGTTGTTCCCCTAGAGTCCTATACCTTACAACTATCATCTGATTGGGAGTCTGACCGCCAACTCAAGCATGGGAACCCTCTAGAGTAACCGGCAGTATTCCTACCTAAGCTTAACAATCAAATACACTCAGAATATGCATCAAGGTTTCATGAAGAAGAGAAGTAGCAATTAATCCCTTTGGTACCTGTACAAGTCCAATCTTATCCGTCTGCACTAGATTTTTCTCTAGATCTGAACTCACATCCCTAGCACGGGCTTGAGAAATAGCTAGTACTCGGCCTTTAGCTAGTGTAGCAATATAGGTTGTAGCCCTGGCTTGACCTCTACCACATTCCCTGCCGTTCCCTCAAGAAACGGTCCTGACAATGGGTGCAGGCATAGGTATAGGCTACTGACCTCCAACTGAAGTCGAACGTGTCCTCACCATCTGTGAGAGAGTGAAACAAAGAAACTCTTGAATACCATTAGGATCAAGTACACACGATAAGGATTAAAATAATAGAGTTTTCCTAGATGTCCTATATAGTCTCAAAGATAGATACAGAGCTCATCGTACTGATCCGCAAGACTCTATTAGACATTGTTGTTTTACTTATGAGACCGGTAAACCTAAGGCTCTGATACCAATTTGTCACGACCCAATATACTAAATCGTTATGGCACTAACTTCTATTAAGTAGTAAGATGACTATAACCCATGTGTGCCATTTAATTAAAAGAAACAATGTCGAATAAATAAGCCAATCAGTTTAAAGTCTTTAATAAGTCTCATAAAATAGAAAAATTCGAAAACAGTACGCCAAATCCCAAAACCTAGTGTCACCAGTACAAGAACTTGCTAATTAGGAGTACAAGTCTGGGATATAACCCAAATATATAAGATGTTCAGAAATCAAAAATACATAAAGTAGAGATAGAAGGAGAATTATGTGCCACAGAAACACACTAAAAGCACACCCCACACTCTTCGGATGGCCTCCCCTACGGCCTGTGAATTGTCGAGATCCGCTCGTGCTAGGAATAGAATCTACACAATAAACTGGTAGAGCAAGTGTAGCGTAAGTATTAGAAACAACATGTACTCAACCGCATCATCGATCGATCCAAGTTAAAATATAGACGAGGGTTGGTGTTCTGAATACCACTTCCACACTTAACCGTTATTAGTATGATATAAAGATTCAATCAACAATCATAAGTTCAAGATTCGATATAAGAAACATCTAAGTCCATGAATTCGTTCAAGTAGTCAAATATGCATGATAATGTTATTCGGTAAGCAGTTTAGACAAGTCAAACAAATAAGGAATCAATGATATGTTATGATATGTAAATGCTAATTAAATGCAAGGTTTTTTTCCTCATCACCGGTACACACACATTCAAATACTTAATTGTGACCCATAGAGGACTCGCGAAGTCCATATACCAACATGAATCATTTCCCTTCGGGTTCCTTAGCCAACATTAGGTTTCCAATCACAACACTTAGCCAATTTTAGGCTCACATTACCTGTCTCTAGCTACTCATGCTCATGTCAATCATATCGCGTAGCCAATCTAGCCTCACAATACATATCTCTAGCCACTCGAGCTCATATAAATCGCAGACATTTAGAATCATTTCCCCTTGGACCCCATATATGTATTATCAAGTGTAATATGCATGAGTCACCATATGAAAGCATGAATATGACATGCACAACAATAAGAAGTCAACTATAAAAGAAATATTCAATCTTTAATCATGTAAATCATAAAGATTCATTCTTTAGCTTCTTTTCCACTTTTTAAACGAATATTTAAGAGTGATCAGAACATACAATCACATATAAGATAGGCAGATAATGGTCGGGACAGAAAGTACAGGCTTCATACCCCAATCACGAATCCATAGGATCATACCATCTATCAGCTAGTGCCCAAGCATGGCATTCAGACCAGACTATACAATTGAAAAATAGCGCAAATACCAATAACATGGTACCAGTACCTGATACAAGTGTTCTTCACCTCTCAAGTATTAGGACCCCTGTATTATCCTCATTACCTTCGTAATTAGTTCGTTACACCAACACAACGCTTTAAATAAGGTCATAAGTTTCAACTTGGCTAAACCAGGAGTCCGATTGTCGCAACAAAGCCTTGCCTTTTCGTAGAGCCTCTGAAAGATCCTAATCTATTCAAATATGTAAAATATGTTAACCCATGATTTCGTAGATACCCATATCACTATATAGAAGTTTCTGACCCAAAAAGTCACCTCAAATTAATATTCCGAGCCTCCAAGGAAAAAATGAGAAAATAGTCCAAAAAATAGTTTACCCAAGGTCTTTGGAGAAGGATAGATAAAAAAAGCAATTCAATCCAACATCAAATCCAAGATTTATTTGAAGAAATCTCCATTTTCAACCTAGGGTTTAAAATTCTCATTTTCAAGTCTCAAATCATGATTCCCATTATGGAAATCCGTAATAAACGATGATATAATCATAAAAGGAGGTTTAAAAACTACCCACTTGATGAATCTTGCAAAAGTCCTCCAAAATCAGCTTAGACCAAGCTCCCAAGTCCCAAAAAATGTGAATGAAAGGTCCAAGTTCGAAATGGGAATAAAATCCCTTGGGCGCGTTTACCTGAATCTCATCTAAATCACTCGAGACTTATCCCAACCATCCACCTAAGTAGCTGGATTGATCTCACTTTCATGTGTGCCTTCAAAATATCCAGCTTGTTGATCTCTTCACCAAATAGTTATCTTGTTCGATTCATCTTCAAAGTCTTCGCAAGTTAGGTATCATTTCATTCCCCTCCATCTTGAGGGGAGGGGGGGTATTGGAATGAAATCATCATCATCCTTCATCAATCAACAGCAAAGTACAGAAAATGATTTGAAGAAGAAAGAATGGAAGAAATTTGATTTTGTCCCTAATAGGGATGGCAATGGATTGGATCTGGACCGGATCCTACTAGATTCAGATCCAGATCCATTTTTCATACCTGGATCCAGATCCATCGGGTCCATAAAAATCAGATCAAAATTCGGATCCACCGGGTCCACGGATCGGACTGGATCTATATGTAAATTTTTTTGGCTTGAATAATATTCCCACATGTTGAAACTTTTATGACAAAATAAAATGCAATCTGATTTAAAAAATTGATTGAGTTCATTCAATCAACCTACACAAACATGACACCATTCTTTCAAAATACTGAACAAAGTTTTAGTATCACAAGAAAATAAAGACGATTGACTTCATTAGTGATGCTGAATAGGTTGCAATTTGAGCTAATTTTTGGAGGCTTTAGTGATACTCCACTTGTAGTTCTACTGATTGACTTCATTAAACAACATAAAACAATGTCAGTCATATATCAAAAGTCTCAATTTTTTTTTGCTGATCAAACAAATGAGAGAAAGATACTTAAAGCTTACGGCTAGCAGATTCAATAAAGGGAAATTTAAAGAAGAGTGCTAATTTTTTCTTTTTATATAAATGAAAATATGGAAAACTGTAGAAAATATATAGGTAAAAGAAATGAAACTTTAAAGACAAATTACATAGATGTGTGACTTGTGCCTTATCCTGGTTCAACCCTTTACCCAATACATAAATTATGAAAAACAATTAAGAAAATACTTGTAAAATTACATTCTAGGTTATGAATATATTTAATAAAAAACGGATCCACGGATCGGATACGAATCTCAAATACAAGATCCAAATCCAGATCCGATCCATCAGAAACGGAACCGGGTCCGATCCGGATCCGTCGGGTCCAAATTTTGAAGATCCATATCCTATAAAACGGATCTGGATCCATCGGATCCGGACCGGGTCCAAGATCCATTGCCATCTCTAGTCCCTAACATGTCATTGTTTTCATCGATTGGGAAGAAGTACAGAGACCAAAGTGGTCTTTTGTTAAAACTGCACACAAACGAGAGCATTGGGCCAGTCTTGGATGTTGGGCTTCTTGTTCATAGGCAGAACCATACGAAGGCCCAAATACAAAGGTAGAACATAATAAGTAGAGATACAAGTGTATATACATAGAATCCAATGTATTTTTTTAGAATGTACATGTGTACTAAAATACAATAATTAGTATAGCTGTAGGCTGTTAGTAATGTACTTTATTTACATTTATGTACACGGACCCTAGGATAGCTTTGTATAAATACATGTAAAGGTTGAGTCTGATAATACACAGAAAATTTCCCCAAAATATCTTCCTAATTTCAATAAGTTAGAGTCTACCTCCCTTGTGGGACACGTCGTACGTGTTTGGTTTGACAAGTGTCAAGCATGATCGATTCCCTTTAAGGTTAATGCAATTTAAATGCATTGGCTATTGTGTGGATTGTGCCTTGTTTTGTACTAAGGTTACAATTGGGAATAATGGAAAAGTATTCATTCGAAAGAGTATGTTGCTTAAACTCTTCAAAAATATTATTGAATGCATATTGGATTCTTTAAAAGTAATGCATTTATCACAGGATCCAATACGGATGTGACAATATTTTTAGAGAGTCTAAACAATTTATTGTTAGACGTCGATTACGTCCTCTTAGTTACGATCGTGAATTGCATCTCATTGGATCCATAGGATCAAGATAGAATTGTAGTACATTTCAATAGAAAAATTGTATGATTGTACCTTTCAAATATGGTATTCAAAAGTTCCAATATTCTCTTCAAATTCCTCTTAAAGACGGTACATGACCAAAAAAAAAAGAGAGATAGACAATTTGCTTTAGAATACTGGAAGTGAAAATCACTCAATAATAAGTTGGTAGCTCTATTTTAGAGAGACAATACAATGTTCAATTCTCACCATTCCCTTTTCATCACGTGGACCTCATTTCCCAAAAGAAAAAGGAAATTAGGTTGTAATTACCTAACAAGAGGATTCATAGAACTTGGCAAATTGATTAGCGATAATGTGGTCAAACCTTTTTCTAATTTGAGCCTATGCAAACTATTAGGCCAGTTTCCTAATTCAACAACAACAATAATTTGGAAAAAGTACAGACATATTTTTTTACAAACTTGAACTTAAAACTGGTAAGAATACCCATCCATATTAAGTAGGTTACACCATCCAAATACTAAATTTGATATTAATAATTATCAAATAATTGATAAAATTGATTAAAAGGGCCTTTTTTATCTTACAATTCATCAAAATCTAGAAAACACTTAAAAAAATTTGAAAAAAGAGAATCGTTTACCACTTTACCTGGTGGAGGTAGAGATGAGGAAATACTGTCCACATATTCTCCGATTTTCGTCATTTTTTTATAATATTCCAAAAACAAAATTTGACTTTGATATTGGCCAAGGATTAATTGTCACCACACGAGAAAGATGACGTCCCACATCACAAGTTGAACTATCTCTACTTATTATGAGAAGAATTATTTCCTACTATATATCTATCCATATCTATATCTATATCTATATCTATATCTATCCATCTATATTATTTTAAAAGCATGAATATAATTATTGATTGACAAAAATATCCTCCACATGTTGAACGACCTTTATATATCCTTACATATTTGTATAATTTAAGAATATAATTATAAATAACTCAAGAATGGAACATTGAATTACTAATGATCCTAATTCTGTTAAACTACCAATACAATCAGCCGTTCCTACTACTAATCCTTCTCCTTCTAATATTGTAACAACAACTAACACTTTTACTTTTGGATAGAATTAGTATTCAAATTCTGAAGTTAAATTGATTTGCCACTTTGAATTCTAATGGTAGAAGTTTTCTATCAATTTAAAACATTAGACAGTAAAGAATGATTTCTTATTTCGTAGCAATATAATAATTTGTCGGCCAATAAATTAAGTCTATTTTTTTTTGTTTTTAATCTATCTATATTATTTTAAAAGCATGAACATAAATATTGATTGACCAAAATATCCTTCAAACATTGAACGACTTTTATACCCTCTATATTTACATTATCTCTTCAATATTAATGAACAAAAAGAAGGGGAGTATTGGAGTAACTGGTAAAGTTGCTGCCATGTGACTGGGAGGTCGCGGGTTCAAGCCGTGGAAACAACCTCTTGCAGAAATGCAAGGGAAGACTGCGTACAATTTTGACCCTTGTGGTCCGCTCTTTCGCACTCAAGACATACGAAATTTAGTCAGATCGCACGCTCTTTGCCCCATTAATGAACAAAAACATAAAATTGTTTTAATTGTTGTAGGGTCCAAGCCTTTTATAAATCAAACTAGATATCCCTTCAAAGTAGAAATCCAATCCATGATGGGTTATTCAAAGAAATACGAAACCAATAGCTTCCAAAAGTTGCTTCACTTTGGGATATAATTAAATGCTAATTGGTATAGAAGTCATGCTCCCAATTAATGTAACGGCTTTAAACGTAAAAGAGAGGGTTCATTTTTTGTAAGAATATTATTTCTTACTTATAGATATCAACTTTTTTTTTTTGTAAAATAAATAAATGCTAAAACAAAAAAATAAAGTATATGAAATATCTTGCCATTGGCATGTACGATTAATTTCTAAGTATATTAATTCTCATGGAAAAAAAGGTTAAGATACTTAATAATAATATTATGCTACAATTATAATTTATAATGGAATCGATAAATACATACAAAAGAACGTTGCGCATAAAAACAATATTGTTTGGTAAAAAGAATATAAAATAACTTTAAAAAAAGAATATAACTATAATGGTTCGACTAATATCCAATTATAAGATATTAGTTGAATACATACAAGTAAAAATTTATCATTTTAACATAAATTTTACAATAATTGTCGTGGAATATTCGTGCTGAGCATAGCAGATAGAGACTAGTGTATAAAATAGCAAAGAACGTTTGAAAAACTTGCTTGAAAAGTAAATTTTAGTGACATACACCATCTCTCGTTTAACATTCTTTTTTTGAAGAAACCTCCTTACTTTTTAAGTTATTACGTACTCCCTCCGTCCACTTTTACTTGTCCTCTATACTAAAAATAGATATTCAGTTTTACTTATCCAATTTGAAAATTAAGAACTAATTTACCATTTTATACCTATTTTACCCTTATTATATATTATATATTAAGTATTAATTATTTCTAATTCATTTTCCAAAATTTAAATTACTTATATAATTAAGAATGATATAGTAAAATTACCATTTTATTATTTCTTTTTAAGGGATATATCAAGTAAAACATGCACGAGTAAACATGGACAGAGGGAGTAGCTTATTATGCCTAGAAATAATGTTGTTTTTTATTTCGTCGAGAAGGAACACTTAACTTCATTATGTCACCATCTCTTAAATTAAGTCATTTTAATAGTTTTTATTTTTTATTATTTGGAAAGCGATTTACAATTTGTTTTTTTCAAATTTTCAGTTTTATTTTATTTGGTGTGGGGTGGGGAGGATGGATCTCAAATATCAATAGAATTTCAACCATATGAAGTCATTGTAGATGACAATTAGCTGCTAATTATGTACGTCCAGTTATCCACTTATGGTTGACCTCCACATAATACCTCTATTATGCTACCTGCTTGACTCATAAAAAAATAACAAATTAAAGTGGTTCAACCCATGTTGTCATTTATGATGTCCGAATTGAAGAATTAATTTCATAGTTTATGGGAAATAATACAGTAGATAAAAACCATGAAAAGTGCTATAATTGATTTAAATAACAATAGGATGACGTATTGACGATGTTATTTTCCAAAAAATAATGCTCAATAATGGGGTCTCATGTGTTTACATGTTGCTGCCGCAACCTTAAAATTAATTTATTAACCAAAAAATTAAATTAAATACGTAAATGATTGCCAAAGTCAAATTGGAACCTAAAATTAATAGGCACAAATGGAGAAATATAACTTCGAAAGAGAAGGCTTTCTTCGTGGTTTATTTATTTTTCATATGAACAAGTCGAAGCAACACCAGAGCGTGCTGTCCTGTCTCTCTCGCAACCCCCCCCCCCTCCCGCCCCACACACATAGAGTCTTCCTAATTATCAAGATCGTGTGTTTATACTAAATCACATTAATTTATTATAATTAAGTGATAATTTAATAGTTTAGTATAAATAGTTTTCTTTCCCTTTTGTTTCTCGCTCTTCGTAATTTTTTTTGTCTCTTATTCATTCATTTTTTTAAAAAGAGTCAAATTTGCTCATATATTATTTGTCCTTTATTAGACTTCTTGTCCAATATTACCAAGCTTTAGGAAAATGTCTCATTAATGGAGCACTAAGTGTAATTTCTAACCATAGTCAAATATTTGAGGGGTAAAACTGGTCAGTTATTTCTTAAATAACATGTGGAATTCACCTATTTTATGTTAGAGCTCCGTTGATGATTTCATGTGTTCTTCTCTTTCTCACACACATAAATATAAATAAAAAATGTTAAATTTAAACTTTTTTAATTCAATAATAGTCGCCTGTTGGCATTCCAGCCTTCCTATCCGAAAGAGAATTTATTATTTCTTAGTCGTGAATATCTGAACTGGTTGTTCCTGGTTGTCAAATTTATCCTTTTACTATTTGTAAAAGTTTAAATTTGTCCTTATTTGTACTATCTAAACAAACAAAAAAACCTGTGACGTAAGGTCCAAAAATTAAACCTTGCCCCTAACGACCGTCCAACATGGACAAAGCGAGTCCTAAAGACCGTTTTTGGGATGTTTACATCTCTAATTTTTAACTGAGGTATCTTGATCTCATGTCTATTGAAGATAAGTATTTAGCACTATGTAACTGATCGAATGAGTCATCTATCTTGGAAAATGGATACTTATTCTTGATAATGACCTTATTCAACTGGTGATAATATATACACACATCCGTAAGGATCCATCCCTTTCTTTACAAACAATACTAGAACACCCCGTCGTAAAACACTAGGACCTATGAAGCCCTTATCTAAGAGATCTTGCAACGGCCTCTTATGTTCATTCAGCTCTATTGGCTCCATCTTATAGCGAGGAATTGAGATGGTTGAGTCCTTGGCTACGTGTCTATGCCGAACTCAATGTCTCTGCCTAGTTGTATCCCTAGAAGGTCATTTGGAAACACTAGTTTGCTACAAGTACTGATTCCAGTGTTGGAGAGTCCACGTTTATATCCCACACATGTGCTGTTGGAAATTTGCCTTTGGTGGGCAGGTGCGTCCACCCATATTTAATGACTTAAACACTAGGGTTTCGCATGTTGGAGGTTTTATCTCTTCACACGTGCATAATCTACTAAGTGAGTAGATGACCGTAGGGCCAAGAATCGTCAAGTTTCGTTGAGAAATGAAAGAGATATTGGTCCACGAAGTAAGGTGTTTGAGGCATGGAAATATGGTGTGGGACAAATCTACCACATCGGTGGGAAAATGAAGAATTGTTCTCTTTATAAGTCTCAAAATTGGCTAAGGGTTTGGGACCCCAAGGGGTAACTCATGTGTTTGAAGGAGGGAGGATCTAGATGTGCTTGGGTTCAAGGCAAAGTCCACACGCGCGGCGTCGCCGCCCGCCCGTCTCGTCTGATCCGGGCTCGGGTCTCGGGTCACGGGTCATGGGACTTGGGACGTGGGACTTGGGCTTCTTCTGATATTATCTCTTTGGACCCCAAATTGATTACAGTTTGGTCCCTAGAGTTTTTGAAAAGCTGAAATTGGGAACGACGGAGGCAGAAAGTTTCTGCTCCTTTATGTTGCTCATTAAATCAGCCATTACTTGGCTGATTAACTCCATTACTAATAGCCATAAATAACCATTACTTAGCCATAAACTGCAATTACTTGGCAGTTGAGGAGTCCCTCCCCTTATGCTATATATTGGAGCCTTTTGTCTCAATTGTTGTGACTGAAAACGAGACTACACAATATACACACAGAGACAAACAAAAGAGAGAAACAATACAGATTCTGTCCAAAAACGTGAGCAGAAACAGTGGTCAAAATAGAAACTCTTCCTTTCTTTTCCATTCTTCAGCAAGTCATTTCGTGTTTTTTTTCTTCATCAGAATCAATCTATTTGATTTGTAGTGTTGATTAGTTGTTGTTTTATCTTGGAAGACTACTGCCCGTTAACGTAAAAGCATATATACGGGGCAATCTTGTCTTAAAGACAGAGAGCCATCTCTCGACTCAGCCACAGTTGTAACAATCCAGATTTTGTGTTTCTTGATTTCAGGTTATCAAGATTCAACATGAACAAGCTTGCGGCAGTTCTGAATATTGGCTATTTGTTTATCCTTTCGAACACTTGTAATATTTATTTACTTTCTGTACTGCTTTACATATCCAACAAGTTTAAGATAAGATTGTATTAGTGTTCGAAAGATGTCGATCAAAAGTTGTGTGACCAAATCTGGATATGGCTGTGGTTTTCTGGTAGAAGAGAGTTTTGATTATGCTGTTGAAGGTCAACGTGTTCACGGTGTCACCGCTCCTGAGAGTGGTGGGAACAATCGCCCACGAGAGGCTGGGATGTCAACTGAGACAAGAGGAGAAGGCTGAAGATGTGATTCTATCTTTGTAGCAGAATGCCTATATCTGTCCTAGACAAAGGATCCGAATTATAGTAAAGATGAAATGGACACTCAGTCCGACCAAGTGACTGAAGTGGGCCAGAATCCGAAATTGGAATAAGTAATTTTTCTCCCTTGTCATGAATAAGATTAAATGATGTCTGATTAAAAAGGGCTTAAAGTAAGGAGGATTATGAAAATATTTTCACGAAATAATTTATATTCCTTACGCTTTAAAATCAGAAGTTTAATATCATCTTCCTTCCCGTTTAAAGTTTGGACTTTGTAAATGACTTAAAAAGATATGTTCTTTTGAGTGTAATTATTAAAAGCGTGTAAAGTATGTTCGCACATACGAGGGAGAAAAATCCACTGACTGTGCCAAAACTATTACCACTCTTAAGTAAGCGCCAAGAATTGTCTGGGCACCAATCTCAAGGGAAGAAGACTAAAAGATAATGGCTTATCTTAAGACGTTGACCCTGTCACACTATTTGACAGAAGATCCTTCATTTGCTAGGATGATATTGGACACTTAGTCGTACAAAGCCTACGGGCGACTGGAATGGGGCCAGAATTCATTTGATAGGAAAAATAATGGACACCTAGTGAGGTGGGCCAGAGTTTCCAGGTCTTAAATAATCTGAAGGCCTAAAGAAAGGCAGAAAAGAAATTAGACACTCAGTCTGACAAAGGAACTGGAGTGGGCCAGAGTATCCAGATCACATATGATCCGGTTATGCCCTAACCACGGGTAAGAGGTTGTTCACGTGAAGCAACACCACCTCTAAAGTAGAAGGGGTTGGAGAGGTTGTACTCAATAGGACTTCAGGGAATCGGATCACTCCAAAAGGAGGTGATACATGTCCTAAACTTGGTTTAAGGGACGCTGTTGGTCAAGCTGGTTTGAGACTAGTCCAACAGGTCTGTAATAACTAAGAATGGTACAGTATGTCTGTAGCTAAATGTATGATATATTTGTAATCCGTGCATCTATGCCATAATAGATTAAGACACGTTAAATAGAAAGTCATTCAAAAGCTAACGAAGTTGAGATTGTTGCTTTCTGTCGACATAAACCCTTAAAATGAATGTGAGGTAGGCGAATAGGCAAAATCACCTTTCCATTCTGTCAAAGAAATAGCGAAAGAAGCACCACTCCTCTAGAACTTAGTCACACCTACATGGGTGATTTGAAGTTTATACAAAATAGAGGGGGGAGACAAGTACTTTATGCCCTTCATTGATGATGGTACAACGTATTGCATCCTTTGTTTGTTGAAAAGAAAAGATGAAGTTGTTGAAGCGGATAAGCGCTACAAAGCAGAAGTTGACAATCAACTAAGCCTACATATTGAGGAATTCGTAGTAATAGAGGGGGAGAATGTGAAGCATCGTTCATCAAACGACTGCTCATTACTCACCTCAGTCTAACGATGTTAGCCAAGCGCAAAGCCGTACGCCCAAATTATGAAGGATAACCCTCCGTGTGAAATATGGAAAGCATCTCACATACAAATGTTGTGATGTGGGGTGGCTTGGTAGAGGTTGGAATACCGAAATAGGTCAAGTTGGACCTAAGATTGTAAATTGCATATCCACTGGATCTGCAAATAACAATAATGCTTATCGCCTCTTGGTGTCAAAGAATGCTTAATTCTTTGAAGATAACTTTCCTTGAAAAGGAAAAGAAGTAATTGCTCAAAGTTAACAAGAACCCGCGAGTGCCTGACTGTCCGGAACTAGACGTTCCGTATCTACAGGACTCAGAAGTTGCTATCTATCCGGAACTTAAAATTCCAGATCTACAGAACTCAGGGATTCTAGATGTTGAACCGAGACGAAGCAAAGAGGGGACAAAGACTTGTTCCAGGCCTTCTAGCTTGTATGGTTGAGAATGAACTATGGACAATTAACAAATAATTGTCATCTCCAGAAGCGTTTCTTTGGAAAGAAGCTACAAAGAGAGAAATAGATTCCATCATATAGAACCATACTTGTGTAATGATTGATCTTCCTCCAGAAAAAGAACCTTTGGGTTGTGAAAAAGGATACTCAAAAGTGAGTACATAGTAGATGGATCTACTGACGAGTATAAGGCCTCGGCTACTTATACATATGCTTCCATGTGAATAGCTTAACATCCAGGGCCATTGCAGTCTTGCGTGACATGAAATTTGAAACAACCTTCCTAACCGGAGAGTTGGAAGGGGAAGATCATAGTTGGTTTGCTGGACTGTTGGGCTTCTTTCTGAACTTTCATTTTGGTCCCTGAAATGTTTACATTTTAGTCCTGGAAGTTTCATAAAAAATAAAAATAATGAATCTGACCACAGTAACATTGACTCTGAAGTTAGAAAGCCAACAGTTGGAAAATCAACAGTCTGAAAGTGGAAGTTATATTAAAACAAAATATACGGGTATCACAGATGACATCTTAGAAATTGGATTTCTAAGACATTAAACGGACTGGTCTAACTCCAAACACAGTTGTCAGATAATTGACAGTCTCGTTGAAGCCACCAATGGATATGAATCATAGAACTGATTGGAATCATGGTGCATCCATAGACAAGGAGCGATATGTGCATGTCATATGTAGTTCAATATATTGTAGGCACTACAACTGACCTGGTATTGGCCTACAAAGCAGATCAGTTGAACTAAGGATCACTCGTGATTCTGGAAATAATCGATAGAAGGCGTTAAGTCAGATATGGCGATATCTGAAATATTCGCTTATCTACGGATTATGGTATTCTGGATGTCCACCGATTCTGGGAGAACACATTGATGCAAACTGGACATCAGATATGAAGAACACCAATGCCATAAGTAAATGTGTATGGTGTGTCTTGGAAAATCCTCTAAGCAAACTTGCATCGGCCGATTCAAGGTGGAATCGGAGTTTATCGCTTTATACAAAGCATGAAAGAAGTTGAGTAACTTCATGACTCCTTAGAGGACATCCCTTATTGGGAGAAACCCGTGCCTTCAGTAGTTATACACTGTGGCTAGCTGGTCGGCTTCAGGAAGGACACAGATGACGGCGTTTGGACATATCTGTCAGGATCTGTCAGAGACATAAGACCATATGGAAGTTGATCATCACGGGTGTCACTTCCTTGATTACTAATCAAATGATATATCG
Organism: Anisodus acutangulus; assembly: GCA_029783415.1. NCBI lineage: Eukaryota > Viridiplantae > Streptophyta > Magnoliopsida > Solanales > Solanaceae > Anisodus > Anisodus acutangulus. Next base: position 44,004,206 of record CM056493.1, on the reverse strand, counting down.
GACCTTTTTTTAACTAAGGGACTACCCGGAGATCAAGTGTTCTTCCTGTCTAGGAGAATGGGCTTAAAACCCAAAAAATACAAACCTTTGCTGTGGTAACCCAACCATACTGACTGGAGATCCCAAGAATTTGGTTTAATGGGAAACCTAAGCTGCAAAAGGTTCAGTTGAGCGCTTCGGTAGAAGCAAGAGCACTTTGGATAATGCGGTTAAGGTTTGGAAGCTACCTGCATGGTGGGTAAATGTTAAGCTTCCAAACCTTTAACGATCCTCAAACGGTTGAGGTTAAGGTTGGGGAAATTTTTAATGATTCCTAACACTTGTGATGTGGGCTATAGCAGGATACATTGTAGGAGATCACCTATTTAAGTGCGAGGACAGGCCGCCTCAAATGAACGCACTTAAGAATCCAAGTGTGTCCATGTCCATAACGGACAAAACAATAACAATGAAAATGAATAAGGAGAGTTATTGTGTTGGTATCATTGTCTTGGCTTACACTAAACATTGACGGTTCAAAACATCACGTTCACCGTGTAGTAAGTAAGTTCAGTCGTATTCAACTAGGGAAGGTTCAAAGTAGAAGCTACCTCTCCTGATGCTATATAGTTTCGCTCAAAGATTGCTAAAAGTAGGCACCATGTGTGTGCGCCAAAATCTATTTCAAGAGGGGATTGTTGGAAATTTGCCTTTGGTGGGGAGGTGCGTCCACCCATTTTTAATGACTTAAACACTAGGGTTCTGCATGTTGGAGGCTTTATCTATTCACACGTGCATAATCTACTAAGTGAGTAGATGACCGTAGGGCCAAGACTCGTCAAATTTCATTGAGAAATGAAAGAGATATTGGTCCACGAAGTAAGGTGTTTGAGGTATGGAAATATGGTGTGGGACAAATCTACCACATCGGCGGGAAAATGAAGAATTGTTCTATTTATAAGTCTCAAAATTGTCTAAGGGTTTGGGACCCCAAGGGGTAACTCATGTGTTTGAAGGAGGGAGGACCTAGATATGCTTGAATCTTGATAACCTGAAATTAAGTAACACTAAATCTGGATTGTTACAACTGTGGCTGAGTCGAGAGATGACTCTCTGTTTTTAAGACAAGATTGCCCCGTATATATTCTTTTACGTTTGCGGGAAATAGTCTTCCAAGATAAAACCGCAACTAATCAACACTACAAAGCAAATAGGTTGATTCTGACGAAGAGTTTATGTTGCTCACTTTTGGACTGTTTTTCTCTTATTTTCATCCTCTATCTACCTCAAATATGTTTCATGCTGCTTCCTGAAACTCCAGGAGGCCTAAAAGATAATGTCAGAAGAAGCCTGTGACCCGTGACCCGAGCCTGGACGGGCGGGCGGCGGCAACGCGCGTGTGGGGCTAGCCTCGTACGCAAGCACACCTAGGTCCTCCCTCTTTCAAACACATGAGTTACCCCTTGGGGTCCCAAATCCTTATCCATTTTTTAGGCTTATAAATAGAACAATTCTTTCTTTTCCCACCGATGTGGTAGATTTGTCCCACACCATATTTCCATGTCTCAAACACCTTACTTCGTGGACCAATATCTCTTTCATTTCTTAACGAAATTTGACGATCCTTGGCTCTACGGTCATCTACTCACTTAGTAGATTATGCACCTGTGAAAAGACAAAGCCTCTAACATGCAAAACCCTAGTGTTTAAGTCATTAAATATGGGTGGATGCAACCTCCCCACCAAAGGAAAATTTCCAACAAACTATCTATAGATAAGTCTCATACTTCATACGTGAAGTCCTATCCTTGTCATGTAGGGATTCAAACCTTTAATAAACCTTCTTACTTTTTCCCTCTCTATTGGTGTTAAGTAGGGTACAAATTCTAACATCCTCTTATCTTCCATCTCGTAATTAACCACTAACATGGTTTCATATTTGAGTTACTTGAACTAGCATCGCGGTTAATCCATATGACTAATGGGGAAGAACTTCCCTCTAAATGCTTCTTTAAACGGTAGTCAGGCTAGTGGTGATAATGTAGTACCTTTCCACCAGTTCCTTGTTGCACCTTCAACCGAAACCTAATCAATTCAACGGCCTCAGCATTAAGACAACTTATAAGTAAATATTTCATGTATTTCCTATAAAAATAATATTGGCTCATTTGTCTTATATATACCAATATAAGTAGGAGGTTTTAGTCTCAAAAAGGCGTGCAAATCGATTCTTCCTACTGGGAGCTACACTGGCTAGGCAACATTCATAGGGATAGCTAGTTGTTGTACTCCCTAAACTGGTGGCCATGGAAATAATATTCTTAACCTTTGCATCAAAATCATAAGGGTCATAAGCTGGAGCATGAACTATAGGATTTTGTTGGGATCAAAACACATAAGTAAGGCACAACGGAAGTTTAAAATTTTTGTTTCATACTTACCCCAACAAATTTTCTGGTATGGTTATACAACAATCAAACCTGTAACATAAAGTATAAATACTTACAGGTTATAGTATCTGAAATCTTTATCTACTATAGGGATGACACGCCGTTGCCCTTTCGATTGCAAGCTCCAAGCTTCAATGTATTTCACTTTCGGAAAGATAGGAAATCCGGCAGAGGTTTGAGAGAGTATTTTAATTCTATGTCTCTAAGGCTTAGAATGATAATCTGAAAATTAGTATATCAATAATGAAGAGAATGTCACTATTTATAAGTGAAAATTAGGTCAAACCGGATTAGGATTTTGACCTTAGGCCTGGCCCAAAAATAGAGGTAGAGGCGCCGCGACCTTAGGGTATGGGCGTCGTGGTGCTCGACGTATTCTTGCAAATCTAATTTTGACTTAATTAAAATAATCGTTATTCATTTAAATATCTCGATTCTAAATCGAACATTTAATTACTCTCTCAATACATCCGTAGATCGAAAGGACAATCGACATAGTGTGACCCTACAAGCCTTCTCATAGCGACATTAATCAAATTAAGGTCTATACGGAACTCCTAGACTGCGCCGCAAGACGAACTCAATATGTGAAGTACGTTTACGCGAATCCAGTAAACTTAACCTCTATGTGGTAAGATAAATTCCTTTCATTCATGACACACCCGATCAAGCTTAGGATTTGTCAAGTGTCTATCCAAATGGCTTAATCATTGTATCTCATTTATATTAGTTGACAACTAGACCATATTCTAAATACGTCTATTGCGTTGGCCAACGACTTAGTCAACCTAATATCACTGAGAATTCGAGTGTTCTCTTGAATATACATTTGAGGAATGAATCCTAGTCTTGACTCAACTACCACCTTTACTTGACATCGTAATGTACCCAATACAAGTTATATCTCAAACTATAAGGCATTTGAGCTTAGGACGGGATCAAAGTACATTACTTTGTAGACAAGACACGTATTGACCTCAAGTCTAAGGACTTCTATCTCCCACACGCTGATCATACTTTAGACAAGTATAACAAACAGTATATCAGCAGGGTATACCAATACTTCCAAAGTATCCATGTGTCCATCACGAGTAGCCATTACTCGTAGCAGGTGATACATACTACATCCTCTAAGGATGTCATACAGACCACATGTCGACTTATCACATATCATCGATATCCCATTCTCGATGATCATTAGTCGAGGCTATTTTAAGAATTATATTATAATATTAATATCTCACACTATTAATAACAGTGTAACCTCCAGAGATGCATATTATAGAATATTACAAACAATTAATTAATAATTCAATAATTTGCCAATTCCAAAATATTAATCTCCATTAATAATAATACGATGTATAAAGTACATCTGTCCTAATACAGATTGTTTCTAGGATATAAATATACTTTCAATCTCCCACTTGGCCTAGAGCCAATCTCCAACATATCTAATGCCCATATTCTAAAAATGACCATTATGCTTGTCTAATCTTAATGGTTTCGTGATTGGGTCAACTAGATTATCGTCTGTGGGAACATAGTCTAATCTAATCTCTTCAGTCTCAACCATCTCCCTGAGTATGTGGTACTTCCTTGGTACATGCTTATTTCTGTTGGTTGATCTTTGTTCCTTAGCTTGCGCAATCGCATCAGTGTTGTCACAATAAACCATTATTGGACAAGTGGCACTTGGAACAACCCCTAGTTCCTTCAGGAACTCAGATATCGCGACAACTTCTTTACTAGCTTCCAATCCAGCAATGTACTCAACTTCTGTTGTCGAATCAGCAGTTGTAGCTTGTTTGGAACTTTTCTAGCTTACTGCTACACCATTGAAAATGAACGTGTACCCAGATTGAGATTTGTAATCATCAACATCCGTCTAGAAGCTAGCATCAGTGTACCCAGTAGCAGCTAGCTTTTCTTCCTCACCATAGACTAAGAAGTAATCTTTAGTTCGTCTAAGATACTTAAGAATACTCTTGACTGCCTTCCAGTGTTCTTTCCCAGGATTCTGTTGGAATTTGCAAGTCATACTAAGTGCAAAGGCCACATCTGGCCTAGTACAGGTCATGGCATACATGATCGATCCTATAGCCGAAGCATATGGGATCCTTTTCATGCGTTCAAGTTCTATAGTATTAGAAGGACTATCCTTCTTAAATAACTTGATGCCTTGTCCCATAGGTAGACCGCCTTTCTTGGAATTTTCTATAGAAAAACGTCTAAGCACTTTGTCTATGTAGACTGACTGTGACAGCCCCAACAATCTGTTAGGTCTATCTCTATAGATCATAATCCCTAGAATGTAGCAGGCTTCACCTAAATCCTTCATCATGAAGGTACTGGACAACCACTCCTTGACTGACTGTAAGAGAGTCTTATTGTCTTCCATTATTAATATGTTATCTACATATATGATAATGAAGACAATACTCCCATCCTTGCTTTTACTATAAGCACATAGATCCTCTTTTCTTCTAACGAAATCAAATGACTTGATATCTTTGTCGAAGAAAATATTCCAACTCCTCGAGGCTTGCTTAAGCCCATAAATGGACTTTTGTAGCTTGCATACATCATTTGGTTTGGAGTCAAGTGAAAAACCCTCAGGTTATTTCATATACACCTCCTCAACTAGATTACCATTGAGGAAAGCAGTTTTGACGTCCATCTGCCAAATGTCATAGTCATAATATGCAGCTATTGCAAGAAAAATCCGAATGGACTTACTCTTAGAAACAGGTGAAAAGGTTTCATCATAATCGACCCCAGGCCGTTGATTATAACCTTTAGTCACAAATCTTGCTTTATAAGTCTGTACCTTGCCATATGCATCAATCTTCTTCTTGAAGACCCATTTGCATCCTATGGGTCTAACCCCTGTTGGGAAATCAACCAAGTTCCAAACTTAATTTATGTACATCGAGTCCATCTCAGATTTCATGGCTTCTTGCCATCTCTGCGAATCAATGTCTAACATAGATTCGCTGTATGATGTAGGTTCATCATCATCAGGAATATCTATCTCATTGTGTGTTTCAATAAGGAGATTAAGTCTTTCAGGGGGACGATGAGTCCTAGTGGTCATACGGAGTTGATTATTCTGTGTTTCAGTGTTTGTTGCATTTTGATTGTTAGAAGGTCTTTGTGTGTTGGACAATCCATCACCTTGAGATCTTTCAGGAATGTCATTTTCATGTATTTCCTGAATAGAATAATGTACAACCATTGTATCATCTTCCATTGGTTGTGTATGGAGTCTTGCATTTCTGCACTATCTCTCACAGCACTCCCACTGGCTGAAGGGCGTACTTTAAGTACCCAATCTTCACCAGATACTCCCACTGAATCCTTGTTTAGGTCATTCGACAAGGGTTCAACTTCTGTGTTATCTTTTGGTTCTTGAATTTCTTCAAGTTCTATCTCTGTGCAGCTATGGTCCTTGTAGACATATTCTTCTTCAAGGAAAGTTGCGTTCCTGGAAACAATGACCTTATGTTCTCCAGGAAGATAGTAGTATCCCTTAGTTTCCTTTGGATACCCCACGAAGTAACATTTGTCAACTTGTCAGTGAGCATCTTCTTAACATAAGCAGGGCACCCCCATGGTCTCATATGTTTAAGAGCTGGCTTCTTGTCACACCATATCTCATAGGGTGTCTTTTCTACTGACTTGGAAGGAACCCTGTTCAGAACATAAATAGAGGTTTGTATAGCATGTCCCCAAAGGTATGTCGGTAGAGCTAAGGAGCTCATCATGGATCGAACCATATCCAATAAGGTTCGGTTTCTCCTTTCGGCAACACCATTCATCTGTGGTGTTCTAGGAGGTGTCCATTCTGATTGAACTCCATGTAGTTTTAAGTAATCTAGAAAATCCTTGGTAAAGTATTCACCTCCTCGATCCGATCGAAGGGTCTTGATACTTGTTGCAAGTTGCTTCTCTACTTCCGAATTTTACTCTTTGAACTTCTCAAAAGCCTCGGAATTGTGACTCATAAGATACACATATCCATACCTTGTGAAGTCGTCAGTAAAAGTGATGAAGTATGAGAAGCCTCCTTTAGCATGAGTCGAGAATGGCCCACATACATCAGTATGGACCAACTCAAGCACCTCCTTGGCTCGCACACCTTTCCCAGAATATGGTTTATTGGTCATCTTTCCTCTCAAGCAAGATTCACAGTTACCATAAGACTCCAAGTCAAATGGTTCGAGGTAGTCTAACTTCCTCAACCTTGCTATCCTTGATTCGTTGATATGACCAAGTCTACAGTGCCATAGGTAGGTAGAGTTTCTATTACTTATCTTGGCTCATTTATTTTGTACATTGAATATATCTCGACTACAGTTTAGTGTATATAATCCATCCACAAGAGGAGCAGTTCCATATATAATATTATCAAAAGACAATACTTGACTGCCATTATAAATATACGAGGAAAAACCCTCCATGTCCAAAACTGGGGTAGAAATGATATTCCTCGTTAACGAGGGTACATATAAGCAATTATTCAACACTAAAAAATAGCCAGAAGGTAAATTTAATCTATAAGTCCAAACACGCTCAGCATCTACTCATGCTCCGTTTCCAACGCATAGGTCTACCTCTCTTGGTCCAACCTTCCTACTATCAGTTAGCCCCTGCACATTTGTATAAATGTGTGATCCACAAGTGGTATCCAATACTCAGGAATGAGAGTTATTTATAGACATATTTATTTCAGTGACGTACATACCTTGTCCACGAAAGGCAGGAGCACCTGGTGCTTTTCATCCTCCTGGTGCCGTGCAGTCCTTCTACCAATGCCCTTTCTTGTGGCAGTTGAGGCATTCATCCTTAGCCTGATTTACCTTCTTCTTCACACCTCCCTTAGGCTTCATAGCTGAGGGCACAATGACTACTTTGCCTTTCTTCTTATGCCATTCCTTGCCTTTCGGCTTGGGTTGGCTAGAAGAGCTCACCATGGGCACAACTTTGCCTTTGGAAGTGGAAGACTCAAAGGTCTTGCGCTTGTTGTGCAGCTCCGGCAGAGTCTCCTTCGTTCCATTCATATTGAAATTCACTATAAAGTACTCAAAAGAACGAGGGAGAAAGTTCAGGATGAGGGTAGTAGCGACATTCTTTTCAAGCTTCGTTCCAATTGAAGCAAGCCTCTCTATCAGCCCTATCATCTTCAACACATGTTACGAGACCTGGCCCCCTTCATTGAGCTTACACTTAAAGAGTTCTATCAGTAACTCATATTCCATAATCTGGGATTGTGAGTCATAGAGACTCTTCAAGTGTTCGAGCATCTCATTGGGGCCCATGTTCTCATGTTGACTCTAAAGTTCCATAGACATGGAAGACAACATCACGCACTGCTCTGAAGTGGCATCATCTAGGTGTTTCTGGTAAGCATCCTTATCAAAAGAGGCATATTCAGCAGAGTCTGTCGTAGGGACTGTTAGGAACACCGTGTCCAATACGTATTCTATTTTCTCTTATCTCAGCACTATTCGCAAATTCCTTAGCCAGTCAAGGTAGTTCGGTCTAGTAAGTTTGTTCATCTTAATCAACATTTTCAATGATAAGCTCGACATCTTTTATAATCTGAAGAATTAGATAGACTGGAAATCAAACTCAAAATATATTTCCTATTATACACATTCATTTAGGCTAATCAACATGGCCTTTTGTTTAATTAGCTCCCACTATTTTAACATACTTCTACGACCCATGGTAGAATACAAACCTATTTTAATTGAGGTCATAATGGGCCAAGATCCAAGCCTATGCTATCTCCGCGTTTGCTTTGACTGATAACTTCAATAACACATCTTCTGATAACGCAACTCTTGGTTGATCAAATATTACATTTAATCTTCTGTCCTTAGATTAGTCCGACACTTTGACGCTAAGATTTATCTAAGCAAGTCAACCCCATTACACGACTGCGTTTATGTATCTAGGCAAATTTGGCCTTTGTGAGAAAACACTTTGGTGTAAATACCCATAAAAGTTTATCGTTTACCTTTACATTAAAAACACATATATGAAAGAGTCTGTGTCCTCGTAGACTTAGAGAAAATGCTTTGGCATAAATACTCGTATCGCCGAAAAGGATTTTGCACTCTAACAATTATATGGACGACGCGTTTTAATTTAGACTTGTATTTAAGGTTTTGGGGAACATTTTTATTGAGGGTTTTAACCAAGATAAACTCTTTTACGCTATATCCAATATGACATCTTAACATCATGCAAACTAATGACACATATAGTTGGGAACCGTCAACCCAATATGCATGATATAAGATGGTTTAATCAAATACTGGGCGCCGCCTGCCCAGACAGTTATAGCGGACGCTATTCTAGAAATGTAAATGACAAACATTTTGACATTTAGCACATAAACAATATACTTATCAAATAATATACCGTATAATAATAATAATCTTGGGTTAAACATTCTGAACTCTGAAAAAAAAATTGTTTCAAGACAGGTGGGGCCGTAGTTTTAATCATTAGGGCCGCGACGCTCCACCATGGAGCCGCGACGCTGCAGAGGCAGAAACATTTCTACTTTTGCAAATGCATTAGCGTAGCGGCGCCTATTGTCCAGTGAGTCCATGTTTTGAAATGAAGCATTAGCGTCGCAGCGCTCTACCATGGAGCCGCGACACCGCCTTGAAACCCTAGCAAGCGTCGCAGCGCCGATGTCCTGACAAACATTTCTGTGTTGATTTTTCAAAATCGTTCAACCCCTAAATCCAATTTAGGGATCAATTCACAGGTCCTTTATCATCACCCACCATTATCAATAACGCCCATATCGACCATCATCTGTTTTTACCCATTCTTAGCCGTGCACCATGCAATGAGCCGGACAACGCACTTTTGGCTTAGTTTGAGTTAGAGCGGAATGACTTCCTTGAGTTAGCGTAGGACATAATTTAGGGTGATATCAAAAGGTCAACATTCGTTCAAGACATGTAAGATTTCAAGAAACCTCGTTTTAATCCAATTTTATGTTTAACCCATATTATTATTTTATTCAATTGTTATATAACCATTGAACCAGCCTAGGCTCTGATACCACTGTAGGATTTTGTTGGGTTCAAAACACATAAGTAAGGCACAACGGAAGTTTAAACTTTTTGTTTCTTACTTACCCCAACAACTTTTCTAGTATGGTTATACAACAATCAAACCTGTAACATAAAGCATAAATACTTACAGGTTATAGTATCTGGAATCTTTATCTACTATAGGGATGACACGCGGTTGCCCTTTCAAATGCAAGTTCCAAGCTTCAATGTATTTCTCTTTCGGAAAGCTAGGAAATCCGGCAGAGATTTAAGATAGTATTTTAATTCTAAGTCTCTAAGGCTTAGTATGATAATCTGAAAATTAGTATATCAATAATGAAGAGAATGCCACTATTTATAGGTGAAAAAGTCAAACGAGATTAGGGTTTGACCTTGGGCCTAGCCCAAAAATTGAGGCAGAGGCGCCGCGACCCTAGGGTATGGGCGCCGCGACGCTCGACGTGTTCCTGCACTGTCTCGATTTATTTTCTGTGCATTCTTAATTAAATCCAAAATCCAATTTTGACTTAATTAAAATAATCATTAATAATTTAAATATCTCGATTCTAAATCGAACATTTAATTACTCTCTCAATACATCCTTAGATCGAAAGGATAATCGACATAGTATGACCCTACATGCCTTCTCATATCGACATTAATTAAATTAAGGTCTACGCGGAACTCCTAGAAGGCGCCGCAAGACGAACTCAATATGTGAAGTACATTTACGCGAATCCAGTAAACTTAACCTCTATGTGGTAAGATAAAATCCTTTCATTCACAATACACCCGATCAAGCTTAGAATTTGTCAAGTGTCTATCCAAATGGATTAATCATTGTATCTCATCTATATTATTTGACAACTAGACCATATTCTAAATACGTCTATTGCGTTGGCCAATGACTTAGTCAACCTAATATCACTGAGAATTCGAGTGTTCTCTTGAATATACATTTGAGGAATGAATCCTAGTCTTGACTCAACTACCACCTTTAATTGACATCGAAATGTACCCAATACAAGTTATATCTCAAACTATAAGGCATTTGAACTTAGGACGGGATCAAAGTACATTACTTTGTAGACAAGACGCGTATTGACCTCAAGTCTAAGGACTTCTATCTCCCACACGCTGATCATATTTTAGACAAGTATAACAAACAGTATATCAGCAGGGTATACCAATACTTCCAAAGTATCCATGTGTCCATCACGAGTAGCCATTATTCATAGCAGATGAGACATACTACATCCTATAAGAATGTCATGCAGACCACATGTCGACTTATCACATATCATCGATATCCCATTCTCGATGATCATTAGTCGAGGCTATTTTAAGAGTTACGTTATAATATTAATAACTCACACCATTAATAACAGTGTAACCTCTAGGGATGCATATTATAGAATATTACAAACAATCAATTAATAATTCAATAATTTGCAAATGCCAAAATATTAATCTCCATTAATAATAATACGAATGTGTATAAAGTACATTTGTCCTAATACAGATTGTCTCTAGGACATAAATATACTTTCATGAACAAGTGCAGCCTGACCACCAGTTAGAGGGGCTAGTTACTCTAGAAAATCCAAAATTCTACCAACTCGATCATCATTCTATTGTGTCTTACCTGGTCAGGTAGATTAGGAAGGGGTTTAAGCTTTAACTATTCATCAACAACTTGTCGGGCTGGGGCCTTTTCCCATCCAGTGGTCTTTCTGCGACCTTAGCTACCTCTGCCATTTGCATCCCTGGCCCTAACATTCTTCCCACAAACCCTATCTCTACCCATGTCACATCCCCTACATGAAGTTGGTACAGTCAGTACAATTGGAACCACTGATGGTGCATCCTGAAGATTGTCATTGGTACCCCAACATTGTTAACAGTAGAAGATGAGTTTGATTTTTTTTAACCATCATATTTTGAAATGAGAAATAAGGAAAAGTTAGAACTTAGAAATGTTAGATCTAATACACGATGTAATATTGAAATAAAGTGAATCTACCTAACATGTCCTACAGCTTCGAAGATATAAGTATGGTTCACAACATACCTATATTTGGGACTCTACTAGATATGGCCAGGACTCCCTAAGATATCCTAAATTTGGCAAATCTTATACCTACATGCCATGCCCCAAATTTGGGGTAGGAAGTGATTAACACCCAATAATAACTGCATGTTGAGAAGGTCATGAGTTTAAGCCGTGAAAACAACCTCTTCAGAAATGCAAGGTAAGACTGCATACAATACACCCTTGTGGTCCGGCCCTTCCCAGGACCCCGCGCATAGCTGGAGCTTAGTGCACCAGGTTTCCCATGTTGAGCGAACTCTAAACTAGCTAACATATACATAATATCAGTTGAACTATTTGATTTAAATAGAATGGCCAGCGTGATTGATAATACTTTATCATTCAAGTTTGTAAGTGAATACCAGAACCTAAGACTATGTCACGACCCAAATCGGAAGGTCATGACGGGCACCCGGAACTTACTTGCCGAGTACCACTAATCATCTATTTAACATATAACCAAACATAGGCCACAAGGTCCGTCACCAAATACCGACACATAGAAATGATAAACTGGGAAGGAGCTACGTAAAATCTTACAAACAGAAGAACCCAACCTATACATATATACATACTAAGGCCGACAAGGCCATAAATGACTACAACACACAGGACATATGTCTATAAGCCTCTAAAAAGTATGTGACATCATAAGGTCGGGACAGGGCCCCGCCATACCCCTATGCATATAAAAAATATCATACCACGACTAGACTGCAACTCTGGAAAAAATAGAGTACTCTAATATCAGCTGAACTAGCAACCTACTAGTGCGAACTGTCACCCTCTTTACTTGAGCATGTGGGCATGAAACACAGCGTCCCCCGACAAAGGGACGTCAGTATGACTGATGTACCGAGTATGTCAGGCATGAAAAATAGCATAATAGAGACCTGAAAGTAACATGAGACAAGAAACAACCAACCTGTACCGAATGCCTCTGAGGGCCATGATATGCCTAAGTACCATGTCTATGCAGAATGCCTTTGAGGGTCATAATATGCCTAAATGTCATGCATAATGTAGTCATACATATAAATATGCGTATATAACGCCATCAAGCCTCTGTGGGATCCCATCATATCATATCGGCCTTTGTGGGCATAATCATCATCGTGTATATCTGTACCAGTTGCAGGTGGTTTGTGTATATAACGTCTTTCCTTTTCCCATGCCCCATACATATATAATGGATACATATAGTAGAGTATATAACTCCATTGAGATCAAGGTATGTACATGAATATAATGCATGAATGATATGGTAATAAGATACCATAAGTTTGTCGGAGTGATGTAATGTCGCTTCACCTCCGATTAATATTATGAATACTAACATCTTTTCCATATACCTCAATAAGGATTTAGAAACATATTTAGACATGCTTTGAACATAGGAATGAATAACACGAATATTCTTAACTACTAAGAGTAGAATCATTTATGGGTCAATATTACGTTCACGTTTCGTACTTAGAACATGCCAAAAGAAGAAATGATTTGCTTTAACATATCTTTGACGTCAACTTCCTACTGATTGATATGATCAATCTCCTCTACGCCTCTATCCTATATGCCAAGAACTACTCTTCTTTCATCTTACTTCACTTCTAAGAAAGTCCGAATTCTACAATGCAACCAATGGAACAATGAGATCGATGCGGTACACAGAATCCGTATGTTATTCTTGAGAAAATTTCTACGTTCCTTTCTTTAAATGGATATCACGTTGCTGCTTCTTTGCTTGAGAAACAAGATGATTATCTAATCTAATATTTGTCTAAACATTATGTTGTTATACATTTTCTTAGATCTAATTGAGAACGTCTAATTATGGAAATAACAAGAAGTTGTTGTATTCATCATTATATAAATCACTTAATTTGCTACATACTAAAAAGAATGTTGTTGCTCCCATTTTCCTTTACACTTGTCCTCATTAGCTTCAATGGAATCAACAATATTCCTTTTAGTATGTAGCAAATTAAGTGAATTTATATAATGATTAATACATCAACTTCTTGTTATTTTCATAATTAGATGTTCTCAATTAGATCTAAGAAAACGTATAACAACATAGTGCTTAGACAAATTTTAGATTAGATAATCATCTTGTTTCTCAAGAAATGAAGCAGCAGCATGATATCCATTTAAAGAAAGCAACGTAGAAATTTCTGAAGAATAACATACGAATTTTGCGCACCACTTCGATCTCGTTGTTCCATTGGTACGTTGTTGAATTCGGACTTTCTTCGAAGTGAAGTAAGATGAAATAAGAGTAGTTCTTGGTATATAGGATCGAGGCGTAGAGGAGATTGCTCACATCAATCAGTAGGAAGTTGACGTCAAAGGTATATTAAGGCAAATTATTTCTTCTTTTAGCATGTTCTAAGTATGAAACGTGAACGTAATATTGTCCCATAAATGGTTCTACTCTTAGTAGTTAAAAATGTTCGTGTTATTCATTCCTATGTTCAAAGCATGTCTAAATATGTTCCTAAATCCTTATTAAGGTATATGGAAAATATGTTAGTATTCATAATGTTAATCGGAGGTGAAGTGACATTACATCACTCTGCCAAACTTATGGTATCTTATTATCATATCATTCATGCATTATATTCATGTACATACCTTGACCTCAAATGAGTTATATACTCTAATATATGTATGAATTATATATGTATAGGGCATGGGAAAAGGGAAGACTTTAAATACACAAACCACCTGCAGCTGGTACAGATATACACAATGATGATTATGCCCACAAAGGCCGATATGATATGATGGGATCCCACAGAGGCTTGATATCGTTATATACGCAAATGTATATGTAAGACCGCATTGTGCATGACATTTAGCCATATTATGACCCTCAAAGGCATTCTGCACAGACATGGTACTTAAGCATATCATGGCCCTCAAAGGCATTCGGTACAGGTTGGTTGTTTCTTGTCTCATGTTACTTTCAGGTCTCTATTATGCTATTTTTCATGCCTGACATACTCGGCACATCAGCCGTACTGACGTCTCTATGTCGGGGGATGCTGTGTTTCATGTCCACATGCTCAAGTAAAGAGGGTGATTGTTCGCACTAGTAGGTTGCTGGTTCAGCTGATATTAGAGCACTCTATTTGTTCCAGAGTTGCAGTCTAGTCGTGGTACGATATTTTTGATATACATAGGGGTATGGCGGGGCCCTGTCCCGACATTATGATGTCACGTACTCTTTAGAGGCTTGTAGACATATGTCCTATGTGTAGTAGTCGTTTATGGCCTTGTCGACCTTAGTATGTATTTATGCATAGGTTGGGTTCTTATGTTTATAAGATTTTACGTAGCTCCTTTCCAATTTATCATTTCTATGTTTCGGTATTTGGTGACGGCCCTCGTGGCCTATGTTTGGTTAGGTGTTAAATATATGATTAGTGGTACTCGGCAAGTAAGTTCCGGGGGCCCGTCATGACCCTCCGGTTTGGGTCGTGACAAACATGGTATCAGAGCAAGTCTGTCCTAGGGAGTCTACAAGCCGTGTCTAGTAGAATCTTATTTATGGGTGTGTTGTGCACCACACTTATAGACAGGAGGCTACAGGGAATTTAGGATGATGGTTACCTTCCTTCTTAATCTAGAATCGTGCTATAGAGATGAGTTGTAATAATTCTCTTTTTAACCTTTATCGTGTTTATGATTAAAATAATGCCTTCTTCCAATAGGGCTATGATTAGCAGGGATATTGAGGTTGGATTGTGTGTAAATGCGAGTAGTATGCTCTCTATTTGGACAGATCCGTTAGAGGATATGAGTAAGTTGCTTTCCCAGGTATCGACGAATCTAGTAGTACCAGAGGAGTTGAGGGAAGCCCCCGTACCATCAGCCCTACCACTGGCTCCATCTGATAAGGATGTAAGGAGAGCGGTGCAGGTATTGAGGAATTGAATCAATTAGTTGCCTCTCAGGCACGACTTCATCCTATAGCATCTGATAGAGATAGGCCCTTGAGGGGTCAGGGAGCTTATAACCTAGGGAGTTTATTAGTTAGGGATCGCCAATATTTAAAGGGTTCAAATATGCTAATATCTCAAGGTCAAAGTTGTAAAGGTCAAGTGAGACCACCCTGACCATCTTGTAGTCAGTATGGTCGAGCGCATATCGGATTATGCCGTAAAGGTACATAGGGTTGGTTTAGTGTGGCAGCCATGGCCACAACGTTCTGAAGTGTCCCAAGTTGATGCGCAAAGGTAAGGATAAGATGATTATGAGTTTTATAGATGAAAAGCATAAGACATCATTGGAAGGTTTAGTAAGTTATAAAAATCTACATGTTTTACAGTGATTCTTGCTGATTAGGATGAGGGAATATGTTATGTATGTGCGACCTAAATGGTAATGTCTTACCTAGAATAAAATTGGAATTGTCCAAGGATATCATTAACAAGAATGGATTTCCACAATCGAATAGTCTGAAGAGTGACCATGAGTAAATTTAAGAAAGATCACGTAAAGTGACGTACCCAAAATAATGATCCCAAGTCATATATAAGGATCGAGTTATCCACGGTAGTGAAAGGTGACATAAGTCTCTCCTAAGTGCATAAAGGGCCATACTGTGTATTATTGAGAATCACATGTATCAATGTTCGTAAGCTAAGACATGATATAGGTATTGGACTGGTAAGGTCTTCAGCTTCATTGTGCAACATGTTACAATTCTAAATAACCTCTGGATAACAACAGGGACAATTGAGGATGACAACTATGGAACAATTGAAGAATGATTGTAAGAAGTATGAAAAAAGTTAATAATTATGAATGGAATTGTATGATCAAGTATCAAGGTAGAAATGTTTTTCGTTTAATGACGAATAGAAGGAAGAATTACGACAAGAAGGATAAAGGTGAATGAGATTATAGTTATGCAGGTTTCACAAAGGTATGATTACTCCAGAACAGCGTAAGGACCAACGGTAGGTGAGGGAAGGTGACGAACCTCTGATGTTCAGGAGTATAGTATGAGAAATACTTTGAGATAAGAGACCCCCCCTAAGGCAACTTGAATCAGAAATGGAAAAGTAAGACTAATGAGCACTCGGTCGATAGGAAATCTAATACTGATAAGACAAGGAAGCTTGACAAGTCATGGGATCATGTAACATCGTGAATTGGATCTAAACATACGAAGCATCGGTTCCCCAATAAGTGCAGTCATACCTCTCAGAAAGTATGTAAACGGAAGTAACAGTGAGTAAAGCTCGAGATCAACACATAAACAGGTGAAAATGGGCCAATGACGCCTATGAATACAAGGTAGACATTAAAGGTATATGTCAAGAGATAATGACAGTATAATGAAGATAAAATGTCAGGCAAATACAGATGTCTATGAACCTTTTTGAACTGACCAAAGGTTCTACAAGATAGATAAAGTAATGTGTTTACAGCTAAACGAGATCAAGGAAATCATTTCCCAAAGCGCCATTGAAAAAAGTCTTAGCCATGAAGCAAGTGAAGGAATTCAAATCTAAGTATAATGACCAAGCTTGGATATAGTAGGCCAACGTCATGTAATGCAAAATTCTTCAGAATCTTTCACGTATAGAATAGGGGAATAAGTTTACAAATCATCCTTTAAGGGATAGTAACGCCAAGGGTTGGAATCAGGAGCAATGTTTGAGAGTAAGTACACAAGAATATTTTAGAATTAAGACGAGTACGACAAGTAAGAAAATGAGTGAACAAGTTTAAAAAAAAGTAAGAAAGGAAGTTGTTCATAATTACGATTAGTGAGAAAGTACGGGAAAAAAAAAGAGATTTCTTTCCGACCATGAATGAGAGTTAACTACGATGATACACGCACTTCATTTTCGATGATATTGTCCATAAATTGTTCATTGTTGAGATACTACAAATATAAGAGTTTTCAGCACACCAGTTAGTAAACAAAGCTAAGTTGACAATAGAATCATTCACCCACAAGCGGTTTGACTAATGTGAGGACGAATGAGAGAAGTTGACCTGAGGGAACACATCAGTTAGCTGGTAAATATGTGATTAGTGGTGCCCGGCAGGTAGGGTCCGGGTGCCCGTCATGACCCTCTGGTTTGGGTCGTGACAGACTATAGCCATAAAACTCACTACACTAAGTCATGGGCCTCTAAAAATTCTGAAAACATACTATACTCAAGGTATTTCCTGAAATACTAAAATTTTGAAATAATGTGATAAAGACTAGGTTCCCATAGGAGTAACTTGGGGAAGTGAGCTGAGCTAGAGTCTGACATGAACCTATCCAGACATTCTTGGAACATGGTCTGCAGTATTTGCATCTAAGAAAAATAGAAGCATGACCTCACGGGATAAACACCACTGACAGAATACCCAATAAGTTCATAGGCCAGATCTTTAATAAAAGGAAGAGAGGCACTCTAGGATAAAGGCACAAAAAACGTATGGAAACATGAAATATCATATAGCGTTGGAAATTGACATATACAAATATGGAGCCTGCAAATTGATAATTGAAGACTACATGTCGACAACTATAACTAGATGTAAGCTGAACTATAAATTAAACATCCGGCATGAACATGAATGGTAAAATGAGGATCTGCAAGCACGAGAAGGTGTCCGCCAATTACCCTATAATTGTGGGACCTATAAACATTAGCTAACTTAAACCTCGTGGCTCTTACACAAGCGGAGGTCCGCCACTTCTACCATTTAAGTATGGCTGTGATCACCCTAGTAGCTGAATCTGAACGGGCATAAATGTGACAATGCAATGCACATAACATGTAATGATTCATGATTTTTGTAAACATGTAATGTTTTGAAAGTTAAGTAAATGAATCAAAAAATTCATGAAATATGGCTAATAATGCACGTAAGACTCATACTTCCTTACTTGGGACTGAAGTGAGAATATAGTGATTTGAGAGTTAAATCACAAGAACACTGTCTACGACATTTTATCGAACATGTGGGGTACACAAGTTTTGCTATAATTAATCCCCTTTATGTAAATAAGTAAGCATCAACTTACCTAGAGCTACGAGATTAAAATAAACTTCTCGTGTTCTTCAAGAATTTCCAACACTCAATTCACGATTCATCTAACGTTGGAAGAAACAATCACTAGTTTCTTGTGTTAAATCGTTGTAAATTCTTGTGTTTATAAACTAGAATTAGCATAGTTAAGAAAACTATGTTGTTTACAAAGATGCAGGAAACAGAAATAAGTAACTGCTAAGTATTACAACAAAATGAAATTACAACAGTCTGAAATTTCAGTAAACTTGAACAAGAAACTGGAACAGTTTTGGTATACTGAGTCGAATGATTGCACTCTGTCTTTAAGACAAGCAAGACCCGAGATAATATAGAAGAAGCACAGCCCACAGCCTACAGCCCGCAGCCCACGACCCGTGACCTGTGACCCGAGATCGGACCAGACGGGACGGGCGGGCGGCGGCAGCGCGCGTGTGGGCTTATCCTCGAACCGAAGCACATCTAGGTCCTCCCTCCTTTAAACACATGGGATACCCCTTGGGGTCCCAAACCCCAAGCCAACTTTGATACTTATTAACTAAACAAATATTTCTTCCTCCACCGATGAGGGAGGATTGCTCTTTAACACATTTTTCCATGCTTCAAACACCTCACTTCGTAGACCAATATCTTTTTCATTTCTCAATGAAATTTGACGATCCTTGGCCATACGGTCATCTACTTACTTAGTAGATTATGCACGTGTGAAGAACCGAAGGTTCCAACATGTGGAACACTATTGTTTAAGTCATTAAAGATGGTTGGACGCAACTCCCGCCAAAGGCAAATTTCCAACAATCCCCTCTTGAAAGAGATTTTGGCGCACTCACATGGTGCCTTTTCCCAGCAATATTTCAGCGGACCGATGTTGCATAAAGAGAGGTAGCTTCAGCTTTGAACCTTCCATAGGTAAATACCATCGGACTTACTTACTGCGCGGTGAACGTGATGTCTTGAACCGTCAGTGTTTAATGTAAGCCAAGTCAATAGTACCAACACAACAAATTCCCTTACTCTCTTCTTCGTAATGTTTTTTCCGTTGTGGCAGTGGACAACTTCTTGGATTCTTAAGTGCGTTCATTTGAGGCGGCCTGTCCTCGCACTTAAATAGGTGGTCTCCTACAAGGTATCATGCTATACCACACTTCAAGAGTGTTAGGAACCATTAAAAGTTTCTCCAAACCTAACCTCAACTATTGAGGATCATTAAAGGTTTTGAAAATATAACATTTACCCATACTGCAGATAGCACATAACGTCTATTGCGGGAACGACTTTGGATTTGGTGTTTCTTTACAGAAATCACTATCCGAAGTGCTCATGCTTCCACTGAAGCGATCAACTGAACCTTTATAGCTTAGTTTTCCCATTGAACCAAATTTCTGGTATCTCCAGTCAGTAAGGTTGGGTTACCACCGTATTGGTTCCCTCTTGGGCCGAATGGGCATGTGAATACTTGGCCAATCTCCGCAACTTCCATGTGGTATTTCTTGATGTCTTCAAGTGTATGAATGGGATAACTTCTTGGGAGCCACACATTCTAGATACTTCCTTGTCGTTGCCACATTGTTCACTTATGGTCAAGCCGCCTTCAAAGGAGCTCCCGGCCTAGTCACCATTTCCCTTGCATTGAATATGTCCTAAGACGAGCTAAGGATTATTACATGGTTTTAATGTGTCCTAGGGGAACTATTAACTAATCTAGGAAATAGTCTAAGCTTAAACAAAACAACAAGGTCTCGACCAAGACCGATAAAGCTATTGTACAATAGAGTCTTCACATTTTATCCTCGATCCCACTCCATATTCCATCCCACGATAGGCATGTTACCCTCGGGTGGTTGGTAATCTTGGGCACCCCTAGCAAATCGCCTCTTAGTTCTTGTTGACAGATCAAGTTCACCTTCTTTCTTACATCATTCTCCCCTTCTTTGACGGAATTTGCCCTCAAATTATCATTGTCTATATATGGTGACAAGTCTCCAACATTAAATGTGGAACTAACAGCTCCATACTCATCCGAAAGTTCGATTTTGTATGAACTTTCCCCAAACCTTGCCAACACTTTGAAGGGGTCGTCTGCTCTAGGCATTAGTTTGTTCTTTCTTAGGTTAGGGAACCATTCTTTCCGTAAGTAGAGGCAAACCAAGTCTCCGGGTTGGAAGTGTGGTTGAGTTCTTGACTTGTTAGCATCCAATTTGTACTTGTCATTGGCCTTTTGTATTTGTGCTTGGATTTGATCATGCAACTTCTTGAAGGCCTCAAATCGGTCCCTAGCCGTGAAGCTTAGGATCTCCTTTCTTAGAATTGGCGCTAGATCAATTGGTAGGAACAGATTAATGCCATACACAACTTCGAACGGAGCTTTCCCCATTGTGCGGGATTGACTCCTATTATATGCGAATTCCGCGTGTGCCAACTTCAAGTCCCAATCCTTGGTGGTTTTGCTCACCAATCTTCTTAACAATGTACCAATAGTTCTATTTGTTACTTTCGTTTGACCATCTGTTTGAGGGTAGTAGGAACTACTAAATAATAATTTGGTGCCGAGAAGCCTCCACGTTGTCTTCTAAAAGTAGCTTACGAACTTCACATCCCTATCCGACACGATGGTTTTGGGAACCCCGTGCAACCTTACCACCTCTCTAAAATACAAATATGTGAATTAAGTTGCATCATCGATTTTGTGGCAAGCGATGAAATGAGCCATCTTGGAGAATCGGTCCATGACTACCATGATAGGGTCCTTACTTTGTTGGGTATTTGGCAAGCCGAGAATAAAATCTAAACTCACACCTTCCCGTGGTCGTTCCGGGATCGGTACGGGCGTATACAATCCTTTATGGAAGAAGTTTTTTTCCCTTTGGCAAGTGGAACATCTACTCACTACCCCATTCATATTATTATCCATCAGGGGCCAATAAAAGTCCTCTTGGAGGATCTCCAAAGTCTTGGTAACCCCAAAGTGTCCGGCGAGACCTCCCGAATGTACTTCATGTACAAACAACTCCCTCGTGGAACATTTGGGAACACATAATTTGTTCCCCTTGAAAAGGAACCCTTCGACTAAGGAGTAAGAATCATGATCCCCATTGTTGCATTCGATTATCACGTCTTTAAAATTGGGATCTTAATTATAGAATTCTTTAAGTACCTCAAATCCCAGGAGCTTTTGTTCAAGTATGGTTAACATGACATGCCTCCGCGAAATGGCATCTGCTACTATGTTAGACTTCCCATATTTGTGCCTTGTAAAAAATGTGAATGTTTACAAATAGGCGACCCACTAGGCATGCCTCGGATTCAACTTCCTTTGCCCGTACAAGTATTTCAAAGACTCGTGGTCCAAATAAAGAACAAAAGGCTTCAACCTCAAGTAAAGCTCCCATTGAGTTAAGGTCCTTACTATGGCATAGAACTCTTTATCATAGGTACCGTAGTTGATCTGTGCACCACTTAACTTCTTACTAAAGAAAGCAAGAGGTTGTTATCTTGGATCAAGACGGCACCAATACCGACACCACTCGCGTCGCATTCTACTTCAAATAATTTGTCGATGTTTGAGATGGCTAGGTCGGGGCTTCACACAACCGTGCCTTCAAAGTTTCAAAGGCCCTTTGTGCCCCGGAGGACCACTTAAACTCATCACTTTTTGTGAGCTCCGTGATAGGGGCCGCGATGGTACTAAAGTCACGGATGAAGTGACGGTAGAAACTAGCTAATCCATGAAACTCCTTATTTCACTTGCACTTTGGGTGTGGGCCAACTTTGAATAGCTTCTACTTTGGACGGATCAATGTGAATGCCCTCGGAAGACACTATGTATCCTAGAAATGGGAAACTAGTGATCATGAAGGCACGCTTCTCCAATTTGCCATATAATTTCACTTCTCTTAGCTTTCCAAACACGGCTTCCAAGTGTGATAAGTGGGGCTCCTTGTCTTGACTATAAATCAAGATGTCATCCAAGTAGACGAAGACAAAATTCCCCATGAACGGACATAGTACATCATGAAAGAGCTCGGTGCATTACATAATCCGAACGGCATCACAAGCCATTCGTACAATCCATACTTTATTTTGAAGGCCGTCTTTCACTCGTCTCCTTCTCGGATTCTCATTTGGTGGTAGCCGCTTCTCAAGTCAATTTTGGAGAACAACTTGGCTCCACTCAATTCGTCTAATAGGTCATCCAATCTTGGCATGGGAAATCGGTACTTTATGGTAATGTCATTGACCGCACGACTATCAATGCACATACATCAGGTTATATCCTTCTTTGGTACTAACAACGTGGGTACCGTACATGGACTAAGGCTTTCTCGGACAAAGCCTTTATCTAACAAGTCTTGCACTTGCCTTTGCAATTCCTTGGCCTCATCTGGGTTACACCTATAGGCCGGTTGATTAGGTAGTGAACTTCCTGGAATGAAGTCAATGGCATGTTCAATGCCCCTAATTGGTGTCAATCCGGGTGCAAGGTCATCCGAAAACACATCCTCGTATCTCTTTATGAGGGCTTTCAAGTCGGTATCCTCGATCTTTTCCCCCAAGAGACTTTTCTTAGCCTTTTGTTTCAAAGTATGTAAGGGTCTCCCCTTCTTTAGTTCTTCCTTGATTATTAGGGAATCAAGTGGCATGGTCTCGGTTTGTCATGAGCTTCGACCTCTTGAGTAGTTAACTTCTTCACTTCACTAGGCGGTAGTGGCACCAATCAAAATCTCTTGCCATCCTTTTGAAAAGAATAGGTGTTATTTTCCCCATCGTGTTTTGCCCTTCGATCAAATTGCCACAATCGACCTAGAAAAATATGGCACGTATCAATGGGTAGGACATCACATCATATTTCATCCTCATACTTGCCAATCTGAAAATTAACGAGAGCTTGTGTCGTGACTCTTAGCTCTCCATCCTCGTTCACTCATTGGAGATCATATGGTTGATGGTGATCGCGGGTAAGAAATTTTAACTTGCTCACCATTACTATTGAGGCTAGGTAGGAACAACTCCCTCTGTCAATAATCAACTTGCACACCTTGTCATTTACTTTGCACCAGGTGTAGAATAGTTGATTTCTTTGTGATTCTTTTGGTTTTTCGCGTGGGACTTCCAACTCACGTAGGAGTACCAAGCCCTCATGCCTTGTGTAGGTTGGTATAGGATTGGGATTGGTGTTGCTGCATATGGTAGGTTCTTCAAGTTCCTTTTTCAAGGCTTGCGCACGTCGGGACAAGACATCACTTACAATCCTCCAATACTCTTATTTTGAGTAAGCCATAGCATTGATGCGTGGGACAGGAATGCTTGGCTATGATAAAAATATGATGTATGTAAGAAGGGGTAAGTGAGGGTAAAATGGTTGGGTCTTGGTTATATTTGAGTTGACCCAAATTTGGATACAAAAGGTGGTTCTCGGGTGTGGTGTTAGTGCCGGGCAGTGAGGTATTCGGTGGTTGTTTCGGGTAGTTATATAGGAATTGAGTCAATGTGTTTTATGGGGCTGTTGCGGGTATGTTGAGGGTCAGGATGATATTCTGGAATTGGTATTTTGGTGGTGGCGAGGCCGCGAAAATGAACCAAAACAGTGAGGTCTCGTAAGAGTTAGTTTTAGTTGACTGTTCGTGTTTGTCGGGTGGAGAGGGTTGGATTTGTGTGGGTTTGGGTAGTGACTCTTTTACTGAAGATTAGAAAATTGTTTTGGGATGTGGTGGTGAATGTAACGAAGTGGTTTGGATGAGGGATAAACACGAAATGCGAGGAGCAACTCCGAGTACAAACCAAGTCACAATCGATCGATATAAGGCTCTTGGATAGAGACACAAGGGATTTATTGCTTGTGACAACACCAAGTAAGTTATGGTCAATTAGACAAGGATTGTATTGAGGTTTTCTGAATACAATGCTCAATACTAACCAAGTGAGGATGACCGGAACATTAAAAGGTAACAAGCTAAATGATCCTCCCGGAGGACCAACTAAGAATGACAACCCCGGGTTGAAACACTTAGCAAAGTCAGTAAAAACTGAAGTTTTATAAATCAACAACAATTGAGTATTACAATGTCCTAAATGTCCTATTTATAGTAACAAAGGGACCATTCTAGAAGGGAAGTACAAGGGACACAACCACAAGCCATTTGACCAAAGTGGGAACGGAGGAGGGGAAGGGCCTTCGGCCGAGGGGGGATGAATGTCTCTCTTCTATGTATTCTAGAACCTTTCTTGATGTCTTTCAAATATGAACTAATTAGTCTCGTGGATCCAGAAAAGGGGTGGTTCTAGTTATAATCCCGAAACAATTCGTGTATATATTTCACAGAAACGTGAAATCAAAGTAGGCGATAAAGTAGCTTTTTTTTTTATCTTTAATCAAAGTAAGCAGATCAAAAGCACAAAAAGGAATGTCTTAGCGTGCCCTTACACTAATTCAAAATCCGTCTCTTTCTTTCTATTCTAATTCATCTCCCATAAATGCTCTTCTTGAAGAGTGGTGAGAATCATTCCCGTTGGGTATGAACCTTGGGCCGAATAGGCATATGAATACTTGGCCAATCTCCTCAACTTCCGTGTGGTCTTTCTTGATGTCTTCAAGTGTATGAATGGGATAACTTCTTGGGAGCCACACGTTCTAGATGCTTCCTTGTCGTTGCCACATTGTTCACTTATAGTCAAGCTGCCTTTAAAGGAGCTCTCGGCCTAGTCACCCTCTCCCTTGCATTGAATATGTCCTAAGGTGAGCTAAGGGTTATTACATGGTTTTAATGTATCCTAGGGGAACTATTAACTAATCTAGGAAATAGTCTAAGATAAAATAAAACAACAAGGTCTCGGCCAAGACCACATAAAGGCTGATAAAGCTATTGTACTATGGAGTATTCACGTCTTGTCCTCGGTCCCACTCCATATTCCATCCCACGATAGGCATGTTACCATCGGATGGTTGGAAATATTGGGCACCCCTAGCAAATCGCCTCTTGGTTCTTGTTGAAAGATCAAGTTCACCTCCTTTCTTACATCACCAGTTTTTCGGGGCATTATCTTTACTTACAATCTTTCAGTATTTTCAGACAGTCAGGTATGTTGGGGGCCTTGTTACAGTAATCATTTTTGCAGTACTTCATTAGAGGCTTCATAGACTATAGTCGTAGTCAGTTAGAGTTTAGCAGGATAATGTGTTTGCCATGTTGGCTAGGTATTGATACTTTTCGACATATCTTAGTATTTCTGCATTTATGATTATTCAGTCAGTATTTTAATAGATTAGTGTGTTTGTTTATTTTATTCTAAAATCAGTATATACCACATGTTAATTCAGTCAGCCAGTTAATTCACTCAGTCACATGCAGTCAGCTACCGAGTGTCGTATTATGACCAGACCATGGTTTAAATTGTGACAAACAACATTAGAAACAATACTTCTATGAGATATTGTGATGGTGCCTATGTGTGTCACTTTAGACACATCACCATTTGGCATGTGCACTTGCTTTGGATTAACAGTTTCTTGTATAGTATCTTTGTTTAATATATTAATATCAAAGGCCATATGGTTGGTAGCTCCTGTAATAATGATCCAAAATGGATCATTTGTGGATAACATGCCATATGTTCACCAATACCTGCTACATTAGCAAATGCAATAGAAGAGGATACATTGTTTTCTTTATTGAGCAAGTGCAGTATTTGAGTATATTGTTCTTTAGTCATTACATTGCCTCCTACATGAGTAACTTTTCCACTCACATTTTCTTGTGCATTTTGTGACCCTTCTCCAGTGAACATTTGAGATAGACCCTGATTACCAAGCCCAAATACTAGACCCCTGAGCCATATATTTCAATCAAAATTCCAACTCCAAATGCTTCTTAATTGTCACTGTCAGTATTCCCATTATTCTATTTCTAAGAATTAGAACTCATATCACCAAGAACATTGTATGCTGTTACATGTTTTGAAGGGTTTTTTACTTAAAATCTGATGGATAGCCCACTAACTTGTAACAGGTTTCCCTGTTATGACCTTTATATTTACAGAAGTCACGGATCACATTCAAATTGTAGTTATTTTTTAACTTCTGATTGTTGTTTGTTCTTGAATACATTGCACCCTCAAAGTAACCAGTAATATGGGATGGACTACCACCTAAACACCAGCAGAAAATGCCACTAATTTCTTGCCCTCATCCCTCACAATCATTGTATGCATAATCTTGATTTATATTTGGTAAAGGACTCATCATCATAATTTGACTTCTAACCTAACCATATGAATCATTAAGCCCTATTAAGAACTGAAAGAGTTTCATTTCTTTCAAATGAAGGACAAAGTCTTTATATTTAGGAAAGTCACAGTCAGAGCTGGAACTAGAGCTTCAAACTCCTCCCAAAGATTCTTTAATGTTAAAAAAAACAAAAAAATAATAAAGTTCCTTCTGTTATCTTAGAAATTTCCTTATGTAGGTTGTAAGTTCTTGAACCATCCACCTTATTACATATTTCAATTAAGTCCTCCCACATAGTTTGAGCATTGGAAGTATACATGATTCCTCCAAGAAGATTCTTGGATACAACATTCATTAACCATGAGAGCGTAGCATTTACTCTCTCCCAGTGATTCCACATATCTTCTGGAAATTTCTCTTTACCAAAATCATCAACTAACCCTAGTTTGTTTCTACCTAGAAAAGCAATGCGTATAGATTTGTACCAAATTGAGAAGTTTTCAATACTTGTTAGCTGTAATGAAATTATCTAGATCTGCTAACATCATAAGGTGAAAGAAATAAAGGATGATTATAATCGATCCTTGTTTATTGACTAGAATTCTGATTTCCTGAATTTCCATTGGCATACATTGTTTCTATTCCTAGGACTTGACAAACTCCATTCAACGCATTGCTCTCCATGTTTGAATCACTCAGATTTCTTTGAAGTTTCAAAGTAAGAACTCGATTAATTCCTAGATATCTATCCTGAATTGAATCGATTGAATCATGGTTTTGACAAGCCTAAACAACCTACTCTGATACCATGTAGTAGTCTAAAGATTACAATCAGTTGATTATACATGCATAGAACCACAAGATTTATATGAACAGAAGAAGAAAGGAAGTAGAGGAGTGTGTGTAGAAGAGTAAAGTGAGATTTTTCTTATTAGAACAATATAAATGCTTAATATTACAATACAATGAATGTATTGTCTATATACTCTAATCTGAGTATAGTCGGTTACTTATAATCCACCAATAGGTGAAGAACTTAATCAACTAACTAACAAGTTAACTAACTTGAACAATGAAAAAACTACTTTGTCCTTGAGTATATTTTGAGCTTAGTTAATAGTAACTAACACCATAAATTCTTGAGTCAACTTGGTAAAGAGATAATTGTTAAAGATATTGAAGATTTGAACTAGTATAGTTCATATTTTCAAATGTAAAACAGTGAAAACTTTATTTACCACACTACTTCTGTTACATCACTTATCACTCCTAACTAAAAGTGTTCAAGTTGAAAATTAAATGATTTAGAACTGCATTGATGAGTTCATTGGAATCAATTGAAAGAAGAAGACAGTAGAAGAGGGGCAAGGGAGATGATTCGTAGAGAGAGAAACTATGCTTCTATTAATCATTGAGAATGAATTGTGTATTTACAAATAAAAGATTTAGATATATATATGTGATATAATCTGATCTTTATGAAGTATTTCAACCAATCAAGAAAGTAGTTAAATGACAAACTAACTCTCTTAACCTCTAACTAGCTCCTAATCACCTTTAACTAATAAATGAAATGTGTACAATTACTGAAATACCCTTACACACTTTATCTTTGTATTTCCTTTTCTTCAACACTCCCCCGCAAGTTAGGTTCTCTAAATATGTTTAGCATGCCTAACTTGGAATTAAGAAGCTAGTGTTGCACTCTAGCAATCCCTTTAGTCAAAACATCTGTAGGTTGTTCCTTGGTAGAGATATACAATGGTTGTACCATACCTAGTTGAATTTTTTCTCTAATGAAATGACAATATATTTATGTTTTGCTCTTTCATGGTATACTGGATTAGACGTTATTTGTATTGCTGATTTGTTGTCACTGTAAATGTTGATAGGTAGTTCAATCTCAACTTCCAATTCTTTGAGCAATCTTGTAACCATGTATGCTCCGAAACTGTGGAAGTCATGCTCATATACTCATCTTCTGTAGAGCTTATGGATATGATTGTTTGTTTCTTTGACTTCCAGGACATAAGTTATTCACCTAGTTTGATTATAAACCCTGATACAGATCTCCTAGTATGTGTACATGCTGCCCAATCTGCATCACAGTAGGTTGTCATCTTCTAGATAGGTTTGTTAGAAATTAAAATTCCTTGAACTGGATGAGCTTTGATGTATAATCCTTGTAGAAGCTTCCATGTGAGATATTTTATGTTGTTAGAGATATTGACTTAGTGTTTGCACACTAAAAGCAATATCAGGTCTTGTGACTGTTAGGTAGAGTAATTTTCCTATAATTCTCTAATAAGAGCATACATATGAAACTAGATAATCTTCTGCAATCTTGACCTCACTCGTAGCTTGAAGATAGTCATCATATTTTTTAGTTGTCAACTTTACATTAGGATCAATTGGAATACATGCAAGTTTAGTAGTTGACAGTCCTAGTTCTAAAATCAGTTCCATTGAGTACTTTCTCTGATGCATCAGGATTACCTCCTTGGATCTAAAAAATTCTATTCCTAGGAAATATTTCAACTCCCCTAGGTCCTTCATCTTAAACACTTGTTGGAGTGACTTCTTAGTCTCTTCAATCAAAGTCAAACTATCTCTAGTAACTAGTAGATCATATACATATACTAAAATGACCACTATTCCTTTTTATATCTTTCTCACAAACAAAGAGTGGTCTTGTTGGCTTTATATGAGCTCCAATCTTAGTAAGGCTTCTTTAAACTTAGCATTCAATTCCTTTGGTGCCTGTTTCAAACCATACAATGATTTGATGAGTCTGCATACTGGTTTGTGCTCCCTCTAACTCACAAATCCTTGAGGAAGTTCTACGTAGATCTCATCATGTATATCTCCTTGTAAAAATGCATTGTCTACATCCATTTGATGGATGTGCCATTGCTTAGCAGCTGCTATGGACAATATTGTTCTTACAGTCACCATTTTAACCACTAGGGAGAATGTTTCTTGATAATTTTCCCCTCTTGTTGACTGTATCATTTTGCTACTAATCTTGCTTTGAATCTATCTATTTCTCTAGATGCCTTATATTTGATCTTATAGATACACTTACAGCCTATAGGTTATTTCCTTTTAGATAGACTCATAATTTCCCTGGTGTTGTTGCTTTATAGTGCATTAATTCAACTTGCATTGCATTCACCCATTTAGGATCATGTGTAGCTTACTTAATATTATTAGTTTCTTAAACAACAGAGAAAGCAGTTAAGTAATTTTGATAATTAGTTGACGACTTGTCATAAGAAACAAAATTTGAGATAGCATAAAGAGTGTCATGTTCAAGTGAGCTTAGAGAGACAAAATACTTTATCCATATTGGAGGTTGTTTGCCTCTTGAGGAAGTTCTTGTTTGTACTACAGGCCTTGATTGTACTTATTCTTGTGTAGACTATTGTTGAAGTTGTTCTTGAACTGAAGGATGTAATTGATCTTGTTGAACTTGTTCTTGAATAATAGGGTCAGTAGTATGACTTAATGCCTCAACTCTTTTATGTTCTCATGTACTAGGCGCTAGACTGTAACACCTCACGCCTCTAAAATAAGTCTTGTTCATGATTAAGGAGTGTAGAAAATCAAAATGGGGAGCTAAAGTTGAAAAATCGGTTTCAGTTCTGCAAAACAGATTTTACGCCCAGTTTATATGGATCGTAAAAGTTTTACGGACCGTCAAAGTGAACCGTAAAATTTATTTTTTGAAAATGATGGAATATAATGAAATTTTACAGACCGTATAATATTAGGTCCATCCTTTTTTACTGTAACATTTCCTCCAACTTTTACCATTCATAGGAAATCTGCATTTTCAAGACAGTCTGATTATATGGACCATACAAAATTATACGGTCCCTTTCTAGACCATAGAAATTTTGACAGACCGTACAATACGACCGTATTTTCAGTGACATAGCAAACAATATAAATAAATAACTTAGTTCAAAAAATCAGATTTTCTTATTCTTTCAAGCCCTAGAACGAAGTTCTCTCCTCCTATCATCCACATACATTTAAGGTAAGCCTCTTCCAAGTATTTTCACGCGATTCTAATCAAGTATGATCAATTCCTAAGTGAAATTTACTATTTCTAACCTAGGGTTTTCAAAAAAATCCAACTCAAGGTATTAAGATTCAAGCTTTGGGTTCCTTTTTCCAAGTTCAGATTATTAAGACAAGTTTTGGAGCGATTAAGGTATGTAGAGCTTCTATGCATGTGTGGAAATATCCATATTCTTCCTTATGCTATGTTTTTCCATGAAACCATGAAATTCCATAACTTAGGATTTTTATTCTTTTATCGTGATAACCATAATACATGTAATATTATATGTCATGTTTCTATTATAATTCGTCAATTGAATTCATGATATGCATTGTGATTGTCATGAACCT
The DNA here is from genome assembly GCA_029783415.1 of Anisodus acutangulus. Taxonomy (NCBI): domain Eukaryota; kingdom Viridiplantae; phylum Streptophyta; class Magnoliopsida; order Solanales; family Solanaceae; genus Anisodus; species Anisodus acutangulus. The sequence goes on along the minus strand of CM056493.1, from coordinate 43,972,916 downwards.
GTTCGTAATCCATGAAACATACTTTGAATTCTATGAGTTCTTAAATACAAGTTATATTCATTACTACTCAGTTCCATGAAGTTATAGATATTTTTATGTTTTACACAAGATATATTATATATTTATTATCATTCTAAATTATAATCACGAATCATGTTTACAAGTTATATTTATGAAATTCATGGTCTTACGAGCCAACTGTATTCATGTTCATATTTTGGGAGTTGCACATATTATCGAGAAGGCTTAGACAGCTTGAAACTACGTATGACAACGTAGGATAAGGATCGCTCTGCCTAGAGAACGATACCTTCATATTACCCTTTATGGGATTATTGGATCCATCATGTTCATGTTCATGTCTCATACCCCGGCAAGGTACGAGATGACTTAGCTGATCGGGCGGAGATCAGATGCCATGTTCACGCGCGGTGGTTACATGTTGGTTATTTTAAAGCTCTCCCCACAGATATACAGATATACATTTATACAAATGTTATACATGTTATTATATCCATGTCAGAGTATGTTCAGTTTCAGTTTCATGTTCCTATTATATCATGTGCCTGCTTATTCTTTTAGTTGCTTTACATACAGTACAATTAAAATATACTAATGTCCCTTTGTCCGGGGCCTGCACTTCACGGTGTAGGTACTGAGTTTTAGGACAACAAATTTGTTCGTTAGAATTGCCATAGTATCAGCTATTGGTGAGCCCCATCTCATTCGAGGTGTCAGTCTATTATTTTCATGATCATGTATTTATAGTATAGGTATGCTAGAGCCTTGTCCTGGTAAATATTTTTGCAGACTCATGTTTCAGAGGTTTCATAGACTTTACTAATTAGCATGTCATGTCAGTACTATTTTCAGACTTATCATATTTATTCAGATATTTCTACTATGATATTTTAGACTATTTTCAGTATACAGTTTTACATATTTTATTACCTTTATTATTGCATATTTTTTATGCCCGTGATGATTAGTAAGTCATGTGGTTCGCTCGGTCATAGGCAGTCAGGCACTGAGTACCGTGTTTCGCCCAGGCCATAGTTTAGGGCGTTACATAGACAGTCAAAAGAGTTGTTAGTAGTAACTACATATTCATACTCATCAAAAGTAATAGGATCCATAGTTTTGAAGATTAGTGAAGTCTGTGTATTGAGTTTAAAAGGAAATTTAGATTATTTATACACAACATCTTTGTTCACAAAGAATGTCTTATTACTCAAATCATACAAAATATATCCTTTTTGAACTTCTGAGTACCCCATAAAGACAGCAGTTCTTGTTCCAGGTTGTAGTTTGTCTATTTGTTGAATAATCTTAGCATAACATAAACAGCCTAATATCCTAAGATGACTTAGAAAAGGCTTCCTTTTGTTAAGTTTTTCATATGGTGACATACCAATGACAGAAGATGGAAGTATGTTTATTATATACATAGCAATTAGAACATAGTAACCCCATAATTTAAAAGGTATATTAGTTTGAAAGCTACGTGCTCTTTTAACCTCTAAAATGTGTATGTGCTTCCTCTCAACTACACCATTTTGCTGAGTGAAATAAGAACAATATCTTTGATGAATAATACTAGCATTTTTTAACATGTTACTACATATGCCATTTGCAAATTCAGGTACATTGCCAGCTCTGCATATCTTTACATTTTTATCAAACTGAGTTTTCATATATGTTAGAAAATACTGTAAAGCAACACACATATCTGATTTGAGTCTCAACAAATATATCCATGTCATTCTGCTAAAATCGTCTTCTATTGTAAAGAAGTATTTATAGCCATCAATAGCAAAGATTTTATATGGACCCCAAATATTCATGTGTACAATCTCAAAGCAATTAGTACTTCTAATTTGACTTGCATGACAAGGAAACCTAGCTTGTTTAGCACTAGGACATGCATGACACTTATCTACTATATCAGCTACACTTTCTACTGTGTTAGGCAGTAATTTATGTAATACAGAGGTGGACACATGTCCAAATCTCTTATGCCATAGGTTTATGTCCATTGAGTTAGTCTCTTGAGTAGTTTTAGCAACTAGAGTTGTTTTATTTATATTTGATTGATCAAGTAAGTAAGGGTCATCCTCATGTCTACCAAACTCCTTCACCTTCCCACATAAAAGATCCTGAAAGATGAAGAAATCAGGATAGAATAAGGCAGTACATCTTAGCTCTCTTGTTGCATTTGACACAGATAAAAGATTATATTTAAACTGTGACAACAAGAAAACATTCTCAATAGTACTTCTAGATGAGATTGAATTTGAACCGGTGTGAGTAACTAAAGTAATATCACCATTTGGTAAATATACCTTTTTAGGTATAACATTCTTAGTTACAATTGGTTTGTCAAGTAAACTTTCCTTTGAAACCATGTCATTTGTTACACCAGTATCTACAATCCATTCATCTTTATTTTCAGCCAACAAACATGCATTAGTTATATCAGGGTTTTCTTTATTTTCATCCAACAAACACATGTCACTTATAACATATTTTTCATTCTTACCACGTTGGTTACCTGTTATGTCATTTGAACACATTGTGTTAGCAATAGCTAAGAAGTCATTGAATTTGTTTAGCATCTTCAGAATTTGACTATATTTCTCTTGAGTGAAGACACAAGCTCCTGACTGATTCATATTTGCTTCTGGTGGCATCCTACCTTGTTCCATTCCATGATACAAACTAGTGACATTTGTAGTTATGAGATGATCACTACCTTGACTTGCATTATGACCTTGCATACTAGTGTTCTCAACGAGTGTTGCATTATAAGTTGCAGATCCACCACCAGACCCATAATTTTGTCCAAAATTTCTTTTATTGAAATTGAGAGGACACCTAACCAGCTTATAACAGTTTTCTTTCATATGACCATTTATTTTGCAAAAATCACACTGCAGATTGTAATCCTTTTTGTATTTTTGATAGCATGTCTTGACTGTTGGTTCATAGTTCTTAGAGTACATAGAAGATGGATCATGAGTTGAACCAGGATTGTGATTGACTGAAGGAGCTGGTCCTAGCAAACCAGATGAGACAAAACTACTAACATTTTGTCCTTAATCATTGATGATCATTGCATAGGCCTGATTCGTTGATAGCATTGGAGCCATAAGTAGAATTTGACTTCTTGCTTGTAATATATTTCATTCAAGCCCATGAGAAACTGATACAGTTTTTTCCTTTGCATATATACTACAAACTCGCTAGATCATTCACAATTACAACCACAACCAGGAGTAAGCACAAGTGCCTCAAACTCAATACATAATCCTTTGAGTCTATAGTACACTGACGCAGATGAAGTGCCTTAAACTAGTGTAGCAATATCTTTATGCAAACTAAAATTTTTTGATCCATTAACTTCATCAAATCTTTCTTTAAATTCTTCCCATACAGCCCATGCATTAGAAGCATATACTACCCCACTAAACAAATCTCTAGCAACTGAGTTCATTAACCAAGCTAGTACAATTGCATTCAGCCTATCCCACTACCCCTATAGTTCCTTCCTAAATTTCTTTTTTTCTTGTATACCTAATTTGTTTCTCCCCATTAAAGCAATACACATAGACCTATTCCATAGGGTGATTGTGGTCGATTATCTGTGCAGTTTCTTGTGTATCTTGGCTTCTAGATGGGTTGGTTTTCTCAAATATTCCATTAACACCATTAACAGTAGTTGAGAACTTTAGTATTCATTATTGGAGATTATAAGAAATCTAATTTTCTACAAGAATTTGGATCTTTTAGATTTTATCGCATCTAAACTATCTTATAGCGGAATTAGACAGTTCAATCATGTAAAGAAATTGTATTTGAATTGAATAAATAGCTCAGTTGCTCTAATACAATGAAATGATTCAGAACTCTATTGATGAGTTCATTGGAATCAATTGAAGAAGAAGACAGAAGAAGAGGGGCAAGGGAGATGATTCGTAGAGAGAGAAACTATGCTTATATTAATCATTGAGAATGAATTGTGTATTTATAAAAGAAATATTCAGATATATATACATGATATAATCTGATCTTTATGAAGTATTTTAAAAAATCAAAATAATAGTTAAATGACTAACTAACTTCCTTGATGGGTCCCGGCGGGACGGGCAGAGGGTCGGGATGCGGGCTCCGGCGGGCCTGGCGGGCTGGGATTGATGGGACGGGAAGAGGTCTCATCCCATTTCACATCCCGCCGGAAGGGGGACCGGGATTTGGTGGGACGGGACAGGACGGGTCAGGTCGCGGGATTCGGAGGATTTTTTTTAAAATTGAATTTCCAACACCAAAATTGAAATTCACACCTACATTACAACAAAATTTTGACGTTGAAATCTATTGTATATCGTGAGATATTTACTAAAGAAAAAGGAAAATTAAAAATTGATTTGCGGGAAAACACAAATTGATTGGGAAAACGGACGTTTTCCTAAAAATTGGTGGTGCCAAACCGGGTAAAACGGACATCCGAGATATTGGCGGTGCCATGTCTCAAAAAAATAAGCAAAATAAAAAAATTTGAGTAAAACGGACATCCGAGCGCGGAGTTATGACCATTTAAAGTTACACCAATTTACAATTACTTTCTCTCCCTACATTTTATGTGAATGCTTCTGTGATATGTTAATTAAGTTCATGCCGCATTCGACTTCCATAAAAGCTTCGTAGATTGGCTTTAATCTAGCCACTTAAAGACAAATGTACCATTAAATGCCAATAGGGCTTCATAAATTGGCGTTCATAACACATATCATGTTGCTACTTTATTTGTTCGTAATATGATTATTGCATTGTGTTACGTAAATATTGTTGATATTCACTTGCAAATTTAAAAACATCCCTTCTAACATTTGATCTAGGAAAACCATTAAAAGCAAGATTATATGTTTCTCGAATGTAATGAATAAAATCAGGATAGGAAGGAAATGAAAAAGGCAAACCCTCCACCGCAACTAATTTTGCCATATTTTCCATATCTTTATTTTTATCAAATTTAGGACCAAAAATCCTCCTCGTCATCGGGTTAATTTGACCCTGAACTTGGTCGAGGACACTATGTGAACCTTGTCCCAACTCATATTACATTGACACACCCAATTTTCTAGCCTGGTGTTGATTCCACCTAGCTTTGTGCTCGCCTTGTGCATGTCTCAATAAACCTCCCATCCCACCTTGACCTTTTTCGATTTTAAATTTATAAACATTTTTACAAATTTTACATCTAGCTAGTTGATTCTCTTGGTCCCTATCAAAAAAAATCTCATGTAGCTGATTTTAATTTTTATTGTGTGGGGCCTCGACTCATAGTAGGGGGAATAGGAGGCATTTCAGTTTCAGTTTGAGGCTGAGACTTAGTCTGAGCCTGAGGTTGAGGTGCACTAGTGGGTGTGTCATCTAGATTATCGTCTATATTAAGAGATTAAAGAGATTGTAGGAAGATTTGTGAGAAAAATGTTGCAACGGCTATTTTTACAAAGGGAGAGGGGGGCTGGCGGGACGGGGTCAGGACTGGGCGGAACGGGGTCGGGTTGGGGCGGGTCGGGTTGGGATCAGGACAGGCAGGACGATCCTAGGCCCAGTCCCGAGTTTGAACCCCGACAGCGACAAATTTTTTTTTATAGAGGATCGGGGCGGGTAGCAGGATGGGTCGGGTCGGGATCGACCCGACCCGACCCACTGGACAGCCTTACCTTTAACTAATAAATGAAACTTACTGAAATACCCTTACAGACTTTATCTTTGTATTTCCTTTTCTTCAACAGAAATTCATCCAAAAATCAAATCCTTATTTGTCTTCTATCTTTCCTTCACTTGTATTCCGAATAATATGTTAATTTACTTGATCATTAGAGTAGTACGTGCTACCTAATCTAATAAATGAGCTCAATTGAATCTTAATCGTCAAAAAATATATAGTATAAATAGAATAAAAGTAATTTTTGTGTATGTATATATTGTTAAACGCTTTGGACATATAGAGAGTTTCTAGTCTAATATTAAAAATGGTCCAAAATTTATTTTAAATCGAACATAGAGGTTATTTTATTTCGATCTTTCCATACATAACTAAAAAAGGGAAAAGGTTTTTTAAGTATCTTAGGTCGGAGAAGTGCATAATAAATGTCAGAATTACTACTATTATTGAGAGAGAATAGAGGAGCTTTTGGTCAAAGTGAATTGACGGAAAAGCCCTCAACTCTCAATGCTATTTTTGGTATTACCCTGTCAGCCAAAAAGTTGTGCTTCAGCTTTTTTATGGCTGGTGGGCCCTATTATCGTACATAGATCAGAATGCCTGATTAGATGCCATTTCTCGACCATTTTATAATTGGATATCCCTTTTGAAAACAGTTTCCGTTTCAATGTGGTTGCTCGAATTTCATTTCTTATTTAGTTTATAATGTCATATATAAGATGTTGGAACTAGACAGCCCATTTTTGTTTGTTATCGTGTGTCATAATAGCTAGAGACGTGTTATTCTACTTTGGCTAATACTAAAGTGTCTATTTTTTAATAGAAAACAAAACATTCTAATGAAATATTATGTAAAATAAATAAGTAGAGAATCATATATATAAGTGTTCTTGGCCCCAATTCCGCTATCTGCCGTTGTATCGGCTGATGAAACCGGGAGACAAATTGATTCCTTAACTTAAGCAATTTGGGTCGAAGACGGAGCTCTAATCTCCAGCAATGTGTTTCTCAACTACTCCAGAAAGTGTTAGGACGGTGGTGTGAGTAAACTAAGAGGTAAGAAACATGAATACAGCCGAGTAAAGTAAAGGATAAAGGTAAAGGATAAAAAGATAGATACGATTTTATTTGTTTGATTGATTGTGTGTCGTATATACAAAGAATAATCCTATTTATAGTATAAAAAAGGAAAAAAATTGTACAAAACGTACCCCCACCCCATTTCAACCATCATGTAACCCACTAAGTTCAATGGTCGACTATAGGGGATGTGGTGCCGATTTTCTCGCCCTCTACTCCTCTTGTTCGGATAATGCCCTTTCTTTTAGCTGTTGTTGGGCGTTATCGCTTATAGGGGTCTGACAACCCTTTTGACTTGGTCGTTGAGGAATCTACATCTGAGTGGGTCTCAGTCGTACCTCTAACTGACAACTTTGGCTAAGATGCCTTAGTAGCTGACACAGTTCTTATAGTCGAAGGCTAGGAGTAAATTCGGCTCCGGAATAGTTTGGCTATCACTGAATTCGGCTAAACACTTAAATTATTTTTAAGTATTAACAATTGCCCCCTACATTAACTCGAGTGTGACTGTTGAGTTGATGTATCCGAAAGTAGCCATCATTTTCAGTCTGACAGCTGCGCATGTCACTTCAATCGTCTTGTCTCCAGTGCATGCAATGATGATAACTTCTGAATTGGGTTTCCCCTTCAACCGAGGTATCCTTGCTACCACGAATCGGTTCTAATATTTTCTAACTGTGCATTTGAAGAAGTAACCCTAATTTCCACTACCATCGAGATCCGCTTAAGAAGAAACACCTTTTCGAGAATTTTTCACTTAATCTCCAATTTCTTCCCTTCTGCATAAAGACCCTAATCTTGGCCCTTTTCTTACTCGGCTGCCATGGCTTCTTCTTCCTCTTCTCAGAAGCTATATGGGACCACTTTAGCCGATAAAGACTTAACTGATGCCTTGGTCCTTGTTGATGCCGCCGCACCGTCAAGATTTGATTTCTCCTGTAACGCTGGGCTCGGGTATGTGCAGCGCCTCTGTTTTTGTGCTTGGTTTACTTGGATGTGGGAATACATACCCCACCCTTTAACTTCAGCATTGCTCTCTGCATTCTTGAGCAAATTTAGAGTAAACACCGCAGATCTGATGAGCCATTATCTTTGACCACTTGGGATGTTTTAAAAAACATTCTTGGACAATGAAAAAAAGAAGACTTTTTTTCTTCTCTTAACTCATAAGTTAAGGAAAAACAATAAAATTGAACTACATATGGTAGAAAACCGTGTGAATCAAATATTTATTGTATTGATGATTCACACGGTCCGCACGCTGGTTCATACAAATGGTGCTTGTGTTGTGGTTTTGAGTTTCTTGGCTTGTGTTCTAATAGTAATCATATGAAGAAAGGAGAAGGGCCCATTCCGAGAAGAATTTTCTTCAATTCCATAAGATAAGGGATAGTTCTGACCGTAAAATGAGATAAACTGAGATATTAGTATGCCTCAAAAGGAAGAAAGTCTGCTCTTTCCGGATTTAAGAATTTTGATTTGACCCATGACCAGCAGATATTAGCCAGAAAGGGATCCTTCCCCTTCTTGCTTCCATAGAAGCATGAAAAATTGAGTTTTCCTGTCATGGCATTCCTTCGCCTGAGTAGTGTGACCATCTTTACGACACAAGCGTGTGAAAGAAGTGTCTTTATATTTTGTGACCAGAAAGCCGGTCTGTGGCTGTCATTTATCCATACATCTCCCGTCGGAGGGAATTAGCTTATTTTGTAAGACCAGGCAGCCGATATATGGCTGTCCTTTATTCATGCATGCCCTAAATTGAAGGATAGTACATTTTTAGATACTTCCCGTTTACATTCCTGTCCATTTCTTCTCCATGCATGTTTATTAGTCGATATGTGTTGCCAGCAATCCGTTGGCTTACTACAAAAGGTCCTTCCCAATTTGTTGACCATTTGCCGAATTTACGATCTTTCATCGCAATCGGCAAAACGATTTTCCAAACTAATTCTCCTTCGGCAAACCTCTTAGGCTTAACATGTTTATTGTATGCTTTAGCCATTTTACATTTATCGGCTTTGATTTTCTCTACGGCCATCAGTCGATCTTCATCTAGCTGGTCTAACTCCATTCGCATTGCCTGTTGATACTCCTATAAACTTATAGAGTTTTGACTGGCCACCTGTAATGATTTAACATTAATTTCCAACGGCAACACTGCATTTTGACCATAGGTTAGCCGATAAGGTATCGTCTCGGTAGTTGTAGATTTAGAATTCCTGATCGCCCAAACGGCCTCGTCCAGAGTGAGATGCCATATTCCTAGTTTATCCTCCACGTTCCTACTAATTGTGTCCACAATAAGTTTGTTAGTTGTCTCGGCTTGCCCATTCGCCTATGCGTAATAAGGTGCAGATGTGATCATTTTGATCCTAAATTTCTTAGCAAAGGCTGCCACTTTAGAACCAGTGAACACCGTCCCTTGAACAGTTGTAATCGTCTTAGGGATACCATATCTATATATGATCTGGTGTTGGATAAATTGAATGACATATGTCTTATGAACCCTTTTCATCAGCTGAGCCTCCACCCATTTAGTGAAGTAATAGGTAACCACAATAATGAAATTATGTCATTTAGCCGATTGTGGGTAAATCTTGCCGATGAGGTCTATAGCCCATCCTCTGAAGGGCCAAGGTTTTACGACTAGGTGCATCAACTCGGCTGGTACCCGTTGGATTGGTCCATGTCTCTGACATTCTTCGCATCCTTTTGCATACTGGAAGCAGTCAGCTGTGATGTAGGCCAATAATAGCCATGGCGGTAGATCAGCCACTTCATTGTTGGCCCCGCTCTGTGTGATCCACTTACTCATTCATGGACCTCCCCTATGACCCTTCAGGCCTTTGTTTTGGAAATGCACTTGAGTAGTACTCTATTCACGCTCCTTTTATAGAGGTCATTATCAATGAGCACATATTTCAAGGCTCTTCCTTTGACCTTGAGGTCTTTGCAACTGGAGGGCTCTTTTAGGTAGTCAATTAGTAACGGCCTCCATGAGTCAATTTGATCAACAGCTAACACTTCGACTGGCAGTTCGTCATACTCTATAGTGAGTAGAGAATTTCTAAAGCCAGAAGCTTCTTGCGCTAAGTCGTTAGCCTCAACATTCATGCCTATGGGAACATGACTTAATGTAGATGATGTGAACCTACTGAGTAACCTGCTAGCCGTTTTATAATGGACTAACAAATTCGGATCCTTGCAGTCATATTCCCCGGCCAGCTGCTTGATAACCAACTGAGAGTATCCGTGAATCTTGATGTATTTTGCTTTCATAGAGACTAGGAGTTTCAGCCCTATGATGAGAGCATCATATTCGGCTTAGTTATTTTTCAAGTCAGAATCTAACTAATAAGAGAACCTCTATGTTTCATCTCTAGGATCGGTTATCGTTATCCCACTCTGACTCCTTTCTGGGTTCTCGACCCATCAAAAGTCAGTGTCCAAGGGACGACGTCCATATATGCGGTAGAAAGGGCACATGGGTCCTCCGCATCTACATAATAGTGGTCCGTCAAGAAATTGGCTACTGTTTGGCCTTTGACGACCTTGAGTGGCTTATACTCGAGAGAAAATACGGTGAGCTTGATTTCCCACTTCATTAGACATCCTTGCAAAACTGGTCTGTTTAATAAGTATCAGACGACATCAAATTTGCACAAAATGTATATAATGTGAGGCATTAGATAATACTCGAGTTTTGTGCAAGCATAGAACAAAGACAGATAAAGCTTCTCCAAAGGAGTATATCTAGTTTCAGCGTCGTTGAGCATTCAGCGAAGTTAACAAACCGCTCTTTTAGTTCCATCATCGGCCTTCTGTGCTTGTAAGCAGTCGATAGATAATTTTGTAGCCGAAATATACAATTTCAACGGCTTCCCCGACACGGGAGGCACCAATATGGGGGGAGTAGCTAAGGCCTTCTTAATTTGATCAAAGGCATCTTGTTGTTCCGGACCCCATACTAGCTCTTCTGACTTTTTAAGTCTGAGTAAAGGTGACAAAGCCTTCATCTTGCCAGCCGAGTTAGATATGAACCTCCTTAAGAAATTGATTTTTTCCAATAAGCTTTGTAACTCCGTCTTTGTCTTAGGTGGTGCAGATCCCATTACTGCCTTGGCTTTGTTATGGTCTATCTCGATACCTTTCTTGTGTACCAAAAAGCCAAGGAAGTTGCCAGCCGATACTCCGAACATGCACTTGGCTTGATTCGTTTTGAGATTATGAATCCTCATTATTTTTAATGCTTGTTCAAGATCAGCTAAATGATCTTTGAATTCCTTAGACTTCACTACTACATCATCGATGTAGACCTCCATATTTTTGTCGATCAAGTCATGGAAAATAGTGTTCATTGCCTTTTGATAAGTGGCACCAGCGTTCTTCAGACAAAATGGCATAACTACCCACTCGTAAATGCCCAACGCTCCTGGACATCTGAAGGCGGTTTTGTGAATGTCATCCTCGGCTACCGATATCTGATTATAGCCAGAGTATCCATCTATTAAGGTCAATACACAATTAGCGGCTGCTGAGTCGACTAGTATGTCGGCTATCGGCATGACGTACTCATGTTTAGGAGTGGCTAGATTTAGGTTCCTATAATCAATACATACCCGAACCTTGCCATTCTTCTTCTTGATTGGTATGACATTCGCCAACCAATCCACATACTTAGCTATTCTGATAAAGTCGGATTTCAGCAATCGTTCGATGTAGTCTTTGATTTTGAGGTATCAACTGAGCGTTGTTGACACCCAATTTTGTCCCGTCTTTTCCAATTTATTTGCAGTTTTAAATATTTTTTGCACCTCAAAACAATTTTAATCTATATACATACATGCGTATATATATATATATGTATATATCTCATTATTATTATTATTCACATTTTTATATCATTTTGCATTTTTATAATAATCATAAGTTATCCGAAAATTCTATGTTATTTTATTCTCGCAAAATTGCATCGCATTTCCTTTTTATTAAGCATTAAACATTTCGCAAATATTATATTTTATTATTTGTCACGTCGCTACGTTATTTTAAATAATTCACATCTTTTACAAAAAATATATAAGTATGTTTTAATATTAAGCCCCTTTTATTTTTTTTTATCCATAACCCATTTTCATTTTTTCCAACCCAATACAAATTCTACCCAAACAAAATTCACAAGCCCAAACCCATTCCCATTATTCCCTTCCCCTTTATTTCCCCCCCAATTCCCGAAGCCCAACCGGACCGGCTCAACGCCCTTTCTTATTCTCCAATTAAATTCCCACCAGCCCAATACCCACTAACCCATTTGGCTCTCTCATTTTAACCCAACCAAAATCACAACCTTATTCCCTAAACCCATCACCCGAACCCAACCAACCGAAGCCCAACAATTCGCCGGCCCAGCCGGACCAGCCCAATTCTTTTAACCCATCCCCCTTTTTAATTCTCCCAAACCAAACAAAACCCAAAAACAAAAAAATCTCTACAAACCTAAACCTAAAAAAACCAAATCAAACCCATTTTCTCTCTCAACTGAATCCAGCACACCCTACACCAGACTCTCCCAAAACTCGCCAGACACCCCTACACCCCTGCCCCTACATCGCCATCCTACACTGACACCGCCGAACCCTCACCAGTCTTTTTCTCTCTCTCACCCTTCCCCAAAAAAAAATCAGAGCAGCAGCAGCAGCAGCTCTCATTTCCTCTTCTAGACAAAGTTTGTAGCTTTGTCAACCATGGAACAGAGGGTGTTGCTCCATTTTCGTGCTACGAATCACGTGAACCCTGCAAAGCCATCAAACGTTCGGATTTTTGAAGGATTTCGTTTGACCCATTTCAAAATTTGAAGCTAAAAACCCCGCCCAAAAGAGCCCTAGAAATCCCTAAGTTCGTCCTATAAATATTGGCATGTGGAGTCCATTCAAAGGAGGGTTTTTTGGACAAAAAACTCTCGGTTCTTCAAAGACAAAACCACAAAAAAATCGACTATTCTTTCTTTATTCCCATTTTCTGATTCGACAAAGATACAAACATTTCGTTCTGTTCAATCGCATAAACAAATTTCTCCGAGCGGGTCGACGATTCGAGACGACGCCTCGGTTCGCTGCCCGAAGAAGGTCCGTAAACTCAAACTCCACTCAGTCTATATTCCTGTATTTCTTTGCATTTTTGTATTAACCATGTAGTAATTTAGCTTGTTTCATGTTGTATGTCCGTTAGTGTCTAAATGTGAATTTCTTTATAGGCTTGATATCAAACACCAAGTAATGACATAGTTCTTAGTTCTTCAGGGATTTAGGTGTATCTTAGTTACCATGCTTGCCATTTTTACATTGCATAATGAATGATATATGGTGTACTCAACCTAGAGTCCTTACTAGCATGTCTATAAGCCTGGAATATGTGAGTTTTAGGATGATAAATATAATGAATGAAAGGGAGTATGGTGTGTTCTAGGTTGGTTTAAATTTTGTAGACTCGTGGTCAACTGGAATGTTGAAATATGTCTATTAGGTATGGTATGTGGGAATGTTTGATTTGCGGTGAACTTGAATATATTGTGTAAAGAACTGTTCACATTTCATCTCTTTGATTAAAGAATAATACGAGTCATTTAGCTAAATTTTTGGTTATCCAACATTCACAATACTTGCATGAAAAGAACTAAAGCTAACTAATGCAAGCTTTATGTGTGTCCATATCTGTCTGTTTCAGCACATGCTAGTTCTTAAAACAACATGAGGTTTTTTGTCGAGTTATTCTGTTGACTCTCTACATACATGCCTAGTCTGATTTCATGTATTGGCCTTTAAAGTGATAGAATGGTGTCTGCACTGATCTTTTGCACTTCTCTGAACTTGCCTACTATATTAACTCCAAGCTACATACTAGTTTTGACTTACAATTATACTCATACAGTAAGCATGTATAGGATGATTGAGTATTGTAAATTACTATAAATTTGAATTTGAATCGACTTAAGAGGTTTTGTATGGACAAGGGTCTCATGTCTCTTTATAAATCATGCCTCTGTGCCCAAATTTCCTGATCATGAATGTCACATTGATCTGCTTTAGTCTGCGAGTCTATCCCTTGAGCATGATGGTCCTATGAAATGATTAGGTATATGTGTTTAGGAACATCTCAAGTCTGTTGTGATGATATTGCCCTATCTCTCTCAAATGCTTTGGTTACTAACTTATGATTTCGTTGAATCATTCCTTTCCCCTTGTGACCGATTAGGATTTTGTGTAGTTGGTTTGGACAAATAGACTTACATTATCCTAAGCATTCTTACTGGAAGCATGTCCCTGTCTGAATATGTTTGTTGCAACCCTCTGGGTTTTGTTGGCGAGTTATATGGTTCTTTCTTGTTTGGTCTTCGTAATATGGCATGCGGGTGGTACATATATGCAAGTTTATTTTGCTTCCTCTCTAGCTTTGAACCATATGTGTATATTTGTTTTATTTCAGCAAGATATTTGATAAATAGAGAGATGTATAATGAGTTTTCCTTCTCTGTGTCATGACTAAAGCCTACATTTTTGCTCTACATAAACTTGGTGATTTTATGCAAAATATTTCTATGATATACCGAAGTCAGGTCTGACCATATATACCAATAGGCTTAGGCAGACCACCATTTTGCCTCATCCAGGAAATGACCTTAGTTGTGTTTAAAAAAAAAAAATCTGAATATACTTGCTTTCTGGACATTTCTGTGTGGGAAGACATGAGATGTACAAGTGATATCTCCCATAATATATGAGGAGTAAAGTTCAGGTATACACCAAATGTATATCGGAGTTGTATCTCTTTTATGCTCCCTCCCAAATATATCAATACATCTCCGCATATTCTGCATATCATGCGAGTTTTGTATGTTCAGTATTAGATTTTTTAACCACTATAGATCTGTTGAGTAGGCCTGCCTATTTCGGTCCCTTTTGAAATCTGAAAATAGCCGCTGGGCCTGATATCTTTCTAACTGCCATAGCCGAGATAAACTATTTATGTATATATTTTCATGTTCCATTTACTAATCCTTTCTTTTCTTTTATTTTACATGAAATGCACCGGGAGCGACGAAGAGTCTCTTAATGAGACTCATCATGGCTATTGTCAAATCAAAGACCCGCATCCACATTCTTTGCATTTTTCCACCTCGGGATTTCAAAACAAATAGGGCTAGAAGACATCGTCATCCGCCTTAGTTCCCCGTTTATTGTCATTCTTTAATTTCGTTATTTCTATTTGGATCTGTAATAATTATTTAATGCTTGTGTGATTGTTAGGATATTTAGAATAATTAGGCCACGAATAGATATTTAGTGGGGGTAGTTAAACCCGTCGCTAGCTTATTTATTTATAGGCCCGGTTAATTTAAACTTAGAAACCCTCCGCTAGTTTATTTTTAGGCTCGTCATGCATATTTAAAATTTTCAAAACAAACTTGACCATCTTTTGTTCACTTTATTAATTGTACAACTCAAATGATTTCCAAAATTACTTCTTTGACATTATTAGTAATTCGTTTTTTTCTCCTTGCTATTTATTGTTCTAAATGCATATTTTTCAACTTTACCTGCATATTTTTTAAAATACCATACAAATGCATACTTGTACAAAATGCATCTCTTTCATTAATTATTTGCAAACATCTTTTTAAACTTATATACTTTAAACATGCATTTCCTTAGTATAATATTAACCTGAGTTTGACCGGATAACCGCAAGTTAGCGGATTTTAGAGGATGCCTAACCCCTTCCCTTTAGGATAATAAAGAACCCTTACCTAGGATCTCAATAGTTTCGCAGACCTTAAAATTGGAGTTTACATTGCATCATTTAGTTTAATATTTAGGTGTCCTAATTCACTGTAAAAAATAATTAGGTGGCGACTCCTCAATTCATTTACCCAGGAATCACCGAATATGTTGTGCTCCGCTTTGACCCGGGCATGGTCAAAATAGGGCGCGACAAGCGTGATACCTTCTGGAAAGCTGTTTTTGGGGCTTGAACCCTCCTTGATTGGAAATCTATGTTATACCAAAATACGTGCCAGCCCAGGCATCTCATGATAATCTCATGCGAAGCAGTCTTTATACTATAGTAGAAGGGTCGTTATGCCTTGTTTGTCTTCTTCCTTCAGCAAACCACTAATATGTATTAGCCGAGGGATTTCTTCAGTTCCTTAACCATTTAAATACTCCAAGGTAAGTCATGGTTCAACTAATTGTTTTATCTCAAACCCTCGCGAGGTAAGATTACAAGATTCCCAAGATCCTTCTTCATATTGCTCCATGACGGCTATGGGAGCCACATAAGGTGAATAGAGCACAGCCTTTATGTTCTGAACCCCAGGTTGGAACGGGTTATCATCCGCTGCGATGATTTCTATATTGTCTCTTTCCCAAAAGATGAGCTTTTGATGCATGGTAGAAGGAAGGCATCAGCGGTGTGAATCCAGTCCCTGCCCATCAGAATGGTGTAGGACGGCTTGCCATCTATCACAAAGAATGCAGATCTGACCGTCTTGGGACCCACGGTGATTTCTGCCACTAAAATCCCCAAGGCTTCAGAAGTCTCTCCCATAAAGCTAGCCATTTTCATGTTAGTTAGGATGAGATCTTCTCTGGTTTTGTTCAGGCTTTTCAAAGTAAGCAGTGATATCACATTCAGCACAGCCCCATTGTCGACGAACACTCGGCTAATGATTTTGTCGTTGATGTAAGCCTTTACATAGAAGGGCTTGAGGTGTTTAACCATCTCTTCCGTAGGTGCACCAAATGCGGTGCTCAAAGCGTCCCTAGCCATGGTATCGGCTATTGTTGCCCATTCTATGTCTTCTATGCAAACATCACCTTCTAGGCTATCCAGCGTGGAGCGGCTGTCCAGAACTCACATTGGATTAGGCTGACCATTTCAATGTCTGCCCACATCTCATCAACCAGGTCCTGGCTAAATAAATCGAGGATGGAGTCTCCTCATTTATTCAATTCGGCTGACCAGGAGCTCATATCTTCCATCTCTTGGAGACAAATGGGGATCGGCTGGGAATTCTCTAACTGAATCCTCTGCATGATCTGTGGGATTGCCTCGGTAAGAGGTCCATCCAGGGCCACGTTCTCTTGCCGGGGTTCCTCCATCAGTTGTCCGTAGGTTATTCATCTAGCTCTGGTTGACCCAACACCTCTCCTTCATGCGACATTGCCCCTAAAGCAACTGAGCCAAATGCTCGTTCAATAGCCTCGGCTATGGCAGACTCAGGAACCTCCTGATTTTCAGTTGCCTTGGTGTTGGAAATTAGATGCAATGTCTGTTGCATCTTATGCAAGGCCTTGGCACGTTGCATCCTTCTTTTCTGAGTCTTGGATGCGACTCTCGATGGTGCCTCTTTCTTTTCGGGAGCCTGATTGATAAACCACTTCCCCTCTTCTGTATTGGCGGCTGGTTTAACCATTCTCTGGGGTCTTATATGGTCCTCATTTCTTGCTATGATACGTAAGGACAAAACACCCGCATTCATGTTAAACTCGACCACCCTCTGTTTGGTTTAGGGAGTGGTTCTTTATCTATTCGAGGCATGCTCTACTGACGATTGGTTGGCATCTGTACTTTCCCCCCAAGCATATGTCTGGCGTCCATAGGGACCCTTTTGAATCTCATTGTTAGTTATTGAAGCTCTCGTTCAAAGTCCCTCGAGTATTTAGGGCGGTCATGAAAATTGCTCCTAGCCGGCTGCCTGTCATCACAAATGTCATGTAGGTTGCCTAACCGGTTTAACACAGAAGTCCTTGTGACCTTCTCCCCTTCGGTAGGTTTCTTTGGGATCCAAACCCTTTTCATCGGCTGTTTCCCTTTGGTGTCCCTTGACTCATCGGGCTTAGAAAAATATACCATAGATATTGGTACAGCGGGAAAGGGATCAGTGTCAATTGCTATTTCAGCCACACTCTTTTCGACTAGCTTGAACCTCCCTTCCTTGATTCCCTTTTGGATCGCCTTTCTGAAGATCACGCAATTAGAAGTAGAGTGATTGTATGAGTTATGCTACTTACAATACTTCTTATCTTTGAGTTCTTTTGCAGGCGAAATCATATGAACATTAAGCAACCGAATCTGCTTATCTTTGAGCAGATGATCAAATATCTAATCTGCCTTTGTGATGTCAAACGAGTAACCGACCCTGTCATCGGGTGAACTCGTCTCCTTGCCTCTGACGACTTTTAAGGTTGGGCAAGAATAAACCTTACCCCTAACAATCTCGGCCACCATTGCATCTGCCGTGTAATCGGCTGACTCTAAATCAGACTCATCCGCTTCAATGATGGATACCAAGTGGGAGCCTCAATTTCGGCTGGCTCTTCTCCGCTCCTTCTCTGGGACATACTGCTCTATTTGGCTAGCCTTCTCGGCTAACTGCCTCAGGTCTGAATAGGATTGTCCTACCAGCTTCTCCTTTATCTGAGGGTGCATGTTGTTGATTATCATGTGGGCACACTTAGATTTGGGGAAGTGTACATTATATTTCCCAACCTTCTTTCTGAACCTCTCGATAAAATCGGTAGCCGATTCATCGACCTGCTGCTTGAGATTCGTTAGATCAGTCATGGTAACCTGAGCTTGGGGCCAATAGAACCTATCATAGAAGCAACCCTCCATGTCATCCCAGCTCTGCACGGAATTAGGAGCTAAAGAGGAGTACCATGTAAAGGTTGTTTCCATTAGAGAGAGAGGGAATAACTGCAACTTGTGATACTCATTCTAGCCAGCTTCGCCACATTGGGCAGTAAATCTACCGATGTCCTCGATAGTGGACTTGTCATGGTTGCCAGAGCAAATGGCAAACTCTGGTTTTTTGAAGCCCCTCGGCAAAGGTGTTATCCGATCTACCCAATCGGGGTAGGGCTTCTTATAAACAGGTATGTCCAAAGGTTTCAGTTGGATGCCGAAGTACCTCCGCATGGTATTAGCAATAATCTCCAAGGTTTTATCAGTTGTGACGGCCCCTGCCGATTCTCGACTGGATTCGGTTGGTAAGCATTCTGCACTGGCGGCCTCCATTCTGTACTTTGTTGGATAGGGTTTTAAAGTTTATAGGTGGTCTGCTGGCCATTACCAATAGGTGGGGTAATGACCCATGGTTGTTGTTGGGTATGGCCACCAAAACCTGTAACCTGAGCTCTTGGAATAGCTAACGGAGTCTGAGGATAATGTGGAACGATGTTCCATGGCTACTCTCCTCGGACGTCGGTCGTTCTTAAAAAGTTTACAATTCTTGGAAGGTATAGATTGGGTACTGGAAATGACTGCTGGAATGGTATTTCGCTGTAAACAGCGTCACCATATAGCAGAGCTAAGTCATAGCTAGGGGCCATCGGCTGCCAATTCGGCTGGCCAACATTATTCGCCTGCATCATAGGGTCATTCGTAGAAATGTATGACATAACGGGCGGCAATCCAAAGTGTTCTGGAGCCTGAACTGGTCTCTGAGCCATGTTGATCTGCCCATACTGCAAACTCGCTTGGTCAAGTGGCACATCCCCCCCCCCCCAAAGTTCGGCAGCGACCATGTAGTGTGTTGGTTGTCAGGCGATTGGGCTTGTGTTCCTAGGTGCGCTATCGGCTACGCCTGAGTGGGCACTGGCTGATGTACATACGGCTGAGGAACAATACCGGGAGTCACAGTCTCATGCTGAACAGCACATCTCATCAGAGGGATGACAGAACTAGTCGAACATTCTCCTAGGTGCATTCTGTTAGTTTCCATCTCCCTCGTTTGTTGAACCTCATTATGTACCATTACCTTCACATTGTCAGCCAACTGTTTAGAAACTTGGTACATAATGTCGTGGATGCCCATGTTGGTTTGTTGTCTAATAAAAGACGTGGTCATTATGGTTGGACCTTCAGATTGGTTATATTCTTCCACGGCTTGGGTTGATGGCGGAAGTGGAGAGGTATCCACCGATGTAATCATACCCGGGGAGGATGCTTGTTCGTTGTTCCTTCTGGGAGGATTTTGTTTAGGATGTGGACTGGACTCGAGGTTCATTTTCTTATCGGACCTTAGACACATACGCCAAGAATGATCCTGACTTGGAGAATCAAACTTTGCAATTAATTCACCTATGGTCCCATTGGGTGTGCCAAATTTGTTCTCGGCCACAATTCCTCTATATGTCGTTGTATCGGCTAATGAAATCGGGAGACATATTGATTCCTTAACTTAATTGATTTGGGCCGGAGACGGAACTCTAATCTCCAGCAATGTGTTTCCCAACTACTCCAGAAAGCGTTAGGACTGTGGTGTGAGTAAAGTAAGAGGTAAGAAACTTGAATACAACCGAGTAAAGTAAATGATAAAAGTAAAGGATAAAAAGATATATAAGATTTGATTTGTTTGATTGATTGTGTGTCGTATATACAAAGAATAATCCTATTTACAGTACAAAAAAGGGAAAAAATGTACAAACGTGCCCCCCCATGTTAGTAATCAAGTAACCCACTAAGTTCAATGGCCGACTATGGGGAGGTAGTGCCAATTTTCTCGCTCTCTACTCCTCTTGTTCGGATAATGCCCCTTTCTTTTACCTGTTGTTGGTCGTTAACGCTTATAGGGGTCTGGCAACCCTTTTGACTTGGTCGTTGAGGCATCTGCATCTGAGTGGGTCTCAGTCGTACCTTTAACTGACAACTTCGACTAAGATGCCTTAGTAGCCGATGAAGTTCTTGTAGTCGAATGCTATGAGTAAATTCGGCTCCGGAATAGTTCGGCTGTCACTGAATTCGGCTAAACACTTAAATTATTTTTTAGTGTTAACAATAAGAGAAAATTGATAGTTTGTGATTCACCGGCAATCCAACCTAGTATCTAAAGAGAACATGTGAGGATATCAAACAATGGGAACATACAAGTGGTTCAACTGCAATCAATCACATGAGAATAAGCAAAAAACAATTATTATTGTTTTGACACAATCTTAAGAAATAAAAAAAAATGAATCTTTTGATTCTAAATTAAAGATGTATGTAATGTACTAAAATGTCATTTGAATCTTATTGTCTTAAATTAGCCTTTAGGATGTTTGAATTGTCAACTTTCTAAATATAGAAAGAAACACATATTTTTGAACAGACCAAAAATAAAAGTAAAACGGTGACAAAGAGAGTATCTATTTGTTGCTAGTTATAAAATGTATTTATCCATCTATATAAAACAAATGAAATAATAAAAAAGAAAAAATGATGATGGAGCAGACAAGGGGTTCAAGAAGACTTGCAATCATGTTAGCAGTCTCATGAAAGTTAGTTAATTTCCGTGCTGTGCAGTACGTACATCTTGTCAAAGTCTAGCATTCACTTGTTTTTTAACGTCTTAACCTAGATTATACGAACCTTCCATCACAAATTCATTTATTAAATTTAATTTGTGTTCATTTATATCTTCCCTTAGGGATGGACTAGATATTATTTTTTTCCAGATAGATATTGGATCAGGGTATTCTGAGCTTTACATTGTCAGATTACTAGGAGCAAGTGAATTGAAAAATCAAATAACTAGCATATCACAGTTCTCACAAAATTCCTTGATCCTAGACAATTCAAGGATGAGCTTTTTCTCACAAAATTCCTTGATCCTACAACAATAGCTTTTTCTTTGCAGAACTCTCCCCGGAATCGGAGATAGGGGCGTATCGGTTTTGGTTTGCAGAACTCTCCCACTCCTTGCGTTTTTGAATTGTACGTGACAGCGATCTTTTGCTTTAATTCTTATCATAGTAATATTTATCTGTCTGATAACCTTAAAAGTTAGGTTCTAGGTGAAACAAACCGACTATAAAAAATTGTGATCAAAAGTTTGAAATTATTTTACTAAGCTACCAGGAGGAAAGAAAGTCAAATGTCATTATCGCCGTAAAGATTATGCTTGTGATAGCTCGTTAGTTGGGACAACTAATTTAAGGAACCACTTGGGTAGATGCAAAGTGTACAAGAAATTGAAGCTTGAAGAGGATAAGAATAAAAAAGTATTAACTCGTGATAAGGATAAAAATAATGATAACGTTGTATTTGTGGGGTTTAATAAAGATGTTTGTAGAGCCGCACTTGTGAAATTGATTATTAAGGATGAGTTAGCTTTTAGATTTGTGGAGAGTCAGAACTTTGTGGAGTATATGAGGATTTGTTGTCCCATATTTGAAGTGCCTTCACGAAGAACGATTGTACAGGATATTCTTCAGTTGCATCAGAATGAGAAGGCTTTGATGAAAAGAATCATGAACTCAAGTAATATTTGGTACTTGATGAAGGTGATGTTAATAAAAGTAGTAGCCATAGCAAGTTGTTGGTGACATTGATCCATTTTCACCTCCTATCAAATTGTTAATCAATTGTTAGTTTCTGAAAGAAATAATCCCCTTGATTATTTTCATTGATTGAATAGATATATATACAAGTTACAAAATAGGAGAAATCCTATTCCTATTCTATTTCTAAAACCTTATTCTACCATAATTCTAACTATACAATTATGGTATGTGTATATCCTAAATATGGTAAGAGTATATCCTAATCTAGGTAACAAATATACTACAATATACACACAATATACTTTCCTTAATATACACTGTTTTTGTCCACTGTTTTGCTGCCCTAAATTCGTCCATGGGCTGGACGTGTTGGGCCACTGCCGAGAGGCCTAACTGCTGCCTGCTGCTTGTTGATTCTCTGATATACATGTGATATACACTGATGTATATTAAGTGTATATCACATGTATATTGCTCTGTTTAACACACCCCCGCAGTCATAGCGGGCGGTTTTCGAACGCTGAGACTGTCCCTAAAATCTTCAAAGAGAACCGCTGGTAGGCCCTTTGTAAAGATGTCTGCAATTTGATAACGAGACGGGACATGGCATATGCGAACTTGACCCTTTGCAACCTTTTCACGGACAAAGTGAATGTCCATTTCGATATGCTTGGTGCGTTGGTATTGAACGGGGTTACCTGAAAGGTAGATGACACTAATGTTATCGCAATATACCAAGGTTGCCTTCTGAATGGGACAATGAAGCTCCAAAAGCAAATTACGTAGCCAACATGATTCGGAGACCACATTCGCTACCCCTCGATATTCTGCCTCGGCACTTGAGCGTGATAGAGTTGCCTGACGTTTCGCTGACCTGGAGACCAAATTGTTGCCAAGGAACATACAGTAGCCAGAAGTCGACCGTCTTGTGTCGGGACAACCACCCCAATCAGCATCCGTGTATGAGACAAGTGTGGATGTAGATGACGGATACAAGTGCAACCCATAGTCTAGTGTCCCCTGAATATACAGAATGATGTGTTTTATTGCATTCATGTGCTCAACTCTGGGATCATGCATGAATAAACACACTTTCTGAACCGCATATGTAATATCTGGTCTGGTAAAGGTAAGCTACTGGAGGCCCCCTGCAAGACTGCGATAGCGGGTCGGGTCCTCGTATGGTGCACCTGCTGCGGCACTTAGCTTTGGGTTTGCATCAACTGGCGTGGAAGTGGACTTACAGGATGACATCCCCGCCCTCTCGATGATCTCAGCAGCATACTTCCGTTGAGACAGAAACAACCCCCCTGAATGACGCTTGACGACAATCCCCAAAAAATAACTCAAAGGTCCTAAGTCTTTCATAGCAAACTCAGAACTGAGCATGGTCATGATAGACTGGCGCAAGGCATCGGAAGAGGCGGTCAAGATGATATCATCCACATACAACAGAATGTAGGCCAAAGAAAAACCACGGCGGTAGATGAACAAGGAATTATCTGACCTGCTGTGAGTGAACCCAATAGTCGAAACAAAGTCAGCAAATCGTGTATACCAGGCCCGTAGAGACTTCTTAAGCCCATATAATGATTTATTCAACAAACAGACATGATGAGGGCGGTTGGGATCCCTGAAACCCAACGGCTGATGCATATAGACTGTTTTCTTGAGATCATCATGTAGAAAAATATTCTTGACATCCAACTGATGAATTGGCCAAGTCTTTGAAAGAGTCAAGCTAAGCACAGTGCGAATGGTAGCCGGATTGACCACCGGACTAAACGTCTCACCACAATCGATTCCAACCTGCTGAGTCTTACCATCACCAACAAGTCGCGCCTTATGTCGAGCAAAGGACCCATCTGAATTCTCCTTATGAGCAAAAATCCACATAGACCTGATAACATTAATACCATATGGACGGGGCACCAACTCCCACATCTTATTATCAATAAGAGCATTATATTCATCAGTCATAGCAATTTTCCAATTAGGGTCATTTAATGCGGACATAGGATTGCGGGGCAAGGGGGATTTAGAGACATTTGAATGTAAATTAAAATGTCTTTTAGGTGTAAAAATACCCCGTTGACTACGAGTGACCGGTCTATGACTCGAGGAAGAATTGAGGGAATTTTGGGAATTTTTACGGGCTCGGAGCAATTTGGGCGAGACAGTGGGCTCTTGGCCCAAATCGATAGCTCGAGGACTAAAGACGGACCCGATTCGAGGTGGTGGACTGGCCCAACTGCTGGAACTGTTTCCAGTGGCAGGAATGACTGGGCGAGACGGTATTGTGGGTCCAGCGGGCAGTGGGCCCGCTGGAGGATTCTGGGTATGGAAGATGTCCGAAAAATTCCAAAGAATATACGGGGATATTTGGTCATCCAAAAAATTATACGACTTAGGCTCGGGAGTATGAACTTTCGTAAAAGGGAATTGGGTTTCATCAAAAATGACATGGCGATTAATTATGATTTTCTTGGAGGATAAATCAAAACACTTATAACCACGATGATTCGATGAATAACCCAAAAATACACCGCAGGGTAGGCCAGGGCAAGAAGTTTGTTAATTGAGGTGGATGAGAATAACTGATAACACAAGCACCCAAAAATCCGAAGATGAGAATAAGAAGGGTTCTTATTATATAGGATTTTGAGGGGGGGGGAGAATATGTCAGACCTTTAGACGGAATTATGTTAAGAAGATATGCGGCCATTTGTAGAGCATGATGCCAAAAATATGGAGGTATGGAGGCATGAATTAAGAGAGTTCGGACAATGTTATTTATGGAACGAATTTTGCGTTCGGCTTTCCCATTTTGTGAAGATGTATGAGGACACGAAAACCTAAAATTTATCCCATTATTAGCACAAAACTCCCGAAACTCCCTATTGTCATATTCTTTCCCATTATCACATTGAATATTTTTTATTTCTCTTTCGAATTGAGTACGAATGAACGCTCTAAATTTGATGAAGATGGAAAACACTTGTGATTTATTCGCAATTGGAAACGTCCATAAAAATCTAGAATAATCATCTAAAAAGAGAACATAATATCGATGACCCAATGAACTAAGAACCGGAGACGTCCATAAGTCGCTATGAATAATATCAAAGGGCATAGAAGTATGAGAATTGGAGTCTACAAATGGCAACTTAACAATTTTTCCTAATGAACAAGACTGACAAATTGGAGTACGACTCGTACCCTTACAAGAAATAAAGCTATTTTTATCTAAAACTGATAAAATAGAAGATCCCGGATGACCCAGACGAGCATGCCACATGGAAGGAGAGATGGCTGCAAAAGCTGACGGTAAGGCTGGACTCGATGGACTGAAACCGGGCATGATAGGATACAGATCCCCCCTACTATCACACCTCATGAGATGACTCCCCGTCTTGAAATCCTTCACAGAGAAACCGAAAGGATCAAATTCAACAGAAACAGAATTGTCATTTGTAAACTTTCGGACAGACACTAAATTTTTAATCAATTTAGGAGCATGTAAAGTATTTTTCAAGAGGAAGAGTGGATTGGGGGGAGACAACGTTTTCTGACCATACCCTAGAATTAGAATAGAACTGCCATTATCAACAATTATCCCCTGAGGGGTACTCAAATTGGAATAAGATGAGAGAGTACCTGATTCAAAAGTCATGTGAGTAGTGGCCCCGGTGTCCATGTACCAATTTGGGTCTGGTTGAGTCAATCCCAACGTGTGCATCGCGGCCTCGATATCGGTCTGAGTGGGGCCTGCTGCATGATGGGCTTGCGGAGGTCGGGGCCCAAGTACTCCTGGCCGTGCTGAAACTGGGCCGTAACTGCTGTTGTTGCCGTTGCTGGGCCACTGGCCAGTGGGCCGCCAATGCTGGGTATTGGGCCTGGACTGTTGGCCAGCCCACTGGCCGCTGGAATTCACTGCCGGGTTGTATGGGCTGCTGGCCCACGGCCCACTGCCACTGCTCCACTGCCATGGGCCCCACTGCTGGGCCCATGGGGGTGGTGGGCCACTGTTCATTGGATGGGACCCACCGCCTGCTTGCTGACCACCGGAACCTCCACCAGAACCGCCGCGTTTGCCCCCGCGGTTTTTGTTATTATTCTTGCGATTATTCTTGCCGCCACCATTATTATAGTTTTGGCCTGAATTATTAACAAAACCTGAAGGATTAGGAGAGGACGTCATCATGACAACTGGGCTCGCTCCGGTAGCCTTCTTTTTAGCCAAACCGGCTTCTTCCAACGTAAGCATGGAGCGGGCTTGATGGAAGTCGGGAAGAGGGTTGCTTTGGCGAAGGAGAGTTCCAACACCATTATAGGCCTCTGAAAGACCGGCAACCAACTGTAGAACTAGACGATTATTCGTTACTGGTGTGCCAACATTACGGAGTTGATCCGCCAACTCCTTTAGTTTCTTGCAATATGCAGAAACGTTCGGAAATTCATCCATTCGAACGAGAGAGAATTCCTGCTCGAGTGTGACGACACGGGAATGTTGGTTGTCTTGGAATATGTCACGCAATCTATTCCATGCAGCCATAGCCGTGGTATCTGGCTCAATAATCATCTGTAGAAGGTCCACTGAAATAGTGGCGTATATCCACCGAAGAACGGTAGCATCAAGTGTAATCCATAACTCAGGATCCTCCACAGGAAGGGGTCTAGCGGAAGGAATGATATGGTGAAGAACTTGATAAGATATAGCGTGAATTTTAAACAACTCCACCCATGTTGCATATTGCACGTTTTCCATTTCAAGGACAATAGAGACACTTAGCTTGATATTGGAAACCGTGAGGGCAGGGTGAAAATTGGTCTTAGACATATTGATAAGAACAAAAAAGGAGGGAAAATTTAAGAGAGGTTTTTTAGAGCGGAAGACGAATTTTGGAAGAGAAACCCGAGGGGGGGAGGGGGGTGTCTCTGCCGAGGGGGTCCAAAAAGTTTTGGGAGAATTTTTTTTGTAAAACCTAGTATTTTGATACCATGAAAGAAATAATCCCCTTGATTATTTTAATTGATTGAATAGATATATATACAAGTTACAAAATAGGAGAATCATATTCCTATTCTATTTCTAAAACCTTATTCTACCATAATTCTAACTATACAATTATGGTATGTGTATATCCTAAATATGGTAAGAGTATATCCTAATCTAGGTAACAAATATACTACAATATACACACAATATACTTTCCTTAATATACACTGTTTTTGTCCACTGTTTTGCTGCCCTAAATTCGTCCATGGGCTGGACGTGTTGGGCCACTGCCGAGAGGCCCAACTGCTGCCTGCTGCACTGCTGCTTGTTGATTCTCTGATATACATGTGATATACACTGCTGTATATTCAGTGTATATCACATATATATTGCTCTGTTTAACAGTTTCATTCTCTAATTCCAACTTACCTTGTCCTGTTTCTGAAAAAACAAAAGTGTCGAGAATAGATTTTTCTGAAGCTTGATAACGAAATTTTCATTACATTCTTGTCCTTTAAGATATCGTTTTTGATGGATACTATCAGCGACACAATGCCTCAGCTTAAAGTTTTTCTTCTTCTTGATATAAGATGTTGGATAAATATTGAAAACATGGCTTGGCTGATGGGATGAGTTGAATTATATTATACAGGGTGACCACTTCTAATGGTGTATGAAATGGAAATATAATTATGATTTAATCATATCATATGCTGGTAGAATTGTTTCATTTCGTTTTGTCTATTAAAAATGATGTTGAATATATAATTTAATATCTTGATTGACTTAGTGTTAATTATTTAATTCAGATTCTGCCATGAAGGAGATGAGTCAGTATCCCCGTGTTTCTAAGGAAGCAAGATTGTTGGTTGTGTCATGTTTTTAAATTCCTGTTTTGAACTTTTAATTTATGATGTGAACTTTATATTTTGGAGTTTGGACTTTTATTTTGTGGGGATGTAAACTTTAATTTGGAGTTTTTAACATGTTTTAAGAATATATGTGATGCAGACTTTATGTTTTGGACTTTAAATTATTTTTTTTGGACTTTATGTTTGTTGATTATGATACACTTGAATTGAAAAAACCGATATAAACCGATACGTTCGTCAATATAAACCGATACGTTCGGTTTTTTTAAAAACAAAAGTTTAATTTGATTTTTTTAAATAAAAACCGAATTTTATTCGGTTCATACTTTTTTTATACAAAACCGAACCGACCGAACCGAACCGAACCGATATACACCCACCCCTAATTTTAAGGTATCACTCAATTCCGAAGCTAATTCTTGACGTGAAGATTGACCAAGATTAATCATATATATAGATATTAATTTTCTCTATAAGTTCAAAGTTGAATATTTGAATCATGGATAATATGATATGTAGGTCAAATATTGGATAAACTAAGATGATCAAATGAGTTTTACTTTCCTACCGTAAAAAGAAAATGGAATTTGATCGAGTCTAACTCAATAGTGGCAAAGATTATTCAAAAATTACTTTAGCAAATTAAAGGGGATTCAAAAACTACTTTAGGTCACGAAATCGAATTTTATGTATGACATACTAGCAAATATTTTTTTGAATCACCGTATATAAATTAATTCCTAGCTTTATCACTATAACTCAACATAAAAAAGAAATAGTCAAAAATGAGGATTGTCCAAAACCATAATAAGTGAAAACAACTCATTTAACAATCTAACAACACCCTTCAAACTAATTAAGGAGCAAGAAATGGATGTAGTGAGATGCAACAACTTTCATGCTACGCAACTCCTTATTTTAGCCTGTCTTGCCTAGCAAACGAAGTCACGAACCACTCTATTTTCCCGTGATGAGTCACAACAATCCCGTTTGGTTGTTATAGGAAAATGAGAAAAGAGCAACCTTTATTCCAAAATGATCTTCTTTTATATATATTTCTTTGACATGGTTCCTTCCGTTAAGAAAAAAAAAAGATATATATACCAAACTACTAATAGGTAATTAAAATAAAAAAGTATTCCACTCAGAAGTAATTATGTGTCAGTCTCGTGTTCTTACTAGCTTATTACTCCTAATAAATTAAAAGATTGTTATTATAATATTTCTAAGTTACAAATAGTTTTCCTTTTTGAGCCAGAAAACTATATATAATCTTATACCTAACTCTAATAAGATGGCCATGTATAATGCCTCCGCAAACTAAACAAATTTTAATGCACGATTAATTTGAGGGTACTTTCAGTAAACACAAACAATTTTATTTTTTCTGCAATCGAATATTTTAATCGTAGATTGATTATTGATAAGCAAACTTCAGAAACATGCATGAAAGAGGTTGATAAGTGAGCTACATTATTCAGAATCTTGGAGCTAATGTTTTTTCTATTTTATGTTCAACTAACATGAGCTTGTTTAGATGCTTGTTACTTGTTGATTGTATTCTATTGTTACTTTAACTATAATGTTTATTTTTTATCGTTACTTAAATATTATTAATATATCATATCAGTAGTATGTAATGTCGAAAAGTCACATTTTATGTAACTATTGATATGATGTGGTTATATCGCTACCTTATGTTTTATTTTCATTTTGTATTTATTTATAATTTAATTATTTTATTTTATCTTTCAACCTACCTTTTTTTATAATAATTGTACCTCGTATCATATCTTTTTTATAATATTGTAAGTTTATTTTTCAGATCGCTGATGTGTGACATTATGTAACGACAGAAAACATTATAATCTATCCAAAATATATATTGTATTCATTAAAACAATATATATGATACAATACAATACGTTATAAAATTATTATTTACACGGTCATATCTCTTATAATGTACTGTAATTATAGTTAATCTTTACAATAATCATTAAGCGGTAATTAACAATATTGGTAAACAACCTGCTATCATAGGTAAAACTACACTAATACATAATATAAAAAAATTATATTGTCAATGTAAATAATCTAAATCTATTGTTAAATTTTCTTCTTAAAAGGCATCTCTATTTTCTGGCTCCGGTTCCTGCAATATGTTGTTAATTAATTAATCTACATAATTGACAAGCATAACTTTTTAGCTTCTTTATAGTGCTGCCTTAGTTGTCTCTTAACTGTTGCATATAAATTTTGCCAATGCAAACTAGAACTTGGTGTGTATTCATAACTCCTTTATTAACTGTCAAAAGACAACTCTTACACGGGCAAAAGAAGTAGCAGAAACAAGAAAATGAAGATGCAACAAATACTTTTTTATAAGGATATGAATTGAATTAAAGGATCCTAAAATGTTGTGAGATTTTTTTGCAACCAAGTCTTTTTCTTTCTGGACTAAACATTCAACTTTTCTTTCCGGGTCATGAAAGAATTTCATTCTCTAAAACAGATTAAAATGCTTGGAATAACTTACTTTTGTGACATACTATGACTTTCCGGAGAAAGGCATGTGCCGAGGATCAGATTAGCTAGAGCTAATTGGACTCAAACCTATCTTTCTTTTTATTCAATGTTGAAAATAGTTTTCGCCTTGCATATGGCATTTTTGGAGCTACTTTTTTACATTTGGTGAAATAACTTTTAAAAGGGGTTGTGTATAATAATTGTTAGTACTTCACTTATTGTGATTATATACTTGACTAATGCATCGCTCGAAGCGCGAGCATATTACTAGTACACTATAATTAAGTACATGAACAGTGTTGAAAGCCTAACAATGTGAGTAAACTGTGTGGGTTACAACAATTGCAGGAAACAGAAAGTAAGTAAATATTACAAACTTCTAGAAATGATAAACTAAATATTACAACAAACTGAAATCAAGAACGTTACAAACTCCTTGTGATTTGCTGAGTCGAGTGATGGCACTCTGTCTTTAAGACAAGATTGTCCCGTATATATCCTTTTACGTTATCAGGCAATAGTCTCCCAAGATACAACAACAACTTAACAAATGAGTAAAGAAAACTCAAGTGTTACTCTTGAAGAACTTTGAGTATAGTAAACTTGCTAGAGAGGAAGAAGAAGATTTCAGAAAATTATATAAGTGTTTCTTAGTGTTGAACAATTGAGTCAAAGGCCTCAATTTATAGTGTAATGAGATGACCCCTCAACTAGCCAACTAATGGCCTTCAATAGTCATGTAATGACACTTATTGAGGGGTTACATTCAGCCAAATAATGGTTGAATTAATGTGCCAAATAATGGAGATTCAATGCTCCAAAACATGCCCAAAAGTTAGAACTTTTCATCTTTCCGTCACAGCATTCAGCCTCCGAAGCGCCGCGGGTCTACGAATTAGCGTCGCGGCTCCAGTGGCTGAAGACCCAATTAGCGTTGCGGCACTCCGGTGCCTCGGCTCCGCGGCAATTTCCGGCTCGTTTCATCTTACACTTCTTTCTTCGTTTACCAACGTGGAATACTTTGTCATTTGACCAATAACCGTCCATCATTATATGCCTCAAACGTATTACTTACGTACCAATATCTCTTTCACTAATGAAATTTGCGATACTTTCCACTACGTGTGCACGTGTGTAGAAACGACGTTTCCGACGTGCAGGGCCCCAATTGTTCGAGTCATAAATAATGGGATAAACTTAATTTCACATTAGTAAATTTCCAACAAACTAAACTAGTTTTCTGAAAAGTAATTCTATAAACCTTTAGGTTTTGATCATCAAACGTATGTTGCTTAGAGTTCAAAAAGTAAGTAGATATCTATATTCAAATGTTTTATGAAAACTGTTTTGCTGCAAGTTCTAATTTACCCTTTTTGTTTTCTTCACCTTTATTTTACCAGTAAATCCAATTAAACCCTTTTCTTCTCCTCTTATCTTTATGACCAGAAAATAATTGTGATAATATATATATATATATATATATATATATATATATATATATATATATATATATATATTTGTAGGAAATGATTCTTTGAGTATTTCATTTCAATCATAGAAGATACATACAACAATAGGATGTAGTACTAATCTAATTTACCTAAAATATAAGATACTAATTACTTAAAATCATCCTACTAATTGATTCTAATTTATTACAATTCTAATTACAATATAATCATATCTTGATTAATGGAGAATAATAATAATAATAATGAGATTTTCCCATAATTATTATTCTAACAGTCCCCCGCAGTCATAGCGGGAGGTTCTCGTATGCTGAGATTGTCCCTGAAATCATCAAAGAGTACGCGCGGAAGATCTTTTGTGAACATATCTGCAATTTGATAGCGGGACGGTACATGGAGAACATGAACTTGTCCACGGGCAACCTTTTCTCGGACAAATAGAATATCCATTTCAATGTGTTTCGTGCGCTGATGCTGAACAGGATTTTCGGATAAGTATATTGCACTCACATAGTCACAATAGACCATTGTTTCCTTTTCAATCGGACAATGTAAATCTAACAGTACGTTACGAAGCCAACATGATTTAGCCACCACATTGGCTACCCTTCGGTATTCTGCCTCATCACTTGACCGAGATAGTGTGGATTGTCGTTTTGACGACCATAAAATGAGATTATCCCCCAAGAACACGCTATAGCCGAAAGTGGAATGATGTGTATTCGGGCAGCCACCCCAATCCGCATCTGAGTAGGATGAGAGCCTCGAGATGGAGGACTTATATAGATGCAAACCGAAATGAAGAGTGCCCTTATCATACCGCATAATTCTTTTGAGAGCCCCCATATATGCCTCATTCGGATCATGCATGTGTAAACAAACTTGTTGAACCGCATAGGAAATATAAGGTCTCGTAAAAGTCATATATTGTAAGGCCCCAGCTAGGCTGTGATAATGTGTAGGATCGTTGTATGGAGTACCGACAATATTACTCA
Organism: Anisodus acutangulus; assembly: GCA_029783415.1. NCBI lineage: Eukaryota > Viridiplantae > Streptophyta > Magnoliopsida > Solanales > Solanaceae > Anisodus > Anisodus acutangulus. The sequence goes on along the minus strand of CM056493.1, from coordinate 43,939,915 downwards.
ATTTCGCCTTTGTGTCAATTGTAGTATGTGATGGTTTGCAGGAAGACATCCCTGTTTTTTTAATTATTTCTTTGGCATATTTATTTTGACTAAAAAATAGACCACCCGCATATTGCGTCACAGCAATTCCAAGAAAATAATTCAATAGACCCAAATCCTTCATTGCAAATTCAGCAGCCAGAAGGGATATAATAGACTAGCGAAGTGAAGATGATGATGTCGTGAGAATAATGTCATCGACATACAGGAATATATATGACATGTCAGCGCCCTTCTGATAAATGAATAATGACATATCGAACTTGCTGTGAGAGAAACTCAACTTGGAAATAAATCATGCAAACCTGTTATACCACGCCCGAGAAGCTTGTTTCAAACCATATAAGGATTTCTTCAACATGCAAACATGATCTGGATGGGTATAATCTTGGAAACCCAATGGTTGATACATGTACAATGTTTCCTGTAAGTAGTCATGTAAGAATGTATTTTTAACATCCAACTGATGGATGGACCAAGATTTGGAAAGTGTCAGGCTGAGAACAGTCCGGATAGTTGTTGGATTAACTACCGGACTGAATGTTTCACCACAATCTATTCCAACCTGCTGAGATCTGTCATCACCAACAAGAGGAGCTTTGTATCTCGCAAAAGAACCATCAGAATTTTTTTTATGACAAAAAACTCACACAGACCGAATGATGTTCACATTAGATGGATGTGGTACTAATTCCCATGTCTTATTTGTAATAAGAGCATTAAATTCATCTAACATGGCAGCTTTCCAATTCGGGTCGGATAAGGCAACTTTGGAATTTTTTGGTATGGGTGATGGTTGGACATAGGTGGTTAGGTTAAATTGGTTCTTAGGTCAAAAAATTTTGTGCATTGCACGGGTTTCAATGGTCCGAGGTTGGATAATTGGACTTGCACGGGTTTCAATAGCCTGTGTGTCGGGTTGTGTCACTAGTAGGGTTGTAGGGTTTTCCCGTGGTGGGTCCTGCCTGATACCCATGATGGATTGGGCCGAGGCCGAGGGAAGAGTGTCCTCTATCCCTCGGACCGGCCCATTCTCATTTCGAGTTTGGTCAGGGGGTTTTGGGTTGGGAAAATCCTACATTGTTTTGAGTGTGTAGATAATACCATAGAATTGGATGTAATCCGTCGTCCTGAAAATCATATGAAGGTGAGGATGTTACTCGAGATGGTGCAAATGAGAATGTAGATTCATAAAAAATGACGTGACGAGAAATTATGATTTTCCAATTTGTCATATCGTAACACTTATATCCCCTATGATTTTGTGGGTATCCCTAAACACACAAGGAGTGGAATGGGCCTGAAGTTTGTTAATTGTGGTGGATGGAAACAAAGGATTACACAAACATCCAAAAACCCATAAATGTGTAAATGATGGGAGACGGTGGTACAACATTTGTGTGAGTGACACATTGGAGAGTAGTTTACTAGGAAGAATATTTAAAAGATATGTGGCCATTTGAAGTGCATGGTGCCAAAAAATTGGTGGTGTGGACGAATGCACAAGGAGAGTACGAATCATATTGTTAATTGTTTTCTTTCGGCTTTCCCATTTTGTGAAGAGGTATGTGAAAAGATATCCCAATTTGGTGACAAAAATCCTTAAAATGGTCATTTATGAATTCCCCCCCCCCCCCATTGTCACATTGAAAACATTTCATGAATTTTTCAAAATAAGTTTTGATAAAAATACTAAATTATCTTAAAATGGCATAGGTTTGCGATTTATTCCCCAATGTAAATGCCCACAGAAAATTTGAGTAATCATCCAAAATCAGCAGATAATATTTATGACCTGCAGAACTAAAAACAGGTGATGTCCACAAATAACAATGCAACAGATTAAATGGCATAAGAGTACCGAAGGTAGAAGATGCGAAAAGAAGTTTAACATGTTTACCAAACACACACGTTTGGCAAACAGAAGAGTCCAAAAGTTTATTACAAGAAATAAATTTATTATTCCTAAGATTATCAAAAATGGGTGCTCCCGGGTGTCACAACCGGTTGTGCCACAAAGTAGGAGATATGGCTACAAAAGTAGATGGTTTGGTTACGCAATTATGGGAAACAGGCGTGAGAGGATACAATTCCCTCATGCTATTGCATCTCATTAGTAGCATCCCCGTCTGAAAATCCTTCACAGAAAAACCAAACGGATCAAAATTCACAGAAACATTGTTGTCAATTCTAAAACGTCGCACAGATATCATTTTTTTAATTAGTTTTGGTGCATGTAAGATGATTTCAATTTTAATGAGGGGTGTGGAGGTGGTAGGTTTACCTGACCAATACCATAAATTGTAATTTCCTGCCCATTGTCGACAATAATATATTTATTAGTGCTCAAATTATAATAAGATGAGAGATTACCTTGAGACGCCGTCATGTGAGACGTAGCTCCTTTATCCATATACCACAACTCATCTGGAACATTTTGATTCATATTGTTCATAAACTGTTCAAGATCTGTTGGAGCATAGCCAATAGATGAATGTGCTTGGGCTGCAAATGCATGTTGTGGACGAGGCTCGAGGACTCCGGACTGGCGATTTGAAAAAGATGGCCTGGCCAAATTTGAGGCTGGGTTAGGAAATTGCAGGGCATCCCCTTTGTGGGGCCCGGTCCACGGTGGGTGCCCATTTCAGATGGGTAGGCGATGGTCGCCACTGGTTGGGCCACCACTGCCCGGTTTGGTTGCTACCAGGACCTGGCTTCCCGCCACCCCTACCCCGTCCCTTTTCACCATTATTTTTTCCTTTGTTATTATTACGATTTGAGCCACGTTTTTTACCATTATTGTTTCTGTTTCCGCCGCTACCCGAACCAGAATTTTGTTGGTGAAAATCGACTGAAAAGGAATTGGTGGAAACAAGGGTGGTTCTCTTGACTGCTCCTGAGGATGCCTGTTTTTCTTTCTGTGTTTCTTCAAGAATCAACCTTGACTGAGACTCGTAGAATGGAGGCAAGGGATTGCTCTGTTGAATAAACCTAGCGACTCCATCATATTGTTCATTCAATTCGGCAATTAATTGAATGACCAGCCTTTGATTTGTGACCGGCAAACCAATGTTGGATAGTGGTCTGCACGAACCTTCAATTCCTGACAATAGGAGGAAACGTTGGAGAAGTCGTCCAATTTAACATTAGTAAATTGGTGTTCAAGATATACAGCCCTAGAAAGTTTGTTATCTTGAAATATGTTTTGTAAATGTTCTCATGCCTGTTGAGTAGTAGAATTCGGCTCTAATATGGTATGTAGAAGATAATTTCATATTGTGTCAAAAATTCATTGAAGGACTATAGCATCTAACCAGGACCATAATTTTTTGTCCACATTAGTGGTATCCTACGATGACTCAGACGGGATGATCTGGTCAATTACCTCATAAGCGCGACAATGAATTTTGAACAATTCCGCCCAAGAGGTATATTGCCCTTTTTCCATTTCAAGAGTTATGGATATAAATTTCTTGAAGTTATTAATGGCAAGAGTGGGATGAAAGTTTTGTTTTCAGCCATAAGTTCCACTAGAAATCAAAACAAAAGAAAAAGAGAAGTAGGTGGTGTTTTGATGGAAGTGGATTAAAGATTTTTTTGGAAGAAAAGCAAGTGCTAGCCGAGGGGGGGGAAGGGGTAATTGTCGGCTAGGTGTATTAGGTTTAGGTTCTAGAAGTTGTTTAGGTTTAGGGTTTATGAGTTAAAAAAAACTATGGTGGCCGAAAAAACAAAGAGGAGAAAAGAAAAAAATCGGTTAAGAGGAAAAAGAGGTAGGGTTTAGGGCAAAAGATTTTTGGCTCTTGATACCATGTAGGAAATTGATTCCTTGAGTATTTCATTCTAATCATAGAAGATATATACAACAATAGGATGTAGTACTAATGTAGTTTACCTAAAATATAAGATACTAATTACTTACAATCATCCTAGTAATTGATTTTAATTTTTTACAATTCTAATTACAATATAATCATATCTTGATTAATGAAGAATAATAATAATTATGGAATTTCCTCGTAATTATTATTCTAACAATATTTAATATCGAAAGAGTGTAAACTTGACTCTAAAAGTTTTAGTTGTCTCCCTCTCTCCGATCTTCGCCATATAACTCAAAAGGAAAAAAAAGGAGCATGGCGAAAAGCTAATCCTATTTTTTTTATTCTTTTCATTAAATAACTACATAAGGTACAAGACTACTAGTAGTTAAATTTAGATTTCCAACATAACTAATAAGTAATATGATAATTCTGTAAAACAAACCCTTAATACATGATTTTTTAAAGGAAATGTCAAATCAATATAGCACAAGTAAAGAAGAAACGGAAGGTGTGCTTAATTTAATCGTAGATTCATGTGACAAACTTCAACTATATGAAAGAAGTTGTTAAGTGAGGTACATTATTTCGAATCCAGTAAAGAGCTAATGCTTTTTGATCTTATGCTCAACTAAATTGTTATTTATATTCTTAATTAATTATCTATAACACTATTCTCTCTTATCTTATTGTTCCTGCATGTGCTGTTAATTAATCCCATTCTGCTTCAATTAATTTTCTGCCGCTGACAATGGCGTCGTATTCACAAATTTGATTATCTTTTATTCTTTATTAAATATGCCTAAATTTTCAACAAAAAGAAATATTTATTTTAGAGTGTCAAAGTGTTTGATTAAACTTTAAAGAAAACATAAGTAATTTTGAGTAATAACGAAACAATTCAACAAAAAGAAATATTTATTTTAGAGTGTCAAAGTGTTTGATTAAACTTTAAAGAAAGCATAAGTAATTTTGAGTAATAACGAAACAATTATATTTGTACCCAATTTAATTGAGAGAATACTCCAAGTTCATAATGTTCACATAGTCACTTGGGCAGGCTGAATACAGTACAATCGACATTCCAAGTAAGTCAACCAACAAGGAATTCATGAATGAGATGATATGCAAATGCAATGCAAATGAAAGGCCTTTCTGTCACCGGTATACACACGCTCTGTAATATAAAATAAGTGACTCATGGAGGACTCGAGAGGTCCATACACCATCCGAAATCATTTCCCATTGAGTTTTAGCCACCTAGGCTTCAAATATCAATCACATAGCCAATTCGGCTCATATTACCTGTCTTTAGCCCAATCATTTTCCATCGGACATCACATATGTATCCTCAAGTGTAATATGCATGAGATATCATATTAAATCATGAACATGACATGTACAATAGAAGAAAAAAGGCTAATAAGTAAACAGATTCAATCTTTATAATCTTTTCCTCGTTTGGACGAGTATTACGGAGTGATGAGAACACATAATCACAATTAAGATAGACATATAATCATGGAAACATCAAGGTACGAGCTTCATCCCCCAATCATAATCTACGCAATCAACTAACTATCATCTAGTGCCCAAAGCATAGCATTCAGACCCTATTCATAATGACTCGAATATGATGCACATTCCCAAAAGCATGTCATTGGTACCAAATATAGGTGCTCGTCACCTCACACATACGGTACCCCTAAAATGTGTATGTGCTTCCTCTCAACAGTTAGAACATAGTAACCCCATAATTTAAAAGGTATATTAGCTTGAAAGTTAAGTGCTCTTTTAACCTCTAAAATGTGTATGTGCTTCCTCTCAGCTACACCATTTTGCTGAGGGAAATATGCACAATATCTTTGATGAATAATACTAGCATTTTTGAACATGTTACTACATATGTCATTCGTAAATTTAGGCACATTGCCAGTTCTGCATATCTTTACATCTTTATCAAACTGAGTTTTCACATGTGTTAGAAAATATTGTAAAGTAACACACATCATATTTGAGTCTCAACAAATATATCCATGTCATTCTTATTAAATCGTCTACTATTATGAAGAAGTATTTATAGCCATCAACAGTAGAGATTTTATATGGACCCCAAACATCCATGTGTACAATCTCAAAGCAATTAGTACTTCTGATTTGACTTGATTGAAAAGGAAACCTAGTTTGTTTAGCATTGAGACATACATGACACTTATCTACTATATCATCTATACCTTCTACTGTGTTAGGCAGTAATTTATGTAATACAGAGGTGGACACATGTCCAAATCTCTTATGCCATAGGTTGATGTCCATTGATCAAGTCTCTTGAGTAATTTTAGCAACTAGAGATGTTTTCTTTGTATTTGATTGATCAAGTAAGTAAAGGTCTTCCTTATGTCTATCAATCTCCTTCACCTTTCCACTTGAAAGATCCTGAAAGATGAAGAAATCAAGATAGAATAAGGTAGCACATCTTAGCTCTCTTGTTGCTTTTGACACAGATAGAATATTGTATTTAAACTGTGGCAACAAGAAAACATTCTCAAGAGTACTTCTAGATGAGATTGAACTTGATCCGGTGTGAGCAACTAAAGTAATATCACCATTTGGTAAATATACCTTTTTAGGTATAACATTCTTAGTTACAGTTGATTTGTCAAGTAAATATTCCTTTGAAACCACGTGATTTATTGCACCAGTATCTACAATCCATTCATCTTTATTTTCAGCCAACAAACATGCACTAGTTATATCAGGTTTTATTTTTATTTTCAGACAACAAACACATATAACTTGTAACATATTTTTCATTCTTACCACGTTGGTTACCTGTTATGTCATTTGAACACATTGTGTGAGCATTAGCTGAGAAGTCATTGGATTTGTTCAGCATCTACATAATTTGACTGTATTGCTCTTGAGTGAAGACACAAGCTCCTGACTGATTCATATTTGCTTGTGGTGGCATCCTACCTTGTTCCATTCCATGATACAAACTAGTGACATTTGTAGTTATGAGATGATCACCATTTTGACTTGCATTATGATCTTGCATACTAGTGTTCTCAGCCAGTGTTGCATTGTAAGCTGCAGATCCACCATCAGACCCTTAGTTTGGTCCAAAATTCCTTTTCTTGAAATTGAGAGGATACCCAACCAGCTTATAACAGTTTTCTTTCATATGACCCTTTATTTTGCAAAAATCATACTGCAGATTGTAATCCTTTTTTGTATTTCTGATAGCCTGTCTTGGTTGTTGGTTCATAGTTCTTAGAGTACATAGCATATGGATCATGAGTTGAAGATTATGATTGACTGAAGGAGCTGCTCCTAGCAAACCAGATGAGACAAAACTACTAGCATTGTGTCCTTAATCATTGATGGTCATTGCATAAGCCTGATTCGCTGATGGCAAATGAGCCATAAGTAGAATTTGACTTCTTGCTTGTAAATATGTTTCATTCAAGCCCATGAGAAACTTAGACAGTTTTTGCCTTTTCACATATACTACAAACTCCCTAGATCATTCACAATCACAACCAGGGGTAGGCACAAGTGCCTCAAACTCATTACATAATCCTTTGAGTCTTGTAAAGTACACTGACGCAGATGAAGTGCCTTAAACTAGTGTAGCAATATCTTTATGCAAACTGAATTTTTTTGATCCATTAACTTCATCAAACCTTTCTTTAAATTCTTCCCATACAGCTCATGCATTAGAAGCATATACTACCCCACTTAACAAATTGCTAGCAACTGAGTTCATTAACCAAGCTAGTACAATTGCATTCACTCTATCCCACTACCCCTATAGTTCCTTCCTAAATTTCTTTTTTTCCTTGTTCCATCTACTATACCTAATTTATTTCTCCCCATTATAGCAATACGCATAGACCTATTCCATACAAAATAGTTTTCAGAATCATTTAATTGGAAAGAAATCAGAGAAATTTTACTTACATCTGAGGAACTCGTGTACAAAGGGTGATTGTGGTCGATTATCTGTGCAGTTTCTTATGTATCTTATCTTTTAGATGAGTTGGTTTGCCTAGAAATTTCATTAACACCATTAACAGTAGTTGAGAACTCTAGTATTCATTGTCGGAGATTACAAGAAATCGATTTTTTCGCAAGAATCTAGATCTTTTAGATTTTATCGAATCTAAATTATCTTGTAGCGGAATTAGACAGTTCAACCATGTAAATAAATTGTATATGAATTGAATCAATAGCTCAGTGGCTCTGATACAATGAAATGATTCAGAACTCCATTGATGATTTCATTGAAATCAATTGAAGAAAAAGAAGAAGAAGAAGAAGAAGACCGTAGAAGAGAAGCAAGGGAGATGATTCGTAGAGAGACAAACTATGCTTCTATTAATTATTGAGAATGAATTGTGTATTTATAAATGAAAGATTCAGATATATATACATGATATAATCTGATCTTTATGAAGTATTTCAACCAATCAAGAAAGTAGTTAAATGAGTAACTAACTCTCTTAACCTCTAACTAACTCCTAACCACCTTTAACTAACAAATGAAACTTGTACAATTACTGGAATACCCTTACAGACGTTATCTTTGTATTTTCTGTTTTTCCTTTTCTTCAACAAAAAATTCGTCCAAAAATCAAATCCTTATTTGTCTTCTATCTTGCCTTCGCTTGTATTCCAAATACTACGCTAATTTACTCGATCATTAGAGCAGTATGTTCTACATGATCTAATAAATGAGCTCAATTGAATCTTATTTGTCAAAAAAATATATATAGAATAAATAGGATAAAAGTGATTTTTGTGTATGTATAAATTGTCGAAAGCTTTGGACATACAGAGAGTTTCTAGTATAATATTAAAAATGGTCCGAAATTTGTTTTAAATCGTACATAGAAGTCATTTTATTTTAAGGGTGACCAGTGGGCCGGGACGGCCCGACCCCGCCCCGACTCCGCTCAAAAAAAAAAAAAAATGGTGGCGGGACTCGAACTCGGGACGGGACAATGTCTCGTCCCATCAGACCCGAGCCCGCCCCAGGCCCGCCCTCCCCGACCCCGCCCTTTGTCCCCCCTTTGCAAATATGGCCGTTGCACCAACGTCCATTTTAGATTTTGGCCGTTGGCCAACGGCCATTTTAGGCCTCTCCCCCTCCCCCAACCCCCCTACCCCTTAATATTTATTTTTAACCCATAAGTTATTGTATTTACACTTTAACCCAATTTTCCAACTATAAATAACTCATTTTCTCTTCATCTTTCTCACAAATCTTCCTACAATCTCTCTAATCTCTCAATATATCTCTCTACAAGTCTACATTATTTACTAAATATTCAATTTTACTTATTCATTTGGGAATTGGGAGTGAAGTTGGCAACTAGCTTGAGGATCTTCCATCGAGAAAAGTTTCAATTTTCAATCTCTCGATTACACGTCGACATTACATCGGCGTTTGGTACATTTGTTCGTTCATTAAATTATTATTGTCTGTTTATTTTATTTAGCGCACTTAATTTTATTGTCTTTAATTATTTATTATCATAATTAAAATGAAAGGATTAAGAGGTATGTTTAAGGGTAAGGGTGCTTCTTCTAGTAGGGGCGACAACCAGGGCAAGGGTACTTCTTCTAGTCACCTTATTCCTACACAGGGTGATTTTGTTGATACTCAACATTTTCCTACAATACCATTAGATTTAGACGAGGAACTATTTTTTGGAACTCAAAAAGACTTTAATTTAGACGATGATCTAGATGATACACCCACTAACGTTGATGAAAACACACCCACTAGTGCACCTTCAACTGAAATACCTCTTATTCCCCCTAGTATGAGACGAGGTCCAGCAAAACGACCATTAAAATCAGATGCATGGATATTTTTTGATAGGGACGTAGAGAATCAAGTAGCTATATGTAAAATTTATAAAAATGTTTTAAAATTTAAAACTGGAAAAGGTCACGGTGGGACGGGGGGTTTAATTAGACACGTAGCAAGTGCTCATCCAGCTAGGTATGCCCAATACCAGGCTTCAAAATTGGGTGAGCAAACGCCCGCTCTATTGGGACAAGGTTCAATACTGATACTGTTCCGGACCAAGTACAGGGTCAAATTAACCCTATGACGGGGGGAATTGTAGGCTCTAAATACAATAAACATAGAGATAGGGAAGCAATATCAAAATTAGTTGTTGTGGAGGGTTTGCCTTTTTCACTTCCTTCATCTCCCGGTTTTATTCATTACATTAGAGATATATATAATCCTTCTTTTAACGATTTTCCTAGATCAACTGTTAAGAGAGATGTATTTAAATTCGCGCATGAATATCAACAATATTTACGTTTTTCATTATATAATTTTAATGGCAAAGTATCTATCACGTCTGATATAGGTCGTAGAGAATCAAGTAGCTATATGTAAAATTTGTAAAAATGTTTTAAAATTTAAAACTGGAAAAGGTCACGGTGGGATGGGGGGGGGGGGGTTTAATTAGACACGTAGTAAGTGCTCATCCAGCTAGGTATGCCCAATGCCAGGCTTCAAAACCGGGTGCGCAAACGCCCGCTCCATCGGGACAAGGTTCACATACTGATACTGTCCCGGACTAAGTACAGAGTCAAATTAACCCTATGACAGGGGGAATTGTAGGCCCTAAATACAATAAACATAGAGATAGGGAAGCAATATCAAAATTAGTTGTTGTGGAGGGTTTGCCTTTTTCACTTCCTTCATCTCCCGGTTTTATTCATTACATTAGATATATATATATAATCCTGCTTTTAACAGTTTTCCTAGATCAACTGTTAAGAGAGATGTATTTAAATTCGCGCATGAATATCAGCAATATTTACGATATTCATTATATCATTTTAATGACAAAGTATCTATCACGTCTGATATAGGTCGTAGTACTAACGGCCATGATTATTTAACTGTAACTTGTCATTGGATAGATTATAAATTGTCTATGCAAAAACGTATTTTAGCGTATAGATATATAGATGATAGGCACACTGGTACTTTTATTGCAGATAATATTTATCAAGTGTGCCATTATTACGGAATAACCGATAAAATTATGACTATTACATTAGGTAACGCTTCTTCTAACAATTACGCAATTACAATTTAAAAAAATAGTTTAACTCCATCTTTTCCAGATCATTTTCATATAAAATGCGCGTGCCATATATATAACTTAATTGTAAAGGATGGTCTATCACTTTTTGAAGACATTCTTAGTAAAATACAATTTGCTATAAACTTTATTTTTAAAAGTAATAAAGTACAACGTAGAAAAGAATATAAAAAAACTTGTCACGATTGTGGACTATCTTATAGAAAAATTCCACAAGAAGTATCCACTAGGTGGAATTCTTTATACGAGTAACTACTTGTTGCTTATGACTATAGAATACCTATAACTTTATTTTTTAACTCTCATAATAAAAATCCAGCTGATATGATTTTAGATAGTGATTGGGTAAAAATTTCTGAACTTATTGTATTTTTAGAGAAATTTTTTCAAGCAAAAAAAGAATTTTCCGGTATATATTATCCTACTATTTCAACTATGTTGTTTTATATAACTCTAATATTTTTATTACTTAGTGAATATATGGAAAAACCAGCTTATAAGGCAGCTATTAAAAAAATATTTGTCAAAATAAAAAAATATTTTATTCCTATTCCCACTATTTATATTATTGGTTCTGTATTAAATCCTACTATTACAATAGACGGTACTAAATCACTAATTGAAACTATTTACGATTGTATAGAAGTACTACCACCTCCAAGTCCGAAAAAATCTAAATCACCCACCACCTATTGAACAAACTAAAGAAGAAGTGCTGTCTAGCGTAAAACACCAATGCAAAAAAATATATAGATTTTATCAACAAGAAAATGCTAGTAACTTACCGGCTTCCATACCATCTTCTTCATCTTCAACACAACCTCACAAAAGACATGTTGTTTCTGCGGCTAGTATTGAAAGCCTCAGAAATAGAATGTGCGGCCGTACCTCTACTACTAACCAAATTAGCGAGTTGGATATTTTTGTTTTGCGAGGGTTACTGCATCGTATCAAGAAGTTATCAATGAAGATGGACATGAAGACTTGCTGAAATACTGGAGGGGGAATGAGAAGACCTTTCCGACACTTTCATTGATGGCCCGAGATATTTTGAACATTCAAGCGTCATCAACTGCGTCTGAAAGAGCTTTTTCTGCCAGCAGATATCAAATAGGAGACCACAGACACTCATTAGTCGGAGACAGCTTGGAAATTGCAGTATTATTCAGAGATTGGATACGAGCAGAGCGGAGAAGGGGCGGTCAACCGGAGATCAACGAAGAAGAAGATGAAAACTACAACGAAATCTTAACCGAAGGTAGTGGAAGCGACGTGGATCAATTTGACCAACAAAAACCAATTCCAACCGAAGAACCACAGGAAATCATCAAGCAATTAGAACAGATTTTTTTGAGAATGTAATTTTTTTAATTGCAATTTTATTATATAATTTTCAACTTTTGGACAACACCACAAAGTTGCAATTTAGATTTTATACAATTGTATTTGTATTACAAAAAAATCATGTCTATTAAATAATATAAGAGGCACAAAAACAGCCTTGAGATGTTTTTATTACACTATCTTATCTTGTTTATTGAGTTTTTTTATACATATGTTATTTAAAAAAAAAAAAAAGGAAAACCCGCCGGACCCCGACCCGACCCCGACCCCGCCCCGATCCGATCCGATACCGACGGGATCGGGATCGGGACGGGACTGGAGCAAGTCCCGCCAGACCCGACCCCGCCAGACCCGACCCCGACCCCTTCGCCCGTCCCGCCCCGACCCCTACCCCGCCAGACCCAGCCCGTCAGATCCGAACCTGGCCCACTAACTACCTTTATTTTATTTCGATCTTCCCAGACATAACTAAAAAAGAAAAAAGATTCTTCAAGTATCTCAGGTCCGAGAAGTGCATGATAAATGTCAGTATTACTACTATTATTAAGAGAGAATAGAGGAGCTTTTGGTCAAAGTGAATTGACGGAAAAGCCCTCAACTCTCAATGCTCTTTTCAGTATTACCCTGTCGGCCATAAAGTTGTACTTCAGCTTTTTTACGGCTGGTGGGCCCTATTATCGTACATAGATCGGAATGTATGATTAGATGCCATTTCCTTTTCTTTTTTTTTTGATAATCCAGGTTTTCAGGCTTACGCCTGACTACTTCACTGGTATTACCCAGACGTCCTGGAGGTAATAGCATCGGTCCTTCAACACTATTACCAGGTAGATTAGATTAGATGCCATTTCTCGACCATTTTCTAATTGGATATCCCTTTTGAACACAGTTTCCGTTTCAATGTGGTTGCTCGAATTTCATTTCTTATTTAGTTTATAATATCATATGTAAGATGTTGGAAGTTGGAACTAGCCAGCCCATTTTTGTTTGTTATCGTGTGTCATAATACCTAGAGACATGTTATTCTACTTTGGCTAATACTAAAGTGTCTATTTTTTAATAGAAAACAAAACATTCTAATGAAATATTATATAAAATATATAAGTAGAGAATCATATATATAAGAGAAAATTGATAGTTTGTGATTCACTGGCAATCCAGCCTAGTATCTAAAGAGAACATGTGAGGATATCAAACAATGGGAACATACAAGTGGTTCAACTGCAATCAATCACCTGAGAATAAGCAAAAAGACAATTACTACTGATTTGACACAAAATTTTAAAAATAAAAAAAATTAAATCTTTTAATTCTAAATTAAAGATGTATGTAATGTATTAAAATGTAATTTGAATTTTATGATTTTAAACTAGTCATGTAGTATGTTTGAATTGTCAACTTTCTAAATATATAAAGAGACGTTTTTTAGAACAGACTAAAAAAAAAAGTAAAACCGTGACAAAGAGGGTATCTATTTGTTGCTAGTTATAAAATGTATTTATCTATCTATATAAAACAAATGAAATAATAAAAAAGAAAAAATGATGATGGAGCAGACAAGGGGTTCAAGAAGACATGCAATCATGTTAGCAGTCTCATGAAAGTTAGTTAATTTCCGTGCTGTGCGGTACGTACATCTTGTCAAAGTCTAGCATTCACTTGTTTTTTAACGTCTTAACCTAGATTATACGAACCTTCCATCACAAATTCATTTATTAAATTTAATTTGTGTTCATTTATATCTTCCCTTTAGGATGGACTAGATATTATTTTTTTCCAGATAGATATTGGATCAGGGTATTCTGAGCTTTACATTGTCAGATTACTAGGAGCAAGTGAATTGAAAAATCAAATAACTAGCATATCACAGTTCTCACAAAATTCCTTGATCCTAGACAATTCAAGGATGAACTTCAAAGCTAGTTGAACAAATTAATGGTAGGCAAAAAGTATGCATCTTTGCACAAACCCTTCCATTTTAAGGTTTTACTCAATTCCGAAGCTAATTCATGACGTGAAGATTGACCAAGATTAATCATATAAATAGATATTAATTTTCTCTGTAAGTTCAGAATTGAATATCTGAATCATGAATAATATGATATGTAGGTCAAATATTGGATAAACTAAGATGATCAAATGAGTTTTACTTTCATATCATAAAAAGAAAATGGAATTTGATCGAGTCTATCTCAATAGTGGCAGAACTTGGTGAACGTCAGGGGGTTCAATTGAATCCCGTTCACGGACCAAGTTCTTTATCGCAAATATGAAGGAAAAAAAAATTATGGTTATGCATAAGTTGTTGAATCACCTTGATATAAGTAAAGACTCTCACATCCCCGACCCACCACCACTGTCCTCACATCGCATGGAGACTCGTGCACAACATGGGATCTTCAAACCCAAGGTTCAATTCAATCTCTCTACACAAACCTTATCACCCATTCCAAAAAATCCAAAACTAGCAAAACTGGACCTAAATTGGAATGCGGCCATGTGCGAGGAATTTAACGCTTTAACCAAGTAGAATACTTGGGATTTGGTACCTAGACCAGCTGGTGTGAATGTTATCCGGTGTGTGTGGCTATTTGGTCACAAGTTCAGAGACAGTGGTGACTTAGAGAGGTATAAGGCAAGACTAGTTGCCAATGGCACTAATCAGCAGTAGGGTATTGATTGTGGTGAGACATTCAGTTCGGTTGTTAAACCGGCCACTATTCCGACTGTTCTCAGTATTGCTATGGGCATGCATTGGCCGATTCATCAGCTTGATGTCAAGAATGCGTTTCTTCATGGGGATTTGAAAGAGACTGTGTACATGCATCAGCCTCCTGGCTTTGTTCATCCGGCAGCTCCGCAGTTTGTGTGTCATCTCAGGAAGTCATTGTATTGATTGAAACATGCACCCCGCGCTCGGTATGATTGGTTCGCCAGGTATCTTCTGCAGATTGGTTTTGTATGTAGCAGGTGTGATACATCTCTCATCACTTTTCACCGAGGTAGCAGCACTGCATAGTTGTTATTATATGTCGATGACATTGTTCTTACTGCCTCATCTGACGGGTTGAAGAATGAAATCATTGCTCTACTCAAAACTGAATTTGCTATGACTAACTTGGGCAAGCTAAGTTATTTTTTGGGTATATCGGTGACAAGATCTGCAGCCAATATGTTCCTGTGTCAACGTAAGTATGCAGAAGAGATAGTGTACACGGCCAAGATGGCAAATTGTAAAATTATGCCATCTCCGGTGGACTCAAAATCCAAGCTTAGTGCCAATGATGGTGCGCCAGTTTCTGATCCCACTCTGTATCGGAGTCTAGCAGGTGCTCTTCAGTATCTTATATTCACTAGGCCTGATATTGCATATGACGTTCAGCAGGTGTGTCTGTTCATGCACGACCCCCCGAGAGTCCCATTTTGCCGCTCTCAAACGTATTATCAGATATGTTAAGGGCACACTAGACTTTGGTTTATATCTATACCCCTCTGCCCCAACCAAGTTACTAGCTTACACAGATGCAGATTGGGCAGGATGCCCCGACACACATCGCTCCACCTCAGGGTACTGTGTATTTCTTGGGGATAATCTTATCTCATGGTCCGCCAAGCGACAGGCCACGCTATCCCGTTCGAGTGCTGAAGCAGAATATCGCGGAGTTGCTAATGTCGTCGCTTAGATCTGTTGGCTCCGAAATCTTCTTTTGGAGCTCCAGTGTCCATTACGCAAGGCGTCTATAGTCTATTGTGACAACATATCTGCTATCTATATGTCTCATAATCCAGTCCAACATCAGCGAACCAAGCATATTGAGATGGATATCCACTTTGTGCGAGAGAAGGTTGCCTGTGGTCAGGTCAAAATTTTACACGTGCCTTCCTCTTATCAGTATGCAGACATTTTCACAAAGGGACTACCGCGACAGCTATTCACCGACTTCCGATCCAGCCTTAGCATTCGGCCTCCTCCCGCTCCGTCTGAGGGGGAGTATTAGCGAATATTCTCAGAATATTCTCTGTATATTTTGTAATTATGATAGATGTATATTTAAGGTAACTTAGGATTCTAATTGTATTAGGAATCAACCTTTGTAAGGTAAGTTAGGATTCGTACCATATTAGGAATCAACCTTATACAACTATATATATTGTGAATAATGAAAGGAATCTCCAAGGGAAATTATTTCAGCTTTCATAATATAGTGGCAAAGATTATTCAAAAATTACTTTAGCAAATTAAAGGGGATTTAAAATTACTTTAGCAAATTAAAGGGGATTCAAAAACTACTTTAGGTCACGAAATCAATCTTTATGTATGACATACTAGAAAATATTTTTTTGAATCACCGTATATAAATTAATTCCTAGCTTTATCACTATAACTCAACATAAAAAAGAAATAGTCAAAAATGAGGATTGTCCAAAACCATAATAAGTGGAAACAACTCATTTAACAATCTAACAACACCCTTCAAACTAATTAAGGAGCAAGAAATGGATGTAGTGAGATGCAACAACTTTCATGCTACGCAACTCCTTATTTTAGCCTGTCTTGCCTAGCAAACGAAGTCACGAACCACTCTATTTTCCCGTGATGAGTCACAACAATCCCGTTTGGTTGTTATAGGAAAATGAGAAAAGAGCAACCTTTATTCCAAAATGATCTTCTTTTATATATATTTCTTTGACATGGTTCCTTCCGTTAAGAAAAAAAAAAGATATATATACCAAACTACTAATAGGAAATTAAAATAAAAAATTATTCCACTCAGAAGTAAGTCAAAGAGCTTCGCCTTTCTTTAAGCTTCCTTCCCGTCTTAAAACAAATTATGTGTCAGTCTCATGTTCTTACTAGCTTATTACTCCTAATAAATTAAAAGATTGTTAGGTGGGTTACAACAATTGAAGGAAACAGAAAGTAAGTTAATATTATAAATTGCTAGAAATGATAAATTAAAGATTAGAACAAACTGGAATCAATAACGATACAAACTCCTTGTAATTTGCTGAGTTGAGTGATGACACTCTGTCTTTAAGACAAGATTGCCCCTATATATCCTTTTACGGTGTCGGGCAATAGTCTTCTAAGATACAACAACAACTTAACAAATGAGCAAAGAAAACTCAAGTGTTACTCTTGAAGAACTTTGAATATAGAAGACTTGCTAGAGAGGAAGAAGAAGATTTCAGAAAAATATCTTAAGTGTGTTGAACAATTGTGTCAAAGGCCTCAATTTATAGTGTAAGAAGATGACCCCTCAACTATCCAACTAATGGCCTTCAATAGCCATGTAATGGCACTTATTGAGGGTTACATTCAGCCAAATAATGGATGAATTCATGTGCCAAATAATGGAGATTCAATGCTCCAAACCCGGCCCAAGAGTCAGAACTTTCCACCTTCTCGTCGCAGCATTCTGCCTCCGAAGCGCCGCGGCTCCTTGAATTAGCGCCTCGGATCCAGTAGCCAAGCTACCATTTAGCGTCGCAGCTCCGATGGTGTTGCGCCGCGGCCCTTCACGGCTCCGCGGCGATTTTTGACTCGTTTCATTTTACACTTCGTACACTTCTTCCTTCGTTTACCAACGTGGAATACTTGTCATTTGGCCAATAATCGTCCATCATTCTATGTCTCAAACGTATTACGTATGTACCAATATCTCTTTCACTAAATAAAATTTACGATACTTAGCACTACGTGTACACGTGTCTGGAAATGACGTTTCCGACGTGATGGGCCCCAATTGTTCGAGTCATAAATAATGGGATAACCTTAATTCCACATTAGTAAATTTCCAACATGTTATTATAATATTTCTAAGTTACTATTAGAGAATATTCATAGTATATTTTTAATTATGATAGATGTATATTTAAGGTAACTTAGGATTCTTATTGTATTAGAATCAACCATTTAAGGTAAAGTTAGGATTCTTATTGTATTATGAATCAACCTATGTACAACTATATATATTGTGATTAATGAAAGAAATCCCTAAGGAAAATTATTCTAATCTTACATGGTATCAAGAGCAAAACCCTAATCCCTACCCCTCTCTACTATTTTCTCTCAGCCGACGACCACCCAAATTCCCTTCCTCTCGGTCGGCGGCAACAAGGTTGCCACCATGTCCTCCCCCACTAATTCCGGTTCATCCACTGGCACACTTGAAAACCCCTCTCAATGTTCATTATCTTCTTTTCATCCGGCATTCGCCGTTAACAACATCAAGAATTTTATCCCTATAATTTTGACCAAGAAGACTGCCAATATTCCATGTGGATAGAACTGTTCTATATTCATGCATGTGCATACAATGTACTTGACCATATTGGTGATTTTGTTCCTCGTCCCACCGATGTTGCAGACTCAACCTGTCGTCGTCTTGACGCCATCGTCAAACAATGGATCTACGACACCATCTTTAAAGACTTGTTGTGCACTATTATGAAAACAGATGCTACGGCATGTGAACTTTGGGTCCAGCTAGAAGAAATCTTTCAGGATAATAAAAATACTCGGGTCGTGTATTTGGAAGAGCAGTTCAACAATACACATCTCGAGAATTTTAACATGTCCGAATATTGTAAACAACTGAAACTCATAACCGACCAACTTTCCAACGTAGGGACGTCTATGTCAGAAACCAAGATGGTGCTTCAACTAGTTGTTGGTTTACCGAAAGGTGAATATGATACACTCGCAACGATGATTCAACAGGACAACCCCCTCCCAAGTTTCAACAAAGCACGTTCACAACTTTTGTTAGAAGAGACTCGTCGTGCCAAACAAGAGGAGCACAATCACAAGGCATTAGCCGTTGACGGCATGAAACCACCGGTGGTCAACATCACCCAGCCACCACCGCAAGACCATAAGCAGCAGCAGTCCCGCGGCGGAGGGCGTGGCAACAACAATAAAGGGAAGGGCCGCGGCAAAGGCACCTGCAACCAGCAGCCAGGCCCAACTCCTACTGCCTATCTCCCGTGGAATGGACAGCAACCAATATGGCCCTATCAAGGGAACTGGGCCTTGCCTACATGCCCATACCCAACTGCAGGGGCCTAGTTCCAGAAGGTTTTTTGGTCACCTGGACTATTGGGCTCCGCCCCAGCCAACAGGTAGGCCCACCTGCAGCAGTAGCAGGCCCACATGGTCTCGATCCAGCAGCACCCGCAAGGCAACAGCCTGGCCCCCACCGATTTGGGCCAGGCCTTCAGCACCGTGAACCTTCAACAGCCCAACGAAAATATTTTCATGGACACCGGAGCCATATCTCACCTCACCCGGTCATCAGGTAACTTATCTCAACTACTTCGGCTAAAGTATCCTCAATTTACTATTGTCGGCAATGGTCACCGCATTCCAATTTAAGGTTACGGTAACACACATACCAAACATCCCCACCCGCCTTTCTCCCTAAATCACATTCTCTACACCCCTAACATCATTAAAAACTTAATCTCTGTTAGAAAATTCACTAGCAATAATTATGTGTCTGTCGAATTTGACCCTTTTGGTTTTTCTATGAAGGATCTCAATATGGGGAAAATTCTTACGCGCTGCAATAGTGTGGGAGACCTCTACCCCTTCACTCAATCTTCCGCTGTCAGACCGCAATCACCTCTATCCCTTGCGGCTATCTCTCCCTCAACTTGGCACAACAGACTCGGACACCCCGGAGACCCTGTTTTTACTTTTCTTAGGACTACTAAGCGTATTCAATATAATAATGGGAAACTTGTCCAACACTATTTTTCTTGCCCGCTCGGCAAGCACACTAGTCTTCCATTTATGTCATCAGACAGTGTTACTTTTTCTCCTTTTTATATTGTTCATGCTGATTTGTAGACATCTCCAGTTGTTAGCTCTTTGGGTCACAAATTTAATCTAGTATTCTTAGATGATTTTTCACATTTTGTCTGGATTACCCACTGAAATTCAAATATGAAATTTTTGCCAAATTCCTTGAATTTCAAAAATTCATTAAAACACAGTTTGAAAAATCTGTCAAATCTTTCCAATGTGATAATGGACGTGAATTTAATAACTCGGCATTTCACAAATTCTGCTCTAAACAAGGCATGGTTTTCCGTTTTTCCTATCCCTATACTTCCTCCCAAAACGTAAAGGCTGAACGAATTATATGTACCATCAATAACATGGTTCGCACTCTTTTGTTTTATGCATGTCTTCCACCGCCTTTTTGGGTCTATGCTGCTAAAATGGTAGAATCCCTTCTCAATATTTTACCAACTAGCACTCTCTAAAATAAGACCCCTACCGAAATCTTATACCGTAGGTTCCCATCGTATGACCAACTCCATATTTTCGGCTGCTTATGCTACCCCAACATAGCCTCTACTGCACCTCACAAACTTGCCCCTCACACATTGCCCTGTGTCTTTGTTGGTCTCTCTCCTACTCATCGGGGCTACATGTGCTATGACATTTCCACTCGCAAAATAATCGTCTCCCGTCACGTCACCTTTGACGAGACGACCTTTCCTTTTTCAAATCTTTAAAAATTTTAGACCACCGATTACACCTTCTCGATGAACCGAGTCTGTCCCCAGCTATCCAATCTATGTACCACCACCAGCCCACTATTCCGATAGAGCCTGCAGCTCCGTCCCCGCCACTGTCCGGCACAATCTCCGACCAAACAACTCCTTGCTCTCGGTCGAACACCCCTCAGTACCCTTGCTGCCTCCAGCCACGTCTCCTGCACCTCCAGCAGCACTGCTGCCTCCAGAACCCGTAAGCCTGCAGCCTCCCAATCCAGACCTCCCACTGTTGCCTACCCACCGCATGGAGACTCATGCCCAACACGGGATCTTCAAACCCAAGGTTCATTTCAACCTTTCCACACAAACTTTATCACCCATTCCAAAATATCCAAAACTAGCCAAACTGGACCCTAATTGGAATGTGGCCATGTGCGAGAAGTTTAACGCTTTAACCAAGCAGAACACTTGGGATTTGGTACTTAGACCAGACGGTGTGAATGTTATCCAGTGCATGTGGCTATTTCGTCACAAGTTCTGAGATAGTGGTGACTTGGAACGGTATAAGGCAAGACTAATTGTCAATGGCACTAATCAGTAGGAGGGTATTGATTGTGGTGAGACATTGAGTTCTGTTGTTAAATTGGCTACTATTCGGACTGTTCTCAGTATTGCTATGGGCATGCATTGGCTGATTCATCAGCTTGATGTCAAGAATGCATTTCTTCATGGGGATTTAAAAGAAACTATGTATATGCAAGTTCCGCAGTTTGTATGTCGTCTCAGTAAATCATTGTATGGCTTGAAACAGGCACCCCGTGCCTGGTACGATCGCTTTGTCATGTATCTTATGCAGATCGGATTTGTATATAGCAGGTGTGATAACTCTCTCTTTATTTTTCATCAAGGTAGCAGCACTGCTTACTTGCTATTATATGTGGATGACATTGTTCTTACTGCCTCCTCTGACGGTTTGAAGAATGAAATCATTGCTCTACTAAAACTGAATTTGCTATGACCGACTTGGGCAAGCTGAGTTATTTCTTGGGTATAACAGTGACCAGATCTGCAGCTAATATGTTCTTGTGTCAGTGCAAATATGCAGAAGAGATAGTATACAGGGCTAAGATGGCAAATTATAAAATTATGCCAACTCCAGTTGCTTCGAAATCCAAGCTAAGTGCCAATGAGGGTGCGCTAGTTTCTGATCCCACTCTATATCGGAGCCTTGCAGGTGTCCTTCAGTATCTTACATTCACTAGGCCTGATATTGCATATGTCGTTCATCAGGTGTGTCTGTTTATGCACGACCCTCGAGAGTCCCATTTTGCGGCCCTTAAACGTATTATCAGATACGTTAAGGGCACACTGGACTTTAGACTACATCTCTACCCATCTGCCCCAACCAAGTTACTCTTCTACACGGATGCAGATTGGGCAGGATGCCCACATACACGTCGCTCCACCTCAGGCTACTGTGTATTTCTTGGGGATAATCTTATTTCATGATCCGCCAAGCGGCAGGCCACGCTATTCCATTTGAGTGCTGAAGCAGAGTATCGCGGAGTTGCTAATGTCGTTGTTGAGATCTGTTGGCTCCGAAATCTACTTTTGGAGCTCCAGTGTCCATTGCGAAAGGCGTCTATAGTCTATTGTGACAACATATCTGCCATCTATATGTCTCACAATCCGGTCCAACATCAGCGGACTAAGCATATTGAGATGGATATTTACTTTGTACGAGAGAAGGTTGCCCTTGGTCAGGTCAAAATATTACACGTGCCTTCCTCCTACCAGTATGCAGATATTTTCACAAAGGGACTACCGAGACAGCTCTTCACCGACTTCCGATCCAGCCTTAGCGTTCGGCCTCCTCCCGCTCCGACTGAGGGGGAGTATTAGCGAATATTCTCTGAATATTCACAGTATATTTGTAATTATGATAGATGTATATTTAAGGTAACTTAGGATTCTTATTGTATTAGGAATTAACCATTTAAGGTAAGTTAGGATTCTTATTGTATTAGCAATCAACATCTGTACAATTATATATATTGTGATTAATGAAAGAAATCTCTAAGGAAAATTATTCCAATCTTACGGTTACGAACAGTTTTCCTTTTTGACCCAGAAAACTATATATAATCTTATACCTAACTCTAATAAGATGGCCATGTATAATGCCTCCGCAAACTAAACAAATTTTAATGCACGATTAATTTGAGGGTACTTTCAGTAAACACAAACAATTTTATTTTTTCTGCAATCGAATATTTTAATCGTAGATTGATTATTGATAAGCAAACTTCAGAAACATGCATGAAAGAGGTTGATAAGTGAGCTACATTATTCAGAATCTTGGAGCTAATGTTTTTTCTATTTTATGTTCAACTAACATGAGCTTGTTTAGTTGCTTGTTACTTGTTGATTGTATTCTATTGTTACTTTAACTATAATGTTTATTTTTTATCGTTACTTAAATATTATTAATATATCATATCAGTAGTATGTAATGTCGAAAAGTCACATTTTATGTAACTATTGATATGATGTGGTTATATCGCTACCTTATGTTTTATTTTCATTTTGTATTTATTTATAATTTAATTATTTTATTTTATCTTTCAACCTACCTTTTTTATAATAATTTTACCTCGTATCATATCTTTTTTATAATATTATATGTTATCGCTGATGTGTGACATTATGTAACGACAGAAAACATTATAATCTATCCAAAATATATATTGTATTCATTAAAACAATATATACAATACAATACGTTATAACGGTCATATCTCTTATAATGTACTGTAATTATAGTTAATCTTTATAATAATCATTAAGCGGTAATTAACAATATTGGTAAACAACCTGCTATCATAAGTAAAAACTACACTAATACATAATATTAAAAATTTATATTGTCAATGTATATAATCTAAATCTATTGTTAAATTGTCTTCTTAAAAGGCATCTCTATTTTCTGGCTCCGGTTCCTGCAATATGTTGTTAATTAATTAATCTACATAATTGACAAGCATAACTTTTTAGCTTCTTTATAGTGCTGCCTTAGTTGTCTCTTAACTGTTGCATATAAATTTTGCCAATGCAAACTAGAACTTGGTGTGTATTCATAACTCCTTTATTAACTGTCAAAAGACAACTCTTACACGGGCAAAAGAAGTAGCAGAAACAAGAAAATGAAGATGCAACAAATACTTTTTTATAAGGATATGAATTGAATTAAAGGATCCTAAAATGTTGTGAGATTTTTTTGCAACCAAGTCTTTTTCTTTCTGGACTAAACATTCAACTTTTCTTTCCGGGTCATGAAAGAATTTCATTCTCTAAAACAGATTAAAATGCTTGGAATAACTTACTTTTGTGACATACTATGACTTTCCGGAGAAAGGCATGTGCCGAGGATCAGATTAGCTAGAGCTAATTGGACTCAAACCTATCTTTCTTTTTATTCAATGTTGAAAATAGTTTTCGCCTTGCATATGGCATTTTTGGAGCTACTTTTTTACATTTGGTGAAATAACTTTTAAAAGGGGTTGTGTATAATAATTGTTAGTACTTCACTTATTGTGATTATATACTTGACTAATGCATGCTCGAAAGCGCGAGCATATTACTAGTACACTATAATTAAGTACATGAACAGTGTTGAAAGCCTGACAATCTGAGTAAACTAAACTAGTTTTCTGAAAAGTAATTCTATAAACCTTTAGGTTTTGACCATCAAACGTATGTTGCTTAGAGTTCAAAAAGTAAGTAGATATCTATATTCAAATATTGAATGATGTATTTAAATCATCTTATAAAACGTAAGAAACTATATAAGATATTCAATAATATTATTCAGTCAACAATTATTTATTTTGAACAAACTTTGCACGCAAAAAGTAACAATAAGTGTAGAGTGAGTACGTGAAATCAATGTGTACTCATCAGCATCGTTG
Source organism: Anisodus acutangulus (assembly GCA_029783415.1). NCBI lineage: Eukaryota > Viridiplantae > Streptophyta > Magnoliopsida > Solanales > Solanaceae > Anisodus > Anisodus acutangulus. Next base: position 43,915,096 of record CM056493.1, on the reverse strand, counting down.
ACCGACCCTAAACTAAAATGGTGATGAGGGTTGTTCTTTCAAATGCTTGTTTCCACACGTAACCGCCATTAGTCAAACAATACAATAATCATAAACTAGCTAGTCTAAGTGAGAGAATACTCCAAGTTCATAATGTTCACATAGTCACTTAGGCATATTGAATACAATACAATCGATATTTCAAGTAAGTCAACCAACAAGGAATTCATGAAAAGTGAGATGATATGCAAATGCAATGCAATGCAAGGCCTTTCCGTCACCGATATGCACACGCTCTGTAATATAAAATAAGTGACTCATGGAAGACTCGAGAGGTCCATACACCATCCGGAATCATTTCCCATTGAGTTTTAGCGACATAGGCTTCAAATATCAATCACATAGCCAATTCGGATCATATTACCTGTCTTTAGCCCAATCATTTTCCATCGGACATCACATATGTATCCTCAAGTGTAATATGCATGAGATACCATATGAAAGCATGAACATGACATGTACAATAGAAGCAACAAGGTTAATAAGTAAAAAGATTCAATCTTTATCATTTTTTCCTCTTTTGGACGAGTATTACGGAGTGATGAGAACACATGATCACAATTAAGATAGACATATATGTTGACACCCAATTTTGTCCCGTCTTTTCCAATTTATTTGCAGTTTTAAATATTTTTAGCACCTCAAAACAATTTTAATCTATATACATACATGCGTATATATATATGTGTGTATATATCTCATTATTATTATTATTCACATTTATTATATCATTTGCATTTTATAATAATCATAAGTTATCCGAAATTCTATGTTATTTTATTCTCGCAAAATTGCATCGCATTTCCTTTTTATTAAGCATTAAACATTTCGCAAATATTATATTTTTTATTATTATCACGTCGTTATGTTATTTTAAATAATTCACATCTTTTACAATACAAAAATAATATTTTTTATATTAAACCCCTTTCATATTTTTAATCCATAATCCATTCATTTCCCAACCCAAAACAATTCCCCCAAAACAAAACCCCATTTTCGGGCCCAACCGAAACAACCCAACATTTTCAGCCCAAAACCCCTTTATTTTCGTCCAAAACCACCACCCACACCCTTTAATCCCCAGCCCAAAACACCCTTATTTTCCCCAAACACAATCGGCCCAACTCCCAGGCCCAACCGCCACCATCTCTCCCAAAACCCAACCCGACCGGCCCAAACCCATTCCCCTTAACCTTTAAACCCAACGCCCAAAGCCCCCAAAACCCAAAAATCAAAAAAAAAAAAACCTAAACCGGCGCCGCACCCTACACCCCTGCCCCCTACGTCGCCGCACCCCTACCCCCGTCACTTCACCACTACCACCACCCTACCCTGACACCGCCGAATACATGCCCCAAGAAATCGCGCCCCAAAAAAATCAATTTTGGTCCCCCTTTTATTTTGAAATTTGAATTCGTTTTAAGGGGGGGGTATGAGGGGTTTGAACGTTGGGGTGAGTACCTATAAATATCCCCCTTGTTCTTCATTTTTAGGGGTCCAAAAATCTTGTCTTTGGGGTCGAAGTTGAGAACTTTTTGGGTCCAGAAATCTGTCTTTGAAGGTCGAAGCTGAGAATTTTCGGGTCATTTTTTAGGTCCGAAATCTCCTTAAAGGTTTGGCATTAAATCTTTGTTTGTTCTTGCATGTGTTCTTCAACTTAAAGATCCCGAAATATAGGTCGAAATCATTGTTTTTTTTGTGTTAAAGAATCGGAAATTTTAGCTATTTTTCACTGTTTTTCGGTCACTGACCCGTGTCGGGTTGACCCGGTTTGGATTTTCCAAATATTCTTGCATTGCTGCTGTTGTTATTGTTGGTTATCTGGAATTGATGGAATTATTTGATGTCGGGTTGAATCTCCAATTCGGGTCGGGTCACTGACCCGGGTCGGGTCGACCCGGTTTGTATTTCCCAAATTTTCTTGCATTTTTCATATTCTTGTTATTGGTTATCTGAAATTGGTGTTAAAATTTGATTCGGGTTTGGATCGCTGATTCGGGTCGGGTCACTGACCCGGGTCGGGTCGACCCGATTAGAATATTTCCGAAATTCTTGCATTGTCGCTGTTTGTTATGTTGGTTATCTGAATTTGGTGAATATTTGATTTCGGGTTGAGTTTCCGATTCGGGTCGGGTCACTGACCCGGGTCGAGTCGACCCGGTTCGGGTAATATTTTCAGGAATTCTTGCATTTCATATTTTTTGTATGTTGGTTATCTGGAATTGATGGAATTATTTGATGTCGGGTTGAATCTCCAATTCGGGTCGGGTTACTGACCCGGGTCGGGTCGACCCGGTTTGAATTTCCAAATTTCTTGCATTGTTGCTGTTGTTATTATTGATTATCTGAAATTGATGAAATCAATTGATTCCGGGTTGAACACATGATTCGGGTCGGTCGCTGACCCTGGTCGGGTCGACCCGGTTTGGATCTCCCAAATTTCTTGCATTTCATATCTTGTATATTGGTTATCTGAAAAAATGGAAAAAATCTGATTCGGGTTGGCCTCTGATTCGGGTCGGGTCAACCCGGTCTTGGCATATTTCCAGATTATGGCATTTTTTCATATCTGTTGCTGGTTATCTAAAAAAAAATCTGAATTTCTGATTTCATTCCGGGCCTTTTTTTTCAGAATTAACTCACTGTTCACTTTTCCGGGTCTGTTTTTCAGAATTAACTCACTATTTCATCTGCCTTTATTTATTTCTTTCGTTTCTCTGTTTTCCTGTTCGCTGGGTTAAACATCCGGGTAACGGATATCTTACTGTTCTTAATGCTTTACTGTTTTATTAATACCGCATTTAGGCCGATGAATTTGAATTTCGAGACTGCGCTTTTCTTTCTTTTTCGTTTCTCTGTTTTCAAAGATCGTTTTAAGTATCCGGCAATGATATTTTATCGCTTTTACTATTTTAAACTAAACACCGCGTCATTTTCGAAACCTTTTTTTTCTCGCTGTTTTCCTCGCTTGTCGCCATCGCTTCTTGCTTTGATTTAATTTTACTGATTTGAACACGATCTTGGCCGATGAAAAATATCCGTCGATTTTGAGGCCTCCACAGTTGCAAAGACGGAAATATAACTTCTGGGCAATGATGAGGCTTAAACCTTTTTCCAAGATCAACATGTTTAGTAGGCGAGGTGACTAAAATAACCAACAAGTTATATATTCGCAGCCACGACGTAATTATAGTGATCTTTTCTATTTCACCCGAGAGACCAACACGTTTAGTAGGCGAGGCAATCAAAATAAACCACATTAGTCATATGTTTGCAGCCACGACGTGATTGGAATGTTCTTTTCAAAATTTAAGTCTGAGCCCTCCGTGATCAAAATATTCACTGTTTTGAATACGGATATGAAGTTATTTGTATTTAACTGTTTCTAACCGTTTGTTCTTGACAGCTTGCAGGGATTAAAGTAAATAAAGGCAGATTATTCCTCGGTGTTTATTTATTTTATTTCTTTCTTTAATTCAGCTTTTATCCCGCTTTGTATTGTAATATTATTTATCGCACTTATGTAATTATTGAAATGCTTAGAATAGGCAAACTTAAGATTAATTCATAGGGTAGTTTAAGATTTGAAACCCGTCGCTAGCTTATTTATTTGTAGGCTCGGTTAAATTCAAACTTAGAAACCCTTCGCTAGTTATTTATTTTAGGCTCGTCACGCGTATTCAAGATTTTCAAAAACAACTTTTGTCATATTTTATTCGCTTTATTAATCATTCCGAATAAGTTTATCTTTTGTCAATTTACAATTCAATGATTCCCAAAATTTTACTTCTTTGGTAGTATAAATAATTTATTGTCACAAATGCATATTTTCCAAAACTTTACATGTATCTTTCTTTTTATGTCATCTGAATACGTACTTGTATAAAATGCATCATTTACTAATTATTTGCAAACATCTTTTAATCTATTATACTTGTAAAACATGCATTTTTCTAGCAATAATTAACCTGAGTTTGACCGGATAACCGCAAGTTAGCGGATCTTAAAGGATGTCTAACCCCTTCCCTTTAGGATAATAAAGAACCCTTACCTAGAATCTCGCTAGTTTAGCAGACCTTAAAATTGGAGTTTACATTGCAGCACTTAGTTTAATATTTAGGTGTCCTAATTCACCGTAAAAAATAATTAGGTGGCGACTCCTCAACCCTTTTTACCCAGGAATCACCGAATACGTCTGTGCTCCGCTTTGACCCGAGCAGGTCAAAATAGGGCGCGACAATATAATCATGGAAATATCAAGGTACGAGCTTCATACCCCAATAATAATCCACGCAATTAACTAACTATCAGCTAATGCGCAAAGCATAGCATTCAGACCCTATTCATAACGACTTGAATACGATGCACATTCCCAAAAGCATGTCATTGGTACCCGACACAGGTGCTCATCACCTCACACATATGGTACCCCTATTAATTCCCCATTACTCTAACTTTATAAGTTCATTTAGACCAATCACTCACTTTAAATAGAGTCAAGTAAGGTATCAACTTGCCTGATTTGAAGTTCAAAGCTCATACGATCATGTCACACCCCAAATCGGAAGGGTACAACCGGCACTCAGACCTTATTTACCGAGCACCAACATATATGACTCAGCCGTATGTCTTAACAAACAATCATGTCGTTAAGGCTGCCATGATGGACTGAATGAAATCAAGACATCATAACAGTCGACGATACCAACATGATATGCATATATACATAGATAAGGGCCGACAAGGCCACTATGAAAGTTTGTACATTAAAATATATGCCGACAAGGCCATACACGATATCTCTATACAAGACATACATCTACAATCCTCTAGGAGTAACAATAACATCATAAGGTCGGGATAGGGGCCCACCATCCCATAACATGTATAAAAAGGGCCTACTGACTCTAAACAACAACTCTAGAACAAGTGGAGTGCAACAAAAACTTGGATTTACCAATACTGGGAAAGATCAGCAATGCGTCTACCTTAACCTGTGGACATGAAACGCAGCGCCCCCAACAAAGGGACGTCAGAACGAATAATGTACTGAATGTATAATGTAGTAAAACCATAAGTAAAGGCATCAAAGTAAAGGAGGGACAAGAAATGTCAACCTATAACTTTGGATTTGCCACTGTGGGCCATGATATGCATATGTATGTTGTATACGCGTATATAACACCATCGTATATATATATATATATATATAACGTCATCAAGCCTCTGTGGGCATCATCATCATTATCATTATCATAACCAACTGATCAATGGTACTATATACCATATGCGTATATAACATCGACGTACATATATAAATACATACACATATACGTGCATGAGAGTCATTACTAATATTTCTAGCTTGTCGGAGTGACGTAAGGTCATTATACCTCCAACCATCATACATAGCTAACATACTATCAGATGTCGTGAAACCAATAAGGAACACAGAATACCACATAATGAGAGATGAATCTATGATGCGGAAAGTACTCCCGGCAAGGGACAAACATGTTTCAAATAACATTCAATAGAATGAAAGACATGGGCCTTCTAGCTTATCAAGATTTAAGTCATTTTGGAGGGACATTCGTTTACGTTTTGTTTATATTCGGATCATGCCAAAAGAGGGAGAAGATAAACTTACATACCTTATCAACTACTTAACCACACGACGTCGTCTCAATCCATTTAGAACTTCAATCTACAACAAGCGATAATGAGTTATTGTTAGGTTATAGAAGCCAGAAACTAATATAATGAGCAACAAGCTCGCCTATAACGATTTGGACAACATCTCCCCCATTTCTATCACTTCCCTCCAATCTCCTAAATCACCACTAACACATATAGCACATAAAAAACCATATACACAACAATAACAACCTTATGTCCATCACAAGAACACCACCAAACAACCCAACAAGTCACAACAACACTACAATCAACTTCCAAGTATTATCTTGCAACTTCTCACCCACACAACTTTGCTAAGACATTAGTTTTACTAAAATCCATGAAGGAAAGGTCAAACTTACATTTAACATCAAGAAGAAGCTCAGGAACAACTCTCATCTAACTTGAAAGTGCTCATAACTTAACAATAACACCAACCCAATGACCTCCTCACTTCTACAACACTTTTGATTAAAAGTGGTTTGATGTTGGATTTACTTGGGAACTATGGAGGTATATTTAAAGATCTTTTGAGATGCTTAGGGTCTGGTTTGATCTAGAAATGAAGAAAAAGGATGAAGCCACCGCTTAATATAAGTGGATAAGGATCCACCGACCACCTTCTGTGGCCTATTATGTGGCTCACAGAACCCTTCTGCAGCCCACAGACCTCCTCTACGATCGCAGAGTGGGTCGCACAATAGCCAAGAAATCCCAACTTTTCTGACTTTTTGCGATTAACAGTGCAGCCTGCAGACCGGTTCTGCAGTCCACAGAATGCTCCGCAGAGATTTCTCTTTGTTAATCTTCATTTAAATTATTTCCTTCGATCCGATTAGTCTTAAACTTTCCCAAAACTTATTTAACAGTTCAATAAACCTTTTTACCCAGGAATCACTGAATACGTCTGTGCTCCGCTTTGACCCGAGCAGGTCAAAATAGGGCGCGACAGCATGGCGACTCCGCTGGGGATTTTCAGGTTCTTAACCATAGCAAAATTCAGGTTAATTATTTGTGCTTTACTTTCACTCTTTGTTTGATGTATGCTTTGATTTATTTCCTTTGTGAAATTTTTTGCATGCATAACTGCTTTAATTTCCTTATTTTTTACTGCTTATCTTAAATTGGCATTTCACTCATATTTCTTCCACTCTGGAAAATTGACACTATCACACACTACACGCGAGGTGTGTTTCGCGCACCCGCAAATTTCTTTCAATCTACCAAATTTTAGGAGAGTTGGCGTATGCGCGGAGTGACCGGACCATCCGGTGGCAGTAGCCTTCTCACTCGATTAGTCCGCTCGGGAACCTTGTGTCTAGTCAGCCAAATCTTAGAAAATTTAAGATAGAGCTATACCACCCTTTATTTTAAGCCATGCATGCATACATCTTAGGTGGGTTGATCCTTGGCATCAACTCCACAATTAAGAAAACCACCAAATTGTCGACGGGTCTCACAACCCAACGACCAATCAACATATTATGTGTAGCAGGATATTGATGGACGGATCCAAGCCTAAATAGTATGCCAAAATCGGAAAATGTATATTCATTTTATTTATTTTATTTATTTTGTTATAGATGGAGTCTGTGCCGCAAGTCAGGATGGTGAGTGGGATTAGAGCAAACTGAAAATATAGTGGACAAACTTTGACCTTGGCAGCCAAATGGCAATTAGGAGAAGATTAGGTTGCCTCATTTCGTTGTTCGACATCTTCCCCGATCAACATTTGGTCAGAGCACTAATCCATTTTTGGGATCCGGATCGGGTTGTCTTCAGATTCGGAGATTTTGAGATGACTCCTACTTTGGAAGAAATCAACTATTTCACCAACTTGATCTACCAGGGTAGAGGACAAATTATCCCGCACTGTCAATCCGGAAAGAAATTTCTCCGCTACTTAGGGCTAAAGAACACTAAGAAACTCCTATGCTTTGAAAACAGTTAGGTCTCGATGGATTATCTTTATGAGAGGTACGGTTGTCGAGACGGTTACAAGATATTCAAAAATGAATTTTCCTGCACCCCCGATCATTGGCGGACCAAACGACCTATTGCATTTACTGTCGCCTTTCTAGGGTCTCTGATGTTCCCGCTTGAGTATGGAAAGATCAGTACATGCATATGTTCCGTAGCACGGGCACTTTTCGAAGGAGTAAACGGAGCACAACTCACTTTGGCCCCTATGATCTTAGCAGAAATGTTTCGGGCTTTAGGGAAATGTAAAAGAGGTGAAACAGGTTTCTTCGAAGGCTGCAACCTTATTTTGCAGATGTGGGCAATGGAACACTTCTATCAGCGCCCGAATATGGTCGACATATGCTTCAGCGAGTCGAACAAAATCATCAGCTTTTACGACAGGACGAAGCGGTTCGTATCACCTGTCGGCGTGAATGATTGGTATGGGTTTTTGGCGTCCCGCACCTGTGAACAGATCCAATAGAAATACCTTCTGCTCCTGAATGCCAAGAAAGCCTACATAAGATGCAAAAGGCTTTATTATATTGAGCTTATCGGGTTGAAAGGCCTCCAACCTTACGCTCCACTCCGTGTACTCCGACAGTTGGGACAAGAGCAGATAATTCCCCTCCGAGCAAATATGAGGATTTCTGAAATTCCATTCGGGCCGAATTTCATTTTCCCCAGAGGTAGGCAAGTCTTCGATGAATGGAACGATATTGACACAATAGACATTGGAGGTAGTCAGGCAGGAGGTACCCCCGAATATCAAGCGTGGCTACGAGAGGATTGCAGTAGTACAGACCATAGTCCTGATGGCGAGCAGGGTTTTGAAGATATCAGCACGACAATTTGGGTAAGGAATTTCCGGCTCATAGACACAGTCGTTACCCCCGAAATGTGGCATCAAATGCAAAACATAGTGCATTATCTAGAGGACGCAGGAGTCGGACCCAGCAATGTTAGGGTTTCATCTTCATGATCAAAAGCAAGATTTAGAACTTGAGCATAAATATCTTATGTTATCAGCTTTACTATTGTACGCATTATTATTTCAGTAAAAATCAACCTTTATTTCCGACAAAAGGCATCACAATCTTTGGCTTGGATCAATTTATCAGTATCTTGCATATTTTGCGTTTAAGCCCACCTCCGGCATAAAGGAGGCCCCATGCACATTAGGACGCACATTTAATTTCCATATAATCTGTCTGCTACTTGTTTACTGTGTTTCCACTCTATACATGTTATTCAAAGCAATAATTATTCGTCTCATACTAACTTGGTTGTTTTATTTTTTGAAAAAGGTTTATTTTGCCTGCTTTATTTCTCAAAAGTTGATTCGCGTTGATTGAAACTGGCGGAACACCATTACTTCACGAGATCCAAGGCACAATCATCCGACAAAATGACTGATTCAGGGGCAGCCGAACAAACCGGTTTGGGACTTGTCGCTCTTCCGGGAGGTGAACCAGAGACATCGGAAAGGAGAAATACTTCCATTCCGGATGAATACCTCGCCCAACTACTGCAGCAAATGGAAACTATGCAAACTGAGATCGAACGGCTCCGGAATCTTACCAATCTTTCCATCAACATCAACACTCCACTGCCTGAACAAGAGACGAGCGCAACTGCACCACAAACCTTTCCATCTCATGAACCATCATTTCCCCAGAACCTTCCCCGAAATCCCTTACCAAGCAGAACCAATCCTCAACTCGCCAAATTTCACAACGTACCAATCCGCATCCCATCAACCCGCAGGCCAGTCCACAACAAAGCCCGTTACAAAATGACCCAGTATCCTTCACAGCTCCATATATACATCAAGCTCCACTTACCCAAACTACCCCACTTGTCCAAAATATCCCTCCCACACTAAATTACCAGGCAACCCAACAAATACCAATGGCACACATCACTAACAAGCAGTATGTGCCACCGGTATATGCAACGGAAGCCCAACCTTCTACTTCTACCATACCAAACATACATCATCAGGAGATAGACCAATATGAAGAGATGGAAAGGCAAGCAAGGATTAGAAATGATGAAAGTATGGCAAGGGAAATTCATAGCCTAAAAGAAGCATTCAAAAACATTCAAACCAGCAAGGGGCATGAAGGACTCGAGTATGAAGATCTCTGCATGCATCCCGACGTTCAGTTGCCTATCGGATATAAGGTGCCAAAATTTGACTTATTCGATGGAAAGGGAAATCCTCGCGCTCATTTAAGATCGTATTGTGACAAGCTGGTTGGAGTGGGTAAGGACCAGGCCATCATAATGAAGTTGTTCATAAGGAGTCTGACAGGAGAAGCGCTCGTGTAGCGCCCTATTTTGACCTTGCTCGGGTCAAAGCGGAGCACAGACGTATGGGTGATTCCTGGGTAAAATGATTGAGGAGTCGCCACCTAATTATCATTTACGGTGAATTAGGACACCTACATATTAAACTAAGTGCTGCAATGTAAACTCCAATTTTAAGGTCTACGAAACTAGCGAGATTCTAGGTAAGGGTTCTTTATTATCCTAAAGGGAAGGGGTTAGGCATCCTTTAAGATCCGCTAACTTGCGGTTATCCAGTTAAACTCAGGTTAATTATTGCTAAAAAAATGCATGTTTTACAAGTATAATAGATTAAAAGATGTTTTGCAAATAATTGGTAAATGATGCTTTTTATACAAATGCATTATTGAGATGACATAAAAAGAAAGATACATGTAAAGTTTTGAAAAATATGCATTTTGTGACAATAAATTATTTATACTATCAAAGAAGTAAAATTTTGGGAATCATTGAATTGTAAATTGACAAAAGATAAACTTATTCTAATGATTAATAAAGCGAATAAAAGATGACAAAACTTGTTTTGAAAATCTTGAATACGCGTGACGAGCCTAAAATAAATAAACTAGCGAGGGATTTCTAAGTTTGAAACTAACCTATGAATTAATCCTAAGTTTGCCTATTCTAAGCATTTCAATAGTTACATAAGTGCGATAAATAATATTACAATACAAAGCGGGATAAAAGCTGAATTAAAGAAAGAAAAAAAAAAAAAAAACTCCGAGGAATAATTCATCGGTATTTACTTTAATCACAAAATTTGTCAAAAAACAAACGGTTAGAAACAGTTAAATACAAATAACTCCATATCTGCATTCAAAACAGTGAATGTTTTGATCACGGAGGGCTCAGACTTAAATTTTGAAAAGAGCATTCCAATCACGTCGTGGCTGCAAACATATGACTAATGTGGTTATTTTGATTACCTCGCCTACTAAACGTGTCGGTCTCTCGGGTGAAATAGAAAAGATCACTATAATCACGCCGTGGCTGCGAATATATAACTTGTTGGTTATTTTAGTCACCTCGCCTACTAAACGTGTTGATCTTGGAAAAAGGTTTAAGCCTCATCATTGCCCCGAAGTTATATTTTATATAGAAAAATACATATTTGGCAATTGAATAATAAAAGAAGCAAATTTTTTATGAAAAATCTTTCAAGGTTGCAAATATGATAGAATGCAAACCTTATTTTTTAGGATTAAAGAAAATGAATAATAGATAGCCAAATTATTTTTGAAAGATATTAAAGCATGCATAACGAACCTAAAAATAGAACAAAGTAACTAGAGGCTAAGTTTGGAACACACAAGACGGTCCTAAACAAATAAAGCTAGCGGTTGGTTTCCAATTTCAAACGATCCTAAGAAATAAACTAACGGCAGTTAGACTATCCAATTCATTCATCTATTCGCGGCCTAATTATTCTAAGCATTTTAACAATCACACAAGCATTAAAATAATTATTACATGCCCAAGAATAGAAATAACGAAATTAAAGAATAATAATAAAAGAGGAAACTAGGGAGGATGATGATGTCATCCCGCCCTATTTGTGTAGAAATTCCGAGGCCGGAGAATGCAAGGAATGTGAATGTGGTTCTTCATTTTGGACGAAGTCATGATGAGTCTCATAACGAGACTCTTCGTTACTCCCGATGCATTTCATGTAAATAAAAGAAAAAGAAAAGGATTAGTAGACGGAACGAAAATATCAACACATGAATATTCCTAATACATACATACACGAAATATACAACATTAAATGTACATAGGAATGAATATTCATGGCCTTCTATTCTACATATACTTAAGACATTATTTTTTCAGATTTTGGCACATTAAAGTAGCCGAAGAAAGACTATATGATAACACAACCGGTTCTAAATTTAAACAAAAATAAAAGAGGCAAGGAAGACCAATGTATAAATTATGTATACATACATAATAAATTCCGTTGGACTAATCTTAATTCTTAAAGAAGCATAACATTCATAAACTTAAACTAAATGCACATACTATTATTTAAACATGGATAATATATTCCTTTTAAAATTGCACATATTAATCTAGAATATAACATGTAAATATCGTCATTTGAATCAATTAAAGTATGCTCATTTGTTTGATTTAAAGGCAGCGACCAAACTACAACATACAATAATTTTGAATATCAACAAATCGTTAAGTGTCCTAAGAATATTTAATCACGTGGTAGCTCTTTCAAACACGTATTAATCTTACATTATCCGTATTGCACTTAATAATGAACCCAAGATGCCTTACTAAAGCTAATGACAATAATTAGCTAACCAACACATTGAGGTAATATCATCTATCACATATCAACATCAAAAATCAGAAATCCAAACTACAACATACAATAATTTTGAATATCAACAAATCGCTAAGTGTCCTAAAAATATTTAATCACGTCGTAGCTCTTTCAAACACGTATTAATCTTACATTATCCGTATTGCACTTAATAATGAACCCAAGATGCCTTACTAAAGCTAATGACAATAATTAGCTAACCAACACATTGAGGTAATATGATCTATCACATATCAACATCAAAAATCAGAAATATACCAATGACGTATATACAAAACGTCTCATTATCATATCAATTAATCAAGACTACATTATTTAGCAAAATATCATATTAAATCAAGCATAAACACACAATCACATAAGCTTAAAGAAATATAGAAGAATTGGAACGAGTCTAACCTTTTCCGGGTAGCGAACCGAGGCGCGTTTCGAATCGTCGACCCGCTCGGAGAAGTTTGGAATTCAGATTTTGCGATTTCGGAATTCTGATTTATTTTTCTGGAATAGGGTACTGTTTTCTGATATTGGACCCGACCCGACCGGCAAAGGACCCGACCCGGCAGTGACCCGACCCGAATTGAACCGAAAAAAAACAAAAAAAACAGCTAAAAATCCAGATTCTTCAACACAAACAAAACCAATAATTTCGACCTATATTTCGGAATCTTTAAGTTGAAGAACACATGGAAGAACAAACAAAGATTTTGGATGGTTTTTATTTTAGTGAAGAACAAACAAACAAAAGATAATGCAAACCTTTGAGGAGATTTCGGACCCCCTTTTTTCTTAAATTTCAGACCGAAAAATGACCCGAAATTTCTCCAAAAATCCCCCGAAAAAAAAATCCTCCCCAAAATGAAGAACAACATGGGGTATTTATAGGTACTCAACCCAACGTTCCAACCCCTCATACCCCCCCTTAAAACGAATTCAAATTTCAAAATAAAGGGGGAACAAAATCTGATTTTTGGGGCGTGTTCATGGGGCATGCGTTCGGCGGTGTCAGGGTAGGGTGGTGGCAGTGGCGAAGTGACGGTGGTAGGGGTGCGGCTATGTGGGGGTAGGGGCATAGGGGTGTGCGGCGACTTGGGGGTAGGGTTTAGGTTTGCTGATTTTTGGTTTTTTTGTTTTGGGTTTTGGGGAATTAAAAGGGAGGGGGTTATGGGCTTGCGGGTTACGGGGCGGGTGAGTGGGCCTGGGGCGAGGGGGGAGGGTGTGGGCCGATGAAATGGGGATTTAATTGGGGGGAGGTTGGGCTTGTGGTGTTGGGTTTAATTTGGGTTGGGTAGGAATTGTTTTGGGTTAGGAAATAAAAAATGTTATGGGTTGGGCTTGGACGAAAATGGGTTTTAGTTTGGGTTGGGTAGGAATTGTTTTGGGTTAGGAAATAAAAATGGGTTATGGATTTAAAAATATAAAAGAGGGTTTAATATTAAAATATATTATATATATATATATATTTTTGTAAAAGATGTGAATTATTTAAAATAACATAACGACGTGATAATAATAAAATATAATATTTATAAATGCTTAATGCTTAATAAAAGTGAAATGCGATGCAATTTTGCGAGAAATAAAATATCATAGAATATTATGGATAACTTATGATTATTATAAAATGCAAATGATATAAAATATGCGAATAATAATAATAATACGAAGATACACACATATATGCCTATATTTTAAAATTATTTTAAAAGTGAAAAAATATTAAAATTACAAATAAAATCATAAAAGATGGGACAAAATTGGGTGTCAACAGATGCCCCTCTTTGGACGGAGACGATGAAAGAGTTTTCGGCCAAAGAAGTTGACTGAGTAGCCAATTTTGTCCCGATCATCGGAACTTCATGGTAAGAAATAGAATCCCCGGGGGGTATAGAAGTTGCAAAAAGATAGTGCATTCAAGAAACAATGCCCCAGTGTCGACTTAGGATGACACTGGTCGCAGATGCGAGAAACTAATGGGAAAAGCGGATCGACGTTCGAAGTAGGTCGTTGACCAATTTGCCTCGGTTCGCCGTAAGAGATAGTTCCACGCTGTGATGAAATTCCTGCAAATAAAAAACTCCTGCAAACTAAAGCTTAAGATATAATTAGTGTATAACTGCTGAGAAAAATTATAGAGAAAATAACTTAGAAATACCCGCATTAGGAGGTGGGCGCATGACTGAAATTAAAATACCCTCATTATAAGGTGGGCGCCTGACTGAAATTAAAATACCCTCATTATAAGGTGGGCGCCTGACTGAAATTAAAATACCCGCATTATGAGGTGGGCGCCTGAAATGATGTTATTGTAATGCTGTTTTGCTGTAAAAGATAAAGTTGTGCTGAAGACGTCGTTGTAATGCTGTTGACGTCATTGTAATGCTGTAAAAATAAATGTTGTGCTGAAGACGTCGTTGTAATGCTGTTGACGCCATTGTAATGCTGTAAAAATAAATGTTGTGCTGAAGACGTCGTTGTAATGCTGTTGACGTCATTGTAATGCTGTAAAAATAAATGTTGTGCAGAAGACGCCGTTGCATAGGCGTGTTGTTGATGACGCCGTTGTATGGGCGCGTTGCTGATGACATCATTGTAATGCCGTTGATGTCGTTGTAAGAATGTAAAAGATAATTGTTTTGCAGAAGACGTCATTGCGTAGGCGTGTTGTTCATGATGCCATTGTATGGGCGCGTTGTTCGTGACGCCGTTGTATGGGCGTGTTGCTGATGACATCATTGTAATGTTGTTGATGTCGTTGTAATGCTGTAAAAATAAATGTTGTGCAGAAGACGACATTGCGTAGGCGTGTTGTTCATGATGCCGTTGTATGGGCGCGTTGTTGATGACGCCATTGTATGGGCGTGTTGCTGATGACATCATTGTAATGTTGTTGATGTCGTTGTAATGCTGTAAGAAATAATTGTTGTGTTGAAGACGTCGTTGCGTAGACGTGTTGTTGATGACGCCGTTGTATGGGCGCGTTGCTGATGACATCATTGTAATGCCGTTGATGTCGTTGTAAGAATGTAAAAGATAATTGTTTTGCAGAAGACGCAATTGCGTAGGCGTGTTGTTCATGACGCCATTGTATGGGCGCGTTGTTCGTGACGCCGTTGTATGGGCGTGTTGCTGATGACATCATTGTAATGTTGTTGATGTCGTTGTAATGCTGTAAAAATAAATGTTGTGCAGAAGACGCCATTGCGTAGGCGTGTTGTTGATGACGCCGTTGTATGGGCGCGTTGTTGATGACGCCATTGTATGGGCGTGTTGCTGATGACATCATTGTAATGTTGTTGATGTCGTTGTAATGCTGTAAGAAATAATTGTTGTGTTGAAGACGTCGTTGCGTAGACGTGTTGTTGATGACGCCGTTGTATGGGCGCGTTGTTGATGACGCCGTTGTATGGCCGTGTTGCTGATGACATAATTGTAATGTTGTTGATGTCGTTGTAATGATAACGCTGATGTCGTCGTTGTATCGACGTGTTGTGTTGAAGACGTCATTGTGATGACGTTGTTGCAAGAATGTAACGCTAAGGTCGTCGTTGTATCGACGTGTTGTATTGAAGACATCATTGTGATGACGTTGTTGCAAGAATGTAATGCTGAGGTCGTCGTTGTATTGACGTGTTGTGTTGAAGACGTCATTGTGATGACGTTGTTGCAAGGATGTAATGCTGTTTGTTGTAAGAGATAGGCGTTGCGCCGAAGACGTCGTTGAAATGTTATTGACGTCGTTGTAATGTTGTAAAAAGCTGGCGTGCTGCCGTAACGTCGTGGACATTGTTGTAATGTAGTTTTGCTGTAGAAGGTAGATGTTGAGCTGAAGGCGTCATTGTAATATTGTTGACGTCGTTGTAATGTTGTAAAAAAAGCTGGCGTGCTGCTGTAACGTCGTGGACGTTGTTGTAATGTATTTTTGCTGTAGAAGGTAGATGTTGAGCTGAAGGCGTCATTGTAATGTTGTTGACGTCGTTGTAATGTTGTAAAAAAAGCTGGCGTGCTGCTGTAACGTCGTGGACGTTGTTGTAATGTAGTTTTGCTGTAGAAGGTAGATGTTGAGCTGAAGGCGTCATTGTAATGTTGTTGACGTCGTTGAGATGCGGTAAAAGATAGTTGCTGCGTTGCCGTAAAAGATAGCTGCTGCGCTGCAGACGTCATTGTAATGTTGTTGACGTCGTTGAGATGCGGTAAAAGATGATTGTCGTGCTGCCATAACGTCGATGACGTTATTGTAATGTTGTCCTGTTGTAAGAGATGTAACTGACGTCCTTGCCGTCAGTTTGCTGTAATAGGGTTCCACGTTGTGCTGAATCTTCTGCCGATCCAAACTCATGTGAATTGAAATGTCGTCCTGGCACGGGCGAAAATATGATGCGACGTCTTTGCCGTCGGGTTTGCCTTGTTGTCGTTCTTTGTGATTAGAAATAACATCTTTGTACAGACATAATAGTCGGGACCCTGTAGGTCAAGATGACGTCTTCGTACAAATGCAAAACAAGAACGTAATCCTTGTAGTGAGTTGTGGTGCCGAAATTTTTTGGGAAATTGATCAAAACTGATGTGGCTTCCCTGCTTTTTCAACCTGAAGAACCTGTACTCAAAGAAAATTTGTGAGTTTGGGGAGGGGCGGTTGATTCGCGTTGACTTGGTAGCTTTGGCTCTTGATAGCTGCATGTCCTGCTGATTTGAACCTGTAGCCCCTGTCTGGTTCCCAGTCTTGGCTAACCATTAATGAAAACATTTGTTGAAAATAATTTGTTTATAAGAAAGTATGCTTATCATTAAAAAGTTCTTGTCGAACTCTAATGAAAATATTTGGTGAAAATAAATTGTGTATAAGAAAATATGCATATTAGTAACAAAAATCTTGTCAAACTCTAATGAAAGTATTTGTTGAAAATAAATTGCTTATAAGAAAGTATGCCTATATGTAAAAGTTCTGTCGAGCAGTGACATGTCGTGAAACAAAGCAAACGTCTTATCCAAAATCCTCTTAGGCTGAAGACTTAGTTTGCCGATGCTTTTCCATGTTTTCGGCATCCTCCGGCAGTGATCCCTTAAAAATGCCACAGTTTCCGATATGTGAGGATGACGATCTTTTGAACGGACAACCGAGTCTTGTGTAGATTGCTTGCCTGTCCTATCAGGGCGATCAGATGGGTGCATTTTTTCATATGTTAGATAAAGGAGAAAATATTTCCTAATGGTGGGACCGAAGCCGATTTAGGCCGCCTACGTATCCCCATGAGGGAATCAGGTCATGACGTAGTTCATTACAAGCAAAGGAGATTGTAAGGGTTTTTCTAAAGATGGGACCGAAGCCGATGTGGCCGCCTACGTATCCCGCCGAGGGAATCATGTCATAACGTAGTTCAGGTAAGCAAAGGAGATTGTAAGGATTTTTCTAAAGATGGGACCGAAGCCGATGTGGCCGCCTACGTATCCCATCGAGGGAATCAGGTCATAACGTAGTTCAGTTTACAAGTGAAAAGGAACTTGGAGAAATTTGTGATCTAAAGAAACGGAACCCTACGTGGGTTCTATTCGTATCCCGCCGAGGGAGCGCAACTTTTACAACATAGAAAAAGTATTACATAGAGAATAATTAATCTTAGATATGGTATCTCTTCACTGCATCTGCATTGATGGTTTTTGGCCATTCTATTCTGATAAGGTTGCCCCGGACAACTGCGTCCATCTGCTTTTCATCAATCAGTCTCTTAGTATATGATTTTGTATCCACTCGGCTTCGAAAGGTATAGCATTGCCCTAGTAGAAGTCCAGATTGTAGTGCAGTTGCCTAAGAGTACAAATGGCAAACGTCCGTGCCAATGCTTGTAACTATTAACCATCTTGATGTTTCATCCAAATCTGGCTTTGTCTTATTCCAAAAATGCCCCAATTCTTCCGCTTGGGAGTCTTCCTTATATTCTTCGAAGCCTTGCTTGTTTGGGACCTTGTTTGCTTGTTTCATTATATGTCACATACTGCCGACAAATTAGTTTGCATGATGAAAAAAGAAAAGAGAATTTTTGAACAAAACATATTTTATAATAGCAAAAGCAATGCAGATTTGTCATTTTAAGCTTTCAAAAGGTAGAGGCAAAACACATTAAATGCATATATGTGATTCAGGCCTCAATCTGAATCGCATTGTTTCATTAAATATTAATGCAGTTAACTAGTTTCTGGGAGAAACAAGGCCAGGGCACATGTCCAATTTTCGCAAAACATCTCCTTGCTCTGCATCCCAACTGGTTGAGTCTCTAGCTTAATCACCGAGAATCATATTGCTTTTTGCTTCTTTTTCAGCAATGAAAAATTTTTTGAATCCCTTCACGAGGTTGGCTGCATTGTCCTCATTTGATTCCTGAGTGGCGCATGCTTTGACGAATGACTGACTCAGAGGTGGAACAGGCTTTGGTAAATGAGCATCTATCTTTCTTCGGAGATTGGTTGATAAAACTTTTTTCAAGAAAAGATGGTGTCATGATCCGCGACTTTGGAGGAAGTACTTCTACTCCCAACGGTGCCCTTAACTGGACTGTAATCATAGGGGTGATAGAGGCCGGTGATTCAACATTTTCCTTTCTCCGGACTGGCACAATAGTCCCTTCCAAATTGTGTTCTTCATCAACAGTAATCATGTTCACATTGGCATTATCATGATCTGGCAAAGGGTTATCATTTACATTAGAGGAAGGTCCTTTCAGTTGGATAACTCCTTCTTTGATTAATGCCTCAATTTTGTCTCTGAGGGCATAGCAATTTTCAGTGTCGTGCCCAGGAATTCCCGAGTGGTACGCACAATGCTTAGTCTTATCGTGCCATTTTGGAACAGGATTGGGGATATTTCCTTGGATAGGCTGGAGTATTCCTGCGGTTCTCAGTCGTTCATACAACTGGGCTCGAGGTTCGGCTAAAGGTGTATAGGTTTTAGCTGGCTTTCTTTCGTGTTTTGCGTGGGGTCTGGGTGCGTTTGGTAGATAGACTCGTGGCTGAGGTAAGTATGCGGGCTGATATTGCGAGGGATTTGGATAGACAGGTGCTCGAGGCAGGCTATATATTGGCCGGGTATGGTAGACAGGGTAGGGACCAGGTGGGTATTGATAGTAAGGTTGAGGGCTATGGGCATATGGGCTATAATAGGAAAGCTGAGGATTTTGGGCATTTTGATTGTAGTAGGGAGGCTGGGGTGATGACCTTTGGTAATTTGACATTTGATTTGGCCTATGTTTCTGGACCGTCATGACAGGCGACACTCCGTCCCTCTTCTTCTTTATTATTCCCCCAAATGAGTCCGACTGGATTGCCTCACTCGTTGCTTGCAACGCTGCCAAGTTTGCAATTCTCCCAGTTTTGATACCTTCTTCTATGAAATCTCCCATCCTTACGACTTCAAAGAAACTTCGTCCTATGACGCTTGATTTTCGGATGTTTGAACCCGACCCGGAATGACCCGACCCGGATCAGTGTTTCAACCCGGAATCAAATAAATTCATCAATTTCAGATAACCAATAATAATAACAGCAACAATGCAAGAAATTTGGAAATTCAAATTGAGGCGACCCGACCCGGGTCATCCGCGTGACAGGCGGAAATACTTACCACTATACTACAACGACCCGACCCGGGTCATCCCCAGTGGAGTCGCCATGCTGTGCGCGCCCTTTTTTGACCTGCTCGGGTCAAAGCGGAGCACGGACGTGTTCGGGGATTCCTGGGTAAAAGGGTTGAGGAGTCGCCACCTAATTATTTTTACGGTGAATTAGGACACCTAACATATTAAACTAAGTGCTGCAATGTAAACTCCAATTTTAAGGTCTGCGAAACTAGCGAGATTCTAGATAAGGGTTCTTTATTATCCTAAAGGGAAGGGGTTAGACATCCTTTAAGATCCGCTAACTTGCGGTTATCCGGTCAAACTCAGGTTAATTATTGCTAGAAAAATGCATGTTTCACAAGTAGAATAGATTAAAAGATGTTTGCAAATAATTAGTAAATGATGCATTTTATACAAGTGCGTATTCAGATAACATAAAAAGAAAGATACATGTGAAGTTTTGAAAAATATGCATTTGTGACAATAAATTATTTATACTACCAAAGAAGTAAAATTTTGGGAATCATCGAATTGTAAATTGACAAAAGATAAACTTATTCGGTATGATTTAATAAAGCAAATAAAAGATAACAAAAGTTGTTTTGAAAATCTTGAATACGCGTGACGAGCCTAAAATAAGTAACTAGCGAAGGATTTCTAAGTTTGAATTTAACCGAGCCTACAAATAAATAAGCTAGCGACGGGTTTCAAATCTTAAACTACCCTATGAATTAATCCTAAGTTTGCCTATTCTAAGCATTTCAATAGTTACATACGTGCGATAAATAATATTACAATACAAAGCGTGATAAAGCTGAATTAAAGAAACAAATAAAATAAATAAACTCCGAGGAATAATTCATCGTTATTTACTTTAATCCCTGCAAGCTGTCAAAAACAAATGATTAGAAACAGTTAAATACAAATAACTCCATATCCGCATTCAAAACAGTGAATGTTTTGATTACGGAGGGCTCAGACTTAAATTTTGAAAAGAGCATTCCAATCACGTCGTGGCTGCAAACATATGACTAATGTGGTTATTTTGATTACCTCGCCTACTAAACGTGTCGGTCTCTCGGGTGAAATAGAAAAGATCACTATAATCACGTCGTGGCTGCGAATATATAACTTGTTGGTTATTTTAGTCACCTCGCCTACTAAACGTGTTGATCTTGGAAAAAGGTTTAAGCCTCATCATTGCCCCGAAGTTATATTTTATATAGAAAAATACATATTTGGCAATTGAATAATAAAAGAAGCAATTTTTTATGAAAAAATCTTTCAAGGTTGCAAATATGATAGAATGCAAACCTTATTTTTTAGGATTAAAGAAAATGAATAATAGATAGCCAAATTATTTTTGAAAGATATTAAAACATGCATAACGAACCTAAAAATAGAACAAAGTAACTAGAGGCTAAGTTTGGAACACACAAGACGGTCCTAAACAAATAAAGCTAGCGGTTGGTTTCCAATTTCAAACGATCCTAAGAAATAAACTAACTTGGCAGTTAGACTATCCTATTCATTCATCTATCCATGCCTAATTATTCTAAGCATTCTAACAATCACACAAGCATTAAAATAATTATTACATGCCCAAGAATAGAAATAACGAAATTAAAGAATAATAATAAAAGAGGAAACTAGGGAGGATGATGATGTCATCCCGCCCTATTTGTGTAGAAATTCCGAGGCCGGAGAATGCAAGGAATGTGAATGTGGTTCTTCATTTTGGACGAAGTCATGATGAGTCTCATAACGAAACTCTTCGTTACTCCCGATGCATTTCATGTAAATAAAAGAAAAAGAAAGTGATTAGTATGCGGTACGAAAATATCAACACATGAATATTCCTAATACATACATACACGAAATATACAACATTAAATGTACATAGGAATGAATATTCATGGCCTTCTATTCTACATATACTTAAGACATTATTTTTTCAGATTTTGGCACATTAAAGTAGCCGAAGAAAGACTATATGATAACACAACCGGTTCTAAATTTAAACAAAAATAAAAGAGGCAAGGAAGACCAATGTATAAATTATGTATACATACATAATAAATTCCGTTGGACTAATCTTAATTCTTAAAGAAGCATAACATTCATAAACTTAAACTAAACGCACATACTATTATTTAAACATGGATAATATATTCCTTTTAAAATTGCACATATTAATCTAGAATATAACATGTAAATATCGTCATTTGAATCAATTAAAGTATGCTCATTTGTTTGATTTAAAGGCAGCGACCAAACTACAACATACAATAATTTTGAATATCAACAAATCGTTAAGTGTCCTAAGAATATTTAATCACGTGGTAGCTCTTTCAAACACGTATTAATCTTACATTATCCGTATTGCACTTAATAATGAACCCAAGATGCCTTACTAAAGCTAATGACAATAATTAGCTAACCAACACATTGAGGTAATATCATATATCACATATCAACATCAAAAATCAGAAATCCAAACTACAACATACAATAATTTTGAATATCAACAAATCACTAAGTGTCCTAAGAATATTTAATCACGTCGTAGCTCTTTCAAACACGTATTAATCTTACATTATCCGTATTGCACTTAATAATGAACCCAAGATGCCTTACTAAAGCTAATGACAATAATTAGCTAACCAACACATTGAGGTAATATGATCTATCACATATCAACATCAAAAATCAGAAATATACCAATGACGTATATACAAAACGTCTCATTATCATATCAATTAATCAAGACTACATTATTTAGCAAAATATCATACTAAATCAAGCATAAACACACAATCACATAAGCTTAAAGAAATATAGAAGAATTGGAACGAGTCTAACCTTCTCCGGGTAGCGAACCGAGGCGCGTTTCGAATCGTCGACCCGCTCGGAGAAGTTTGGAATTCAGATTTTGCGATTTCGGAATTCTGATTTATTTTTTCTGGAATAGGGTACTGTTTTCTGATATTGGACCCGACCCGACCCGGCAGTGACCCGACCCGGCAGTGACCCGACCCGAATTGAACCGAAAAAAAAAACAAAAAAACAGCTAAAAATCCAGATTCTTCAACACAAACAAAACCAATAATTTCGACCTATATTTCGGAATCTTTAAGTTGAAGAACACATGGAAGAACAAACAAAGATTTTGGATGGTTTTTATTTTAGTGAAGAACAAACAAACAAAAGATAATGCAAACCTTTGAGGAGATTTCGGACCCCCTTTTTTCTTAAATTTCAGACCGAAAAATGACCCGAAATTTCTCCAAAAATCCCCCGAAAAAAAAATCCTCCCCAAAATGAAGAACAACATGGGGTATTTATAGGTACTCAACCCAACGTTCCAACCCCTCATACCCCCGCTTAAAACGAATTCAAATTTCAAAATAAAGGGGGAACAAAATCTTATTTTTGGGGCGTGTTCTTGGGGCATGCGTTCGGCGGTGTCAGGGTAGGGTGGTGGCAGTGGCGAAGTGACGGGGGTAGGGGTGCGGCGATGTGGGGGTAGGGGCATAGGGGTGTGCGGCGACTTGGGGGGGTAGGGTTTAGGTTTGCTGATTTTTGGTTTTTTTGTTTTGGGTTTTGGGGAATTAAAAGGGATGGGGTTTATGGGCTTGCGGGTTACGGGTCGGGTGAGTGGGCCTGGGGCGACGGGTGAGGGTGTGGGCGATGAAATGGGGATTTAATTGGGGGAGTTTGGGCTTGTGGTGTTGGGTTTAATTTGGGTTGGGTAGGAATTGTTTTGGGTTAGGAAATAAAAAATGTTATGGGTTGGGCTTGTACGAAAATGGGTTTTAGTTTGGGTTGGGTAGGAATTGTTTTGGGTTAGGAAATAAAAAATGTGTTATGGATTTAAAAATATAAAAGAGGGTTTAATATTAAAATATATTATATATATATATATTTTTGTAAAAGATGTGAATTATTTAAAATAACATAACGACGTGATAATAATAAAATATAATATTTGCGAAATGCTTAATGCTTAATAAAAGGGAAATGCGATGCAATTTTGCGAGAAATAAAATATCATAGAATATTATGGATAACTTATGATTATTATAAAATGCAAATGATATAAAATATGCGAATAATAATAATAATACAAAGATACACACATATATGCCTATATTTTAAAATTATTTTAAAAGTGAAAAAATATTAAAAATTACAAATAAAATCATAAAAGATGGGACAAAATTGGGTGTCAACAGATGCCCCTCTTTGGACGGAGACGATGAAAGAGTTTTCGGCCAAAGAAGTTGACTGAGTAGCCAATTTTGTCCCGATCATCGGAACTTCATAGTAAGAAATAGAATCCCCGGGGGGTATAGAAGTTGCAAAAAGATAGTGCATTCAAGAAACAATGCCCCAGTGTCGACTTAGGATGACACTGGTCGCAGATGCGAGAAACTAATGGGAAAAGCGGATCGACGTTCGAAGTAGGTCGTTGACCAATTTGCCTCGGTTCGCCGTAAGAGATAGTTCCACGCTGTGATGAAATTCCTGCAAATTAAAAACTCCTGCAAACTAAAGCTTAAGATATAATTAGTGTATAACTGCTGAGAAAAATTATAGAGAAAATAACTTGGAAATACCCGCATTAGGAGGTGGGCGCCTGACTGAAATTAAAATACCCTCATTATAAGGTGGGCGCCTGACTGAAATTAAAATACCCTCATTATAAGGTGGGCGCCTGACTGAAATTAAAATACCCGCATTATGAGGTGGGCGCCTGAAATGATGTTATTGTAATCTTTGTTTCTTTGTAAAGATAAAGTTGTCTTGAAAGACGTCGTTGTAATCTTTGTTGACGTCATTGTAATCTTTGTAAAAATAAATGTTGTCTTTGAAGACGTCGTTGTAATCTTTGTTGACGCCATTGTAATCTAGTAAAAATAAATGTTGTGCTGAAGACGTCGTTGTAATGCTGTTGACGTCATTGTAATGCTGTAAAAAATAAATGTTGTGCAGAAGACGCCGTTGCATAGGCGTGTTGTTGATGACGCCGTTGTATGGGCGCGTTGCTGATGACATCATTGTAATGCCGTTGATGTCGTTGTAAGAATGTAAAAGATAATTGTTTTGCAGAAGACGCCATTGCGTAGGCGTGTTGTTCATGACGCCATTGTATGGGCGCGTTGTTCATGACGCCGTTGTATGGGCGTGTTGCTGATGACATCATTGTAATGTTGTTGATGTCGTTGTAATGCTGTAAAAATAAATGTTGTGCAGAAGACGCCATTGCGTAGGCGTGTTGTTCATGACGCCGTTGTATGGGCGCGTTGTTGATGACGCCATTGTATGGGCGTGTTGCTGATGACATCATTGTAATGTTGTTGATGTCGTTGTAATGCTGTAAGAAATAATTGTTGTGTTGAAGACATCATTGCGTAGACGTGTTGTTGATGACGCCGTTGTATGGGCGCGTTGTTGATGACGCCGTTGTATGGCCGTGTTGCTGATGACATAATTGTAATGTTGTTGATGTCGTTGTAATGATAACGCTGATGTCGTCGTTGTATCGACGTGTTGTGTTGAAGACGTCATTGTGATGACGTTGTTGCAAGAATGTAACGCTAAGGTCGTCGTTGTATCGACGTGTTGTGTTGAAGACATCATTGTGATGACGTTGTTGCAAGAATGTAATGCTGAGGTCATCGTTGTATTGACGTGTTGTGTTGAAGACGTCATTGTGATGACGTTGTTGCAAGGATGTAATGCTGTTTGTCGTAAGAGATAGGCGTTGCGCCGAAGACGTCGTTGAAATGTTGTTGACGTCGTTGTAATGTTGTAAAAAGCTGGCATGCTGCCGTAACGTCGTGGACGTTGTTGTAATGTAGTTTTGCTGTAGAAGGTAGATGTTGAGCTGAAGGCGTCATTGTAATGTTGTTGACGTCGTTGTAATGTTGTAAAAAAAGCTGGCGTGCTGCTGTAACGTCGTGGACGTTGTTGTAATGTAGTTTTGTTGTAGAAGGTAGATGTTGAGCTGAAGGCGTCATTGTAATGTTGTTGACGTCGTTGTAATGTTGTAAAAAGGCTGGCGTCTTCTTTGTAACGTCGTGGACGTTGTTGTAATGTAGTTTCTTTGTAGAAGGTAGATGTTGAGTCAAGGCGTCATTGTAATGTTGTTGGCGTCGTTGAGATGCGGTAAAGATAGTTCTTTGCGTTGTCGTAAAGATAGTCGCCGCTACCGCAGACGTCATTGTAATGTTGTTGACGTCGTTGAGATGCGGTAAAAGATGATTGTCGTGCTGCCATAACGTCGATGACGTTATTGTAATGTTGTCCTGTTGTAAGAGATGTAAGTGACGTCCTTGCCGTCAGTTTGCTGTAATAGGGTTCCACGTTGTGCTGAATCTTCTGCCGATCCAAACTCATGTGAATTGAAATGTCGTCCTGGCACGGGCGAAAATGTGATGCGACGTCTTTGCCGTCGGGTTTGCCTTGTTGTCGTTCTTTGTGATTCGAAATAACATCTTTGTACAGACATAATAGTCGGGACCCTGTAGGTCAAGATGACGTCTTCGTACAAATGCAAAACAAGAACGTAATCCTTGTAGTGAGTTGTGGTGCCGAAAGTTTTTGGGGAATTGATCAAAACTGATGTGGCTTCCCTGCTTTTTCAACCTGAAGAACCTGTACTCAAAGAAAATTTGTGAGTTTGGGGAGGGGCGGTTGATTCGCGTTGACTTGGTAGCTTTGGCTCTTGATAGCTGCATGTCCTGCTGATTTGAACCTGTAGCCCCTGTCTGGTTCCCAGTCTTGGCTAACCGTTAATGAAAACATTTGTTGAAAATAATTTGTTTATAAGAAAGTATGCTTATCATTAAAAAGTTCTTGTCGAACTCTAATGAAAATATTTGGTGAAAATAAATTATGTATAAGAAAATATGCATATTAGTAACAAAAATCTTGTCAAACTCTAATGAAAGTATTTGTTGAAAATAAATTGCTTATAAGAAAGTATGCCTATATGTAAAAGTTACGTCGGCGGTGACATGTCGTGAAGCAAAGCAACCGTCTTATCCAAAATCCTCTTAGGCTGAAGACTTAGTTTGCCGATGCTTTTCCATGTTTTCGGCATCCTCCGGCAGTGATCCCTTAAAAATGCCACAGTTTCCGATATGTGAGGATGACGATCTTTTGAACGGACAACCGAGTCTTGTGTAGATTGCTTGCCTGTCCTATCAGGGCGATCAGATGGGTGCATTTTTTCATATGTTAGATAAAGGAGAAAATATTTCCTAATGGTGGGACCGGTTGATTTAGGCGCCTCGTATCCCCATGAGGGAATCAGTCTTGACGTAGTTCATTACAAGCAAAGGAGATTGTAAGGGTTTTTCTAAAGATGGGACCGGCCGATGTGGCCGCCACGTATCCCGCCGAGGAATCGAGGTCATAACGTAGTTCAGGTAAGCAAAGGAGATTGTAAGGATTTTTCTAAAGATGGGACCGGCCGATGTGGCGCCACGTATCCCGCCGAGGGAATCGAGGTCATAACGTAGTTCAGTTTACAAGTGAAAAGGAACTTGGGGAAATTTGTGATCTAAAGAAACGGAACCCTACGTGGGTTCTATTCGTATCCCGCCGAGGAGCGCAACTTTACAACATAGAAAAAGTATTACATAGAGAATAATTAATCTTAGATATGGTATCTCTTCACCAGATCTGCATTGATGGTTTTTGGCCATTCTATTCTGATAAGGTTTCCCCGGACAACTGCGTCCATCTGCTTTTCATCAATCAGTCTCTTAGTATATGATTTTGTATCCACTCGGCTTCGAAAGGTATAGCATTGCCCTAGTAGAAGTCCAGATTGTAGTGCAGATTGCCTAAGAGTACAAATGGCAAACGTCCGTGCCAATGCTTGTAACTATTAACCATCTTGATGTTTCATCCAAATCGCTTTGTCTTATTCCAAAAATGCCCCAATTCTTCCGCTTGGGAGTCTTCCTTATATTCTTCGAAGCCTTGCTTGTTTGGGACCTTGTTTGCTTGTTTCATTATATGTCACATACTGCCGACAAATTAGTTTGCATGATGAAAAAAGAAAAGAGAATTTTTGAACAAAACATATTTTATAATAGCAAAAGCAATGCAGATTTGTCATTTTAAGCTTTCAAAAGGTAGAGGCAAAACACATTAAATGCATATATGTGATTCAGGCCTCAATCTGAATCGCATTGTTTCATTAAATATTAATGCAGTTAACTAGTTTCTGGGAGAAACAAGGCCAGGGCACATGTCCAATTTTCGCAAAACATCTCCTTGCTCTGCATCCCAATGGTTGAGTCTCTAGCGTAATCACCGAGAATCATATTGCTTTTTGCTTCTTTTCAAAGAATGAAAATCTTTTGAATCCCTTCACGAGGTTGGCTGCATTGTCCTCATTTGATTCCTGAGTGGCGCATGCTTTGACGAATGACTGACTCAGAGGTGGAACAGGCTTTGGTAAATGAGCATCTATCTTTCTTCGGAGATTGGTTGATAAAACTTTTTCAAGAAAAGATGGTGTCATGATCCGCGACTTTGGAGGAAGTACTTCTACTCCCAACGGTGCCCTTAACTGGACTGTAATCATAGGGGTGATAGAGGCCGGTGATTCAACATTTTCCTTTCTCCGGACTGGCACAATATTCCCTTCCAAATTGTGTTCTTCATCAACAGTAATCATGTTCACATTGGCATTGTCATGATCCGCAAAGGGTTATCATTTACATTAGAGGAAGGTCCTTTCAGTTGGATAACTCCTTCTTTGATTAATGCCTCAATTTTGTCTCTGAGGGCATAGCAATTTTCAGTGTCGTGCCCAGGAATTCCCGAGTGGTACGCACAATGCTTAGTCTTATCGTGCCATTTTGGAACAGGATTGGGGATATTTCCTTGGATAGGCTGGAGTATTCCTGCGGTTCTCAGTCGTTCATACAACTGGGCTCGAGGTTCGGCTAAAGGTGTATAGGTTTTAGCTGGCTTTCTTTCGTGTTTTGCGTGGGGTCTGGGTGCGTTTGGTAGATGGACTCGTGGCTGAGGTAAGTATGCGGGCTGATATTGCGAGGGATTTGGATAGACAGGTGCTCGAGGCAGGCTATATATTGGTCGGGTATGGTAGACAGGGTAGGGACCAGGTGGGTATTGATAGTAAGGTTGAGGGCTATGGGCATATGGGCTATAATAGGAAAGCTGAGGATTTTGGGCATTTTGATTGTAGTAGGGAGGCTGGGGTGATGACCTTTGGTAATTTGACATTTGATTTGGCCTATGTTTACGGACCGTCATGACAAAGTACACTCCGTCCCTCTTCTTCTTTATTATTCCCCCAAATGAGTCCGACTGGATTGCCTCACTCGTTGCTTGCAACGCTGCCAAGTTTGCAATTCTCCCAGTTTTGATACCTTCTTCTATGAAATCTCCCATCCTTACGACTTCAAAGAAACTTCGTCCTATGACGCTTATCATTCTTTCATAGTATGTCACATCTTTCAAATATTGTACAAAGAGAGTGGCCATTTCACTTCCCGTTATCGGGGGTTGAACTTTTGCTGCTTCTGCCCTCCACTTCATGGCATATTCTCTGAAGGTCTCTGTGGACTTTTTCTCCAACTTCATCAAATAAAATCTATCCAAAACTGTGTCGGTGTTAAATCTGAACCTATCCACGAAATCCTGTGCTATTGTGCCCCAGTCATGCCATTTTCGCGGGTCCTGGCTTGTGTACCAGTCTAGTGCTTCTCCTGTCAAACTCCTTATGAACAACTTCATTATGATGGCCTGATTTTTACCTACCCCAATCAGTTTGTCGCAGTACGATCTCAAATGAGAGTAAGGATTTCCTTTCCCATCAAACAAGTCAAATTTTGGCATTTTATATCCGACAGGCAATTCAATGTCGGGATGCATGCACAAATCTTCATACTCGAGTCCTTCATGCCCCTTGCTGGTTTGGATATTCTTGAATGCTTCTTTCAGGCTATGAATCTCTCGCCACACTTTCACCGGTTCTGATCCTCACCTGCCTGTCCATTTCTTCACACTGGCCAATTTCCTGAAGAGTCATGTTTGGTACTGTGGTAGTAAAAGGTTGAGCTTCCGTTGCATATCTTTGGTGGCACGTCTTTGTTCGTTGGGATCAGCGGCGTGTGCCACCAATCTGTGTTGGCCTGCTTGGTGATTTTGCATGGAAGAGGTGTTTTGGATGAGTGGGTTAATTTGGGTATGTGAAGTTGCAGGGTCATTTTGTAGCGGGCTTTGTTGTGGACTAGCTTGCGGGTTAGTGTGTTGTGGATCGGTTTTGTTTAGTGGCGAATTTTTGGGGAGGTTTTGGGGAAATGGCGCTTCAGGAGATGAAAAAGTTTGCGGTGCAGTTGCATTCGTCCCTTGTTCAGGGAGTGGGGTATTGGCGCTAATGGACAGGTTGGTGAGATTTTGGAGCCGCTCTATCTCAGTCTGCATGGCTGTCATCTGTTGTAACAGTTGGGCGCTGTATTTTTCTTGGACGGTAGCATTTCTATTTTCCGAAGCCTCTGGTTCATCTCTGGAAAGAGTGATAAGTTCCAGGTCAGTCTGTTCGGATGCATCTGAATCAGTCATTTTGCTGAAGGATTGTGCCTTTGACCTCGTGAAGTAGGGATGATCCGCCAGTTTTAGTCAACGCAAATCAACCTTTGGGAAGAATAATTTAGGAAAAATAAACCTTCTAAAAAATGAAGAAAACCAAGTTAGTACAAGGCGAGTAATTATTGCTTTAAATAATATACACATAGTGAAAAAGCAGGAGAAAACAACAAAATGATTGTAAGACAATTAAATGCGCATCCTAATATGCATGGAGCCTCCCTTATGCCGGAGGTGGGCCTAAACGCCAGATATGCGGGATTACGACAGATTTGATCCAAGCTGCTAAACTGCAATGCTTTGTCGGAAATGAGACAAAATGAATGTACATTTTCCAATTTCAAAGATGTCATGATTAGTCTTGGATTAGTCTATCCTTATCACGCTACACATAATATGATGATTGGTCGTTGGGTTGTGAGACCCGTAGACATCTTTGGCGGATTTCTTAATTGTGGAGTCGATACCAAGGATCGACCCACCTAAGGTGTATGCATGCATGACTTAAAATAAAGGGTGGTATAGTTCTATCTTAAATTTTCTAAGATTTGGCTGACTAGACACAAGGTTCCCGAGCGGACTACTCGAGTGAGAAGGCTACGCGGCCACCAGATGGTCCGGTCACTCCGCGCATACGCCAACTCTCCTAAAATTTGGTAGATTGAAAGAAATTTGCGGGTGCGCAAAACACACCTCGCGTGTAATGTGTGATAGTGTCAATTTTCCAGAGTGGAAGAAATATGAGCGAAATGCCAATTTAAAGAAAGCAGTAAAACCATATAGCAATTAAAGCAGTTATGCACGCAAAATTTCACGAAGGAAACAAATCAAAGCATTAAATCAAATAAATAACAAAAGTAAAGCGCAATAATAATTAACCTGATTTTGCTATGGTTAAGAACCTGAAGTCCCCAGTGGAGTCGCCATGCTGTAGCGCCCTATTTTGACCTTGCTCGGGTCAAAGCGGAGCACAGACGTATGGGTGATTCCTGGGTAAAATGATTGAGGAGTCGCCACCTAATTATCTTTTACGGTGAATTAGGACACCTACATATTAAACTAAGTGCTGCAATGTAAACTCCAATTTTAAGGTCTACGAAACTAGCGAGATTCTAGGTAAGGGTTCTTTATTATCCTAAAGGGGAGGGGTTAGGCATCCTTTAAGATCCGCTAACTTGCGGTTATCCAGTCAAACTCAGGTTAATTATTGCTAAAAAAATGCATGTTTTACAAGTATAATAGATTAAAAGATGTTTTGCAAATAATTGGTAAATGATGCTTTTTATACAAGTACGTATTCAGATGACATAAAAAGAAAGATACATGTAAAGTTTTGAAAAATATGCATTTTGTGACAATAAATTATTTATACTATCAAAGAAGTAAAATTTTGGGAATCATTGAATTGCAAATTGACAAAAGATAAACTTATTCCAAATGATTAATAAAGCGAATAAAAGATGACAAAAGTTGTTTTGAAAATCTTGAATACAGTGATTTGAGCCTAAAATAAATAAACTAGCGAGGGATTTCTAAGTTTGAAACTAACCTATGAATTAATCCTAAGTTTGCCTATTCTAAGCATTTCAATAGTTACATAAGTGCGATAAATAATATTACAATACAAAGCGGGATAAAAGCTGAATTAAAGAAAGAAATAAAATAAATAAACTCCGAGGAATAATTCGTCGTTATTTACTTTAATCCCTGCAAGCTGTCAAAACACAAACGGTTAGAAACAGTTAAATACAAATAACTCCATATCCGCATTCAAAACAGTGAATGTTTTGATCACGGAGGGCTCAGACTTAAATTTTGAAAAGAACATTCCAATCACGTCGTGGCTGCAAACATATGACTTATGTGGTTATTTTGATTGCCTCGCCTACTAAACGTGTTGGTCTCTCGGGTGAAATAGAAAAGATCACTATAATCACGTCGTGGCTGCGAATATATAACTTGTTGGTTATTTTAGTCACCTCGCCTACTAAACGTGTTGATCTTGGAAAAAGGTTTAAGCCTCATCATTGCCCCGAAGTTATATTTTATATAGAAAAATACATATTTGGCAATTGAATAATAAAAGAAGCAATTTTTTATGAAAAAATCTTTCAAGGTTGCAAATATGATAGAATGCAAACCTTATTTTTTAGGATTAAAGAAAATGAATAATAGATAGCCAAATTATTTTTGAAAGATATTAAAGCATGCATAACGAACCTAAAAATAGAACAAAGTAACTAGAGGCTAAGTTTGGAACACACAAGACGGTCCTAAACAAATAAAGCTAGCGGTTGGTTTCCAATTTCAAACGATCCTAAGAAATAAACTAACGGCAGTTAGACTATCCTATTCATTCATCTATTCACGGCCTAATTATTCTAAGCATTCTAACAATCACACAAGCATTAAAATAATTATTACATGCCCAAGAATAGAAATAACGAAATTAAAGAATAATAATAAAAGAGGAAACTAGGGAGGATGATGATGTCATCCCGCCCTATTTGTGTAGAAATTCTGAGGCCGGAGAATGCAAGGAATGTGAATGTGGTTCTTCATTTTGGACGAAGTCATGATGAGTCTCATAACGAGACTCTTCATTACTCCCGATGCATTTCATGTAAATAAAAGAAAAAGAAAAGGATTAGTAGACGGAACGAAAATATCAACACATGAATATTCCTAATACATACATACACGAAATATACAACATTAAATGTACATAGGAATGAATATTCATGGCCTTCTATTCTACATATACTTAAGACATTATTTTTTCAGATTTTGGCACATTAAAGTAGCCAAGAAAGCCTATATGATAACACAACCGGTTCTAAATTTAAACAAAAATAAAAGAGGCAAGGAAGACCAATGTATAAATTATGTATACATACATAATAAATTCCGTTGGACTAATCTTAATTCTTAAAGAAGCATAACATTCATAAACTTAAACTAAACGCACATACTATTATTTAAACATGGATAATATATTCCTTTTAAAATTGCACATATTAATCTAGAATATAACATGTAAATATCGTCATTTGAATCAATTAAAGTATGCTCATTTGTTTGATTTAAAGGCAGCGACCAAACTACAACATACAATAATTTTGAATATCAACAAATCGTTAAGTGTCCTAAGAATATTTAATCACGTGGTAGCTCTTTCAAACACGTATTAATCTTACATTATCCGTATTGCACTTAATAATGAACCCAAGATGCCTTACTAAAGCTAATGACAATAATTAGCTAACCAACACATTGAGGTAATATCATATATCACATATCAACATCAAAAATCAGAAATCCAAACTACAACATACAATAATTTTGAATATCAACAAATCACTAAGTGTCCTAAGAATATTTAATCACGTCGTAGCTCTTTCAAACACGTATTAATCTTACATTATCCGTATTGCACTTAATAATGAACCCAAGATGCCTTACTAAAGCTAATGACAATAATTAGCTAACCAACACATTGAGGTAATATCATCTATCACATATCAACATCAAAAATCAGAAATATACCAATGACGTATATACAAAACGTCTCATTATCATATCAATTAATCAAGACTACATTATTTAGCAAAATATCATACTAAATCAAGCATAAACACACAATCACATAAGCTTAAAGAAATATAGAAGAATTGGAACGAGTCTAACCTTCTCCGGGTAGCGAACCGAGGCGCGTTTCGAATCGTCGACCCGCTCGGAGAAGTTTGGAATTCAGATTTTGCGATTTCGGAATTCTGATTTATTTTTTCTGGAATAGGGTACTGTTTTCTGATATTGGACCCGACCCGACCCGGCAGTGACCCGACCCGGCAGTGACCCGACCCGAATTGAACCGAAAAAAAACAAAAAAAACAGCTAAAAATCCAGATTCTTCAACACAAACAAAACCAATAATTTCGACCTATATTTCGGAATCTTTAAGTTGAAGAACACATGGAAGAACAAACAAAGATTTTGGATGGTTTTTATTTTAGTGAAGAACAAACAAACAAAAGATAATGCAAACCTTTGAGGAGATTTCGGACCCCCTTTTTTCTTAAATTTCAGACCGAAAAATGTCCCGAAATTTCTCCAAAAATCCCCCGAAAAAAAAATCCTCCCCAAAATGAAGAACAACATGGGGTATTTATAGGTACTCAACCCAACGTTCCAACCCCTCATACCCCCGCTTAAAACGAATTCAAATTTCAAAATAAAGGGGGAACAAAATCTGATTTTTGGGGCGTGTTCTTGGGGCATGCGTTCGGCGGTGTCAGGGTAGGGTGGTGGCAGTGGCGAAGTGACGGGGGTAGGGGTGCGGCGATGTGGGGGTAGGGGCATAGGGGTGTGCGGCGACTTGGGGGGGGTAGGGTTTAGGTTTGCTGATTTTTGGTTTTTTTGTTTTGGGTTTTGGGGAATTAAAAGGGATGGGGTTTATGGGCTTGCGGGTTACTGGTCGGGTGAGTGGGCCTGGGCGACGGGTGAGGGTGTGGGCGATGAAATGGGGATTTAATT
The DNA here is from genome assembly GCA_029783415.1 of Anisodus acutangulus. Taxonomy (NCBI): domain Eukaryota; kingdom Viridiplantae; phylum Streptophyta; class Magnoliopsida; order Solanales; family Solanaceae; genus Anisodus; species Anisodus acutangulus. The sequence goes on along the minus strand of CM056493.1, from coordinate 43,879,951 downwards.
GGGGGGAGTTTGGGCTTGTGGTGTTGGGTTTAATTTGGGTTGGGTAGGAATTGTTTTGGGTTAGGAAATAAAAAATGTTATGGGTTGGGCTTGGACGAAAATGGGTTTTAGTTTGGGTTGGGTAGGAATTGTTTTGGGTTAGGAAATAAAAAATGGGTTATGGATTTAAAAATATAAAAGAGGGGTTTAATATTAAAATATATTATATATATATATTTTTTGTAAAAGATGTGAATTATTTAAAATAACATAACGACGTGATAATAATAAAATATAATATTTGCGAAATGCTTAATGCTTAATAAAAGGGAAATACGATGCAATTTTGCGAGAAATAAAATATCATAGAATATTATGGATAACTTATGATTATTATAAAATGCAAATGATATAAAATATGCGAATAATAATAATAATACGAAGATACACACATATATGCCTATATTTTAAAATTATTTTAAAAGTGAAAAAATATTAAAAATTACAAATAAAATCATAAAAGATGGGACAAAATTGGGTGTCAACAGCTCGACTGGTACACAAGCCAGGACCCACGAAAATGGCATAACTGGGGCGCAATGGCACAGGATTTTGTGGATAGATTCAGGTTTAACACTGACACAGTCTTAGATAGATTTTATTTGATAAAGTTGGAGAAAAAATCTACAGAGACTTTCAGAGAATATGCCATGAGGTGGAGGGCGGAAGCAGCAAAAGTTCAGCCCCCGATGGCGGAAAGTGAGATGACCACGCTCTTTGTGCAATCTATGAAGGATGCAACTTACTATGAAAGAATGATAAGCGTCATCGGACGAAATTTCTCAGAAGTGGTAAGGATGGGAGATTTCATAGAGGAGGGTATCAAAACGGGGAGAATCACAAACTTGGCGGCGTTGCAGGCAACAAGTAAGGCCATTCAGTCAGACTCATTTGGAGGAGCAATTAAGAAGAGGAGGGACGGAGCATCTCCTGTCATGGCGGTCCAGAACATAGGTCCAACCAAATGCCAACCTACCAAAGCCCGTCATCCCAAATTCCTCCCTACTATAATCAAAACACCCAAAATCATCAGCCTTCATACTATAGCCAAAACACACAAATCCCTCAGCTTTATTGTCAACACTCGCCTACTCCCTACCCTGTCTATCATACCCAGCCAATATATAGCCCACCACGAGCACCTACCTATCGAAATTCCCCACAAGATCAACCCACACATCCACCTCGACCCACAAGCCCATCCACCAAATACTCCCGGACCGGGCAAATTACGAAAGAAGGCGGTCAAAACATATACACCTTTAGCCGAACCTCTAGCCCAACTATACGAAAGATTGAGGACCGCAGAATACTCCAACCCATCCTGGGCATATCCCCAATCCTGTTCCCAGATCGTATGATGAAACTAAGCATTGTGCGTACCACTCGGGGATCACCGGACATGACACTGGAGTTTGCTTTGCCCTCAAAGACAAGATCGAGGCTTTGATCAAAGAGGGAATTATCCAACTGAAAGGACCTCCCCCTAATGTAAATAATAACCCTTTGCCAAATCATGACAATGCCAATATAAACATGATTACCGTTGATGAAGAAAACAGTTTGGAAGGGACCATTGTGCCGGTCCGAACAGAGGAAAGGGTTGAATCATCGGCTTTGATCACCCCTATAATTACAGTTCAAGTGAGGGCACCGTTTGAAGTGGAAGTACTTCCTCCGAAATCGCGGATGGTGACGCCGTCTGTTGATACCAAAACCGCCCCTTGGAGCTATTCGATTGGGGAAAGGAGCAAGGGAAAGGAGAAACAAATTGTAGAAGTTGTCGTCGCTGGTATGACAAGATCCGGACGATGTTATGCCCCTGCAGACAATCCAAAAAAGGTTGTAACAGAGACTGAAGTGGAAGAGTTCTGGAGGAAAATGCCAACCAAGGAGTATTCCGTTGTAGAACAATTGAAGAAAACACCGGCTCAGATTTCTTTGCTATCATTGTTGATGAATTCTCCGGACCACGGACGCGCTTTATTGGAAGTACTCAAAGAAGCTTATGTTCCGAGAGAGACCACGGGCGAGAAACTCTCGGCCTTGGTCGGACAGATTTTAGAGGCCCATAAAGTCTCTTTTCATGACAAAGAATTGCCACCTGAGGGTTTGGGCCACAACAAAGCTTTGAACATAACAGTAAAGTGCATGAACAAGTTCATTTCTAAGGTATTGATTGATGGAGGCTCGGTAGTCAATATTTGTCCTTGGCGACTCTCCGAGCCTTGGGAATTAGCATTGGAAAGATTCGCGAAAGTCATGTGAGAGTTAAAGGTTTTGATGGAGCCCAAAGGAGCGTTATGGGAGAAATGGATTTAACATTACAAGTGGGGCCCGTAGAGTTCGTCGTGGAATTCCAAGTGTTAGACATATCTACCGGCTATAACCTACTAATGGGAAGACCTTGGATCCATGTGGCTGGTGCAGTTCCTTCTACCCTACATCAGAGTTTGAAGTTTGTCTGGGATCATCACGAGGTCGTGGTACACGGAGAAGGGAGCAATTCAATACGTCCCGAAGGACAGATCCCTGCTGTTGAAAGCGTAGAAACACTAGATGGGTCTGTCTTCCATGTCAGAGAAATCACATGTGCCTCCAAAGCTGAAATATTGAAATTACCCCGGGTTCTCACAATGGTGGCCCATGAAATGTTGAAGAATGGCTTTAAGCCCGGTCGAGGCCTCGGATTGAATTTAGAAGGTATGGTGGAGCCTATTCACTTGCTCAGTAAGAAAGATACTTTTGGTCTCGGATACAAACCCACTTCTAAAGAAGTCTTATCAGTCAACCTCCGAAAGGAAAAGGACACTCCCTTGCCAAAGCCTGTTCCACCCCTGAATCAGTCATTCGTCAAAGCATATGCCGCTCAGGAGTCGAATGAAGATGATACAGACGACCTCGCGGAAGGACTCAAAAGCCTTTTCATTGCAGAAGAAGATATGGAATGCAATGTAATTCTGGATGATTTTGATGAAGGCCTAACTATTTGGGATGCAGAACACGGAGATATTTTGAAAAATTGGACTTGTGCCCCGGCCCTGTTTCTCCGGGAAGCTTGGTAGAAACTACCTTAGTACTTTTTGAAACAATGCGATTCTAATTGAGGCTTGAATCGCATCTATGCATTTTAATGTGTTTTGCCTCCATATTTTGAAAGCTTAAATGACAAATCCACATTGCTTTTGCTACTTCAAAATTTATTTTGTTTACTAATTTTCTTTTCTCTTTCAGCATGCAAACTAATAAATCTGTCGATAATGTGAATGTGACATGTAATGAAACAAACAAATAAAATCCGAACAATGAACAGGACTTCGAAGAGTATGAGGAAGACTCGCAGCCAGAAGAATTAACAGAGGAATTGGAACATTTTGAGAATAAACCAAAGCCAAATTTAGAAGAAACTGAGGCAATAAATTTGGGGGATGCAGAAAATGTGAAAGAAACAAGAATCATCTGAACGCCCCACAAAGGAAAGAACTGACGGATCTTTTGAGACAATATATCGACGTATTTGCTTGGTCTTATGACGAGATGCCAGGGTTGAGCACGGATATTGTTTCGCATAGATTGCCTATCGATCCATCCTACCCTCCGGTGAAACAAAAACCAAGGAAAATCAAGCCTGATTTGAGTTTAAGGGTCAAGGAAGAGGTGTCCAAGCAATTCGACGCAAAGGTCATTCGAGTCACAAGATACCCGACTTGGTTGGCCAACATTGTACCTGTGCCAAAGAAAGATGGAAAGATACGAGTGTGCGTGGATTATCGGGATCTCAACAAGGCCAGCCCGAAGGATGACTTCCCTCTTCCAAATATTCACATACTCATTGACAACTGTGCAAAGCATGAATTACAATCATTTGTTGATTGCTTTGCTGGTTACCATCAAATCTTGATGGATGAGGAAGATGCAGAGAAGACAGCGTTCACTACACCTTGGGGGGTATACTGTTATCGAGTAATGCCATTCGGACTCAAGAATGCAGGTGCCACCTACATGAGGGCCATGACTACCATTTTTCATGATATGATCCACAAAGAAATAGAGGTCTACGTGGATGACGTTATTATTAAGTCGCGAAAGACTTCAGATCACTTGACAGATTTAGAGAAGTTCTTTGATCGGCTGAGGCGGTATAACCTAAAATTAAACCCTGCAAAGTGTGCGTTTGGTGTCCCTGCTGGGAAGCTGTTAGGTTTCATCGTGAGTAGAAGAGGTATTGAATTAGACCCCTCGAAGGTAAAAGTTATTCAAGACTTGCCTCCTCCAAAAAGTCGAAATAACGTGATGAGTTTCCTTGGTCGCCTCAATTACATCAGCAGGTTCATAGCACAATCAACAGTGATATGTGAGCCGATATTCAAGTTACTGAAGAAAGATGCTGCTACCAAATGGACGACGGATTGCCAACAAGCTTTTGATAGAATCAAAGAATATCTGTCTAACCCACCTGTTTTGGTACCTCCAGAGCCCGGAAGGCCTTTGTTATTATATCTGTCTGTGTTAGAAAACGCGTTTGGATGCGTGCTGGGACAACACGATGAAACAGGAAAGAAGGAGCAAGCCATATACTACTTAAGCAAGAAGTTCATGTCGTATGAAGCTCGGTATACTTTGCTGGAACGCACTTGTTGTGCCTTGACATGGATTGCGCAAAAGTTTAGGCATTAGCTGTCTGCATATACCACTTATCTCATCTCAAGGATGGACCCGCTCAAATATATTTTTCAGAAGCCCATGCCCACCGGGAAGCTAACGAAGTGGCAAATCTTATTAAGTGAATTCGACATCATATATGTCACCCAAAAGGCTATCAAAGGACAAGCACTAGCCAACCATCTTGCGGAAAACCCCGTGGATAAAGAATACATGCCTTTTCGGACTTATTTTCCGGACGAGGAGGTACTGTTTGTTGGAGAAGACATCTCAGAAGAGTACCCGGGTTGGAGAATGTTCTTCGACGGAGCTGCAAACTTCAAAGGGGTTGGTATTGGAGCAGTTTTGATTTCAGAATCAGGTCAACACTACCCAATTTCGGCAAAACTCCGATTTCCATGCACCAACAATATGGCGGAATATGAAGCTTGTATACTCGGACTTAGAATGGCCGTTGATATGAACATTCAAGAATTATTGGTTATAGGTGATTCGAACTTATTGATTCATCAGGTGCAAGGCGAATGGGCAACCAAGAACGGGAAGATACTTCTTTACCTGCATTGCGTGAAAGAATTATGCAAAAAATTCAGCAAGATAGAATTCAAGCATATCCCACGAACTCAAAACGAGTTCGCTGATGCTCTGGCAACACTGTCCTCCATGATTCAACATCCGGATAAGAACTACATTGATCCCATCAAGGTGAGCTTATCGGATCAGCCGGCATATTGTTTCAATATAGATGGAGAGTTGGATGGAAAGCCTTGGTACCACGACATTAAGAGATATCTCAAGATAGGTGAATATCCAGAAGGCATAACCAATATACAAAAGAGGACACTTAGGAGGTTAGCAAACCATTTCTTCCTAAACGGAGAAATCCTTTATCGGAGGACTCCAGATCTCGGTTTGTTAAGATGTGTTGATGCTCGAGAGGCAAGCAGTTTAGTTGAAGAGATACACGGAGGCACGGGCGGGCCCCATATGAATGGCTTCACTTTGGCAAAGAAGATTCTGAGAGCAGGATACTTTTGGATGACCATGGAAACAGATTGCATCCACTTCGTGCAAAGATGCCATCGATGTCAGATTCATGGCGATCTAATCAAGGTGCCTCCTAACGAACTCAATGTGACGAGCTCTCCTTGGCCATTCGCAGCTTGGGGCATGGATGTCATTGGCCCTATTGAACCTGCCGCATCAAATGGACACAGATTTATTCTAGTGGCAATTGACTATTTCACAAAGTGGGTAGAAGCATCGTCCCACAAGTCAGTAACAAAGAAAGTGGTAGTTGATTTTGTCCGCAATAACATCATTTGTCGATTTGGAATCCCTGAGTCGATTATAACAGACAATGGAGCTAATCTCAACAGTAATCTGATGAATGAGATATGCGAAAAGTTTAAGATCACTCACCGCAATTCCACTCCATACCGACCTCAGATGAACGGAGCAGTCGAAGCAGCCAACAAAAACATCAAAAGAATACTACGAAAGATGATTGATAATTACAAGCACTGGCATGAGCATTTGTCCTTGGCACTTTTGGGATATCGCACTACAATCAGGACTTCTACCGGGGCAACGCTGTATCTATTGGTCTTTGGAACAGAAGTTGTGTTACCAGCAGAAGTGGAAATACCATCTTTGAGAGTTATCCAAGAAGCCGAGCTGAACGAAGCAAAATGGATACAGAATCGGTACGAACAATTGATGCTGATTGATGAAAAGCGATTGAACGCAGTCTGCCACGGATAACTTTATCAAAACAGAATGGCCAAATCTTTCAACAGGAAAGTAAAACCAAGGACTTTCGAACCGGGGCAATGGGTGCTAAAACGCATATTCCCGCACCAAAATGAAGCTAAAGGAAAATTCGCACCTAACTGGCAAGGGCCTTATATGGTTCACCGGGTATTGACTGGAGGAGCATTAATTCTAGCTGAAATGGACGGTGAAGTATGGCCAAAAGCTATCAACGCGGATGCAGTGAAAAGATACTACATTTAGGATTTTTCTATGTAATGCATTTTTTTTATGATGTAAAAGTTGCGCTCCCTGGTGGGATACGCAGAGAACCCATGTCGGGTTCCGTTTCCTAGATTGCAAATTTCCCCAGAAACACATTTCTTCGCCACATGAACTACGTTATGACCTGATTCCCTCGGCGGGATACGTAGGTGGCCACATCGGCTTCGGTCCCATTTTAGAAAATCCTTACAATCCCCTTTTGCTTGTAATGAACTACGTCACGACCTGATTCCCTCATGGGAATACGTAGGCGGCCTAAATCGGCTTCGGTCCCACCATTAGGAAATATTTTCTCCTTTATCTCACAAAAGACAAAATGCACCCATCTGATCACCCTGATAGGGCAGACAAGCAATCTACACAAGACTCGGTTGTCCATTCAAAAGATCGTCATTCTCACATATCAGAAACTGGGGAATTTTTTAAGGGATCACTGCCAGAGGACGCCGATAAACATGGAAAAGCATCGGCAAACTAAGTCTTCAGCCAGAAGAATTTTGGATAGGACGTTTGCTTTGTTTCACCGCATGTCACTGCTCGACAGACATTTATATATATATATGCAGTAATTCTTATAAGCAAATTATTTTCAACAAACATTTTTATCAAAATTCGATAGAATTTTTATGTTTCTATTTTTTAAGATGCATTTCTACAAATTGTTTTCGAATGTTTTCATTAACAGCTGGCCAAGACTGGGAAGCAGAGAGGGGCTACGGGTCCGAGTTAGCAGGACATGCAAATACCAAGGCCGAAGCTACAAAGTCAACGCGAATCAACTCCCCCCTCCCAAAACTCATAAATTTATTTGAGTACAGGTTCTTCAGGTCGAAAACAGCAGGGAAGCTGCAACATTTATGAGCAGATTCGCAAGGGCCTCCGCATCGCAACTCACTACAAGAATCACTTTCCTGTTTGGAGATTGTACAAAGACGTCATGCTAAACTACATGTTCCCAACCGTGTTGTGTCCACACAAAGAACGGTATTTCGACTTACAGGGTCGCATTCTCATCTACTCAACTTTTGCATCGCTTATGTCCACACATTAACTATCATGGCATGGCAATAGGGCCACACTTTACATTACGTCAACACGACGTTTTAAATCAGGCGCCCACCTTCTAATGCGGGTATGATTTAAATCAGGCGCCCACCTTCTAATGCGGGTATGTTTTAAATCAGGCGCCCACCTTCTAATGCGGGTATGTTTTAAATCAGGAGTCCACCTTCTAATGCGGGTATGTTTTAAATCAGGCGCCCACCTTCTAATGCGGGTATGTTTAAAATCAGGCGCCCACCTTCTAATGCTGGTATGTTTTAAATCAGGCGCTCACCTTCTAATGCGGGTATGTTTTAAATCAGGCGCTCACCTTCTAATGCGGGTATGTTTTAAATCAGGCGCCCACCTTCTAATGCGGGTATATTTTAAATCAGGCGCCCACCTTCTAATGCGGGTATGTTTTAAATCAGGCGCCCACCTTCTAATGCGGGTATGTTTTAAATCAGGCGCCCACCTTCTAATGCGGGTATGTTTTAAATCAGGCGCCCACCTTCTAACGCGGGCATGGTTTAAATCAGCGCCCACCTTCTAATGCGGGTATGTTTTAAATCAGGCGCCCACCTTCTAATGCGGGTATGTTTTAAATCAGGCACCCACCTTCTAATGCGGGTATGTTTAAATCAGGCGCCCACCTTCTAATACGGGTATGTTTTAAATCAGGCGCCCACCTTCTAATGCGGGTATGTTTTAAATCAGGCGCCCACCTTTTAATGCGGGTATGTTTTAAATCAGGCGCCCACCTTCTAATGCGGGTATGTTTAAATCAGGCGCCCACCTTCTAATGCGGGTATGTTTTAAATCAGGCGCCCACCTTCTAATGCGGGTATGTTTTAAATCAGGCGCCCACCTTCTAATGCGGGTACGTTTTAAATCAGGCTCCCACCTTCTAATGCGGGTACGTTTAAATCAGGCGCCCACCTTCTAATGCGGGTATGTTTTAAATCAGGCGCCCACCTTCTAATGTGGGTATGTTTTAAATCAGGCGCCCACCTTCTAATGCGGGTATGTTTAAATCAGGAGCCCACCTTCTAATGCGGGTATGTTATAAATCAGGCGCCCACCTTCTAATGCGGGTATGTTTTAAATCAGGCGCCCACCTTCTAATGCGGGTATGTTTTAAATCAGGCGCCCACCTTCTAATGCGGGTATGTTTTAAATCAGGAGCCCACCTTCTAATGCGGGTATGTTTAAATCAGGCGCCCACCTTCTAATGCGGGTATGTTTTAAATCAGGCGCCCACCTCCTAATGCGGGTATTTAAATTTTAGTCAGGCGCCCACCTCCTAATGCGGGTATTTAAATTTCAGTCAGGCGCCCACCTCCTAATGCGGGTATTTAAATTTCAGTCAGGCGCCCACCTCCTAATACGGGTATTTCAATTTAAGTCAGGAGCCCACCTCCTAATGCGGGTATTTTATTTTAAATGAGGCGCCCACCTCCTAATGCGGGTATTTTATTTTAAGTCAGACGTCCACCTCCTAATGCGGGTACTTTATTTTAAAGTGTAAACAGGCGCCCGCCAACGACATCATCTGCACAACATTAAGCAACGACATCATTTCAACTTACAAAGTCATATTCTCACATACATATCTTATGCAACTATTATACACTAACTTTTATCTTAGCTCTGGTCCACAGGAATTTGAATCGGCGGGAGCTTTCAGCATAACGTGGAACTATATCTCACGGCGAACCAAGGCAATTTGGTCAACGACCTACTTCGAACTTCGATCCGCTCTTTCCCAATAGTTTTGTTACATCTGCGACCAGTGTCATCATAACTCGACACTGGGGCAATATTTCTTGAATCCGCACCAACTTTTTCAATAATTTCTCTCCCCCTGGGATCTTATTTCTACCCATGATCTTCCTGCAGTCCCGATGATCAGGACAAAATTGGCTACTCAGTCAACTTCTTTGGCCGAAAACTCTTTCATCGTCTCCGTCCAAAGAGGGGCATCTGTTGACACCCAATTTTGTCCCGTCTTTTCCAATTTATTTGCAGTTTTAAATATTTTTAGCACCTCAAAACAATTTTAATCTATATACATACATGCGTATATATATATATGTGTATATATCTCATTATTATTATTATTCACATTTATTATATCATTTGCATTTTATAATAATCATAAGTTATCCGAAATTCTATGTTATTTTATTCTCGCAAAATTGCATCGCATTTCCTTTTTATTAAGCATTAAACATTTCGCAAATATTATATTTTTATTATTATCACGTCGTTATGTTATTTTAAATAATTCACATCTTTTACAATACAAAAATAATATTTTTTATATTAAACCCCTTTCATATTTTTAATCCATAATCCATTCATTTCCCAACCCATAACAATTCCCCCAAAACAAAACCCTATTTTCGGGCCCAACCGAAACAACCCAACATTTTCAGCCCAAAACCCCTTTATTTTCGTCCAAAACCACCACCCACACCCTTTAATCCCCAGCCCAAAACACCCTTATTTTCCCCAAACCCAATCGTCCCAACTCCCAGCCCAACCGGACACCATCTCTCCCAAAACCCAACCCGACCAGCCCAAACCCATTCCCTTTAACCTTTAAACCCAATGCCCAAAGCCCCCAAAACCCAAAATCAAAAAAAAAAACCCCTGAACCCTACCCTGAACCGGCCAGACCCTACACCCCTGCCCCCTACGTCACCGCACCCCTACCCCCGTCACTTCACCACTACCACCACCCTACCCTGACACCGCCGAATACATGCCCCAAGAAATCGCGCCCCAAAAAAATCTGTTTTGGTCCCCCCTTTATTTTGAAATTTGAATTCGTTTTAAGGGGGGGTATGAGGGGTTTGAACGTTGGGATGAGTACCTATAAATATCCCCCTTGTTCTTCATTTTTAGGGGTCCGAAAATCTTGTCTTTGGGGTCGAAGTTGAGAACTTTTTGGGTCCGAAAATCTTGTCTTTGGGGTCGAAGTTGAGAAATTTTTGGGTCCAGAAATCTGTCTTTGAAGGTCGAAGCTGAGAATTTTCGGGTCATTTTTTAGGTCTGAAATCTCCTTAAAGGTTTGGCATTAAATCTTTGTTTGTTCTTGCATGTGTTCTTCAACTTAAAGATCCCGAAATATAGGTCGAAATCATTGGTTTTTTTTTGTGTTAAAGAATCGGGAATTTTAGCTATTTTTCATCGCTTTTTCACATCGACCGAAGCCTGTTGACCGCTTTGGATTTTCCAAATATTCTTGCATTCTTCTTTGTTGTTATTGTTGGTTATCTGGAATTGATGGAATTATTTGATGTCGGGTTGAATCTCCAATTCGGGGTCGGGTCACTGACCCGGGTCGGGTCGACCCGGTTTGTATTTCCCAAATTTTCTTGCATTTTTCATATTCTTGTTATTGGTTATCTGAAATTGGTGTTAAAATTTGATTCGGGTTTGGATCATTGATTCGGTCGGTCATCGACTTCGGGTCAGTCGACCCGATTAGAATATTTCTGAAATTCTTGCATTGTCGCTGTTTGTTATGTTGGTTATCTGAATTTGGTGAATATTTGATTTCGGGTTGAGTTTCCGATTCGGGTCGGGTCACTGACCCGGGTCGAGTCGACCCGGTTCGGGTAATATTTTCAGGAATTCTTGCATTTCATATTTTTTTGTATGTTGGTTATCTGGAATTGATGGAATTATTTGATGTCGGGTTGAATCTCCAATTCGGGTCGGGTTACCCGGGTCGGGTCGACCCGATTTGAATTTCCAAATTTCTTGCTTTGTTGTTGTTGTTATTAGTGATTATCTGAAATTGATGAAATCAATTGATTCCGGGTTGAACACATGATTCGGGTCGGTCGCTGACCCTGGTCGGGTCGACCCGGTTTGGATCTCCCAAATTTCTTGCATTTCATATCTTGTATATTGGTTATCTGAAAAAATGGAAAAAATCTGATTCGGGTTGGCCTCTGATTCGGGTCGGGTCAACCCGGTCTTGGCATATTTCCAGATTATGGCATTTTTTCATATATGTTGCTGGTTATCTAAAAAAAATCTGAATTTCTGATTTCATTCCGGGCCTTTTTTTTCAGAATTAACTCACTGTTCACTTTTCCGGGTCTGTTTTTCAGAATTAACTCACTATTTCATCTGCCTTTATTTATTTCTTTCGTTTCTCTGTTTTCCTGTTCGCTGGGTTAAACATCCGGGTAACGGATATCTTACTGTTCTTAATGCTTTACTGTTTTATTAATACCGCATTTAGGCCGATGAATTTGAATTTTGAGACTGCGCTTTTCTTTCTTTTTCGTTTCTCTGTTTTTCAGCACTGTTTTAAGTATCCGGGCAACGGATATTTTACTGTTTTTTACTATTTTAAACTAAACACCGCGTCATTTTCGGAAACTTTTTTTTCTCTGCCTCTGTTTTCACCTTTGCCCCTCGCTTATTCTTCGCTTTGATTTAATTTCTTGATTTGAACACGATCTCGCATGGCCGATGAAAAATATCCGTCGATTTTGAGGCCTCCACAGTTGCAAAGACGGAAATATAACTTCTGGGCAATGATGAGGCTTAAACCTTTTTCCAAGATCAACATGTTTAGTAGGCGAGGTGACTAAAATAACCAACAAGTTATATATTCGCAGCCACGACGTGATTATAGTGATCTTTTCTATTTCACCCGAGAGACCAACACGTTTAGTAGGCGAGGCAATCAAAATAAACCACATTAGTTATATGTTTGCAGCCACGACGTGATTGGAATGTTCTTTTCAAAATTTAAGTCTGAGCCCTCCGTGATCAAAATATTCACTGTTTTGAATACAGATATGAAGTTATTTGTATTTTACTGTTTCTAACTGTTTGTTCTTGACAGCTTGCAGGGATTAAAGTAAATAAAGGCAGATTATTCCTCGGTGTTTATTTATTTTATTTCTTTCTTTAATTCAGCTTTTATCCCGCTTTGTATTGTAATATTATTTATCGCACTTATGTAATTATTGAAATGCTTAGAATAGGCAAACTTAAGATTAATTCATAGGGTAGTTTAAGATTTGAAACCCGTCGCTAGCTTATTTATTTGTAGGCTCGGTTAAATTCAAACTTAGAAACCCTTCGCTAGTTATTTATTTTAGGCTCGTCACGCGTATTCAAGATTTTCAAAAACAACTTTTGTCATCTTTTATTCACTTTATTAATCATTCCGAATAAGTTTATCTTTTGTCAATTTACAATTCAATGATTCCCAAAATTTTACTTCTTTGGTAGTATAAATAATTTATTGTCACAAATGCATATTTTCCAAAACTTTACATGTATCTTTCTTTTTATGTCATCTGAATACGTACTTGTATAAAATGCATCATTTACTAATTATTTGCAAACATCTTTTAATCTATTATACTTGTAAAACATGCATTTTTCTAGCAATAATTAACCGGAGTTTGACCGGATAACCGCAAGTTAGCGGATCTTAAAGGATGCCTAACCCCTTCCCTTTAGGTTAATAAAGAACCCTTACCTAGAATCTCGCTAGTTTAGCAGACCTTAAAATTGGAGTTTACATTGCAGCACTTAGTTTAATATTTAGGTGTCCTAATTCACCGTAAAAAATAATTAGGTGGCGACTCCTCAACCCTTTTTACCCAGGAATCACCGAATACGTCTGTGCTCCGCTTTGACCCGAGCAGGTCAAAATAGGGCGCGACAATATAATCATGGAAATATCAAGGTACGAGCTTCATACCCCAATAATAATCCACGCAATTAACTAACTATCAGCTAATGCGCAAAGCATAGCATTCAGACCCTATTCATAATGACTTGAATACGATGCACATTCCCAAAAGCATGTCATTGGTACCCGACACAGGTGCTCATCACCTCACACATATGGTACCCCTATTAATTCCCCATTACTCCAACTTTATAAGTTCATTTAGACCAATCACTCACTTTAAATAGAGTCAAGTAAGGTATCAACTTGCCTGATTTGAAGTTCAAAGCTCATACGATCATGTCACACCCCAAATCGGAAGGGTACAACCGGCACTCGGACCTTATTTACCGAGCACCAACATATATGACTCAGTCGTATGTCTTAACAAACAATCATGTCGTTAAGGCTGCCATGATGGACTGAATGAAATCAAGACATCATAACAGTCGACGATACCAACATGATATGCATATATACATAGATAAGGGCCGACAAGGCCACTATGAAAGTTTGTACATTAAAATATATGCCGACAAGGCCATACACGATATCTCTATACAAGACATACATCTACAATCCTCTAGGAGTAACAATAACATCATAAGGTCGGGATAGGGGCCCACCATCCCATAACATGTATAAAAAGGGCCTACTGACTCTAAACAACAACTCTAGAACAAGTGGAGTGCAACAAAAACTTGGATTTACCAATACTGGGAAAGATCAGCAATGCGTCTACCTTAACCTGTGGACATGAAACGCAGCGCCCCCAACAAAGGGACGTCAGAACGAATAATGTACTGAATGTATAATGTAGTAAAACCATAAGTAAAGGCATCAAAGTAAAGGAGGGACAAGAAATGTCAACCTATAACTTTGGATTTGCCACTGTGGGCCATGATATGCATATGTATGTTGTATACGCGTATATAACACCATCGTATATATATATATATATATATATATATATATATATATATATATATATATAACGTCATCAAGCCTCTGTGGGCATCATCATCATTATCATTATCATAACCAACTGATCAATGGTACTAGATACCATATGCGTATATAACATCGACGTACATATATAAATACATACACATATACGTGCATGAGAGTCATTACTAATATTTCTAGCTTGTCGGAGTGACGTAAGGTCATTATACCTCCATCCATCATACATAGCTAACATACTATCAGATGTCGTGAAACCAATAAGGAACACAGAATACCACATAATGAGAGATGAATCTATGATGCGGAAAGTACTCCCGGCAAGGGACAAACATGTTTCAAATAACATTCAATAGAATGAAAGACATGGGCCTTCTAGCTTATCAAGATTTAAGTCATTTTGGAGGGACATTCGTTTACGTTTTGTTTATATTCGGATCATGCCAAAAGAGGGAGAAGATAAACTTACATACCTTATCAACTACTTAACCACACGACGTCGTCTCAATCCATTTAGAACTTCAATCTACAACAAGCGATAATGAGTTATTGTTAGGTTATAGAAGCCAGAAACTAATATAATGAGCAACAAGCTCGCCTATAACGATTTGGACAACATCTCCCCCATTTCTATCACTTCCCTCCAATCTCCTAAATCACCACTAACACATCTAGCACATAAAAAACCATATACACAACAATAACAACCTTATGTCCATCACAAGAACACCACCAAACAACCCAACAAGTCACAACAACACTACAATCAACTTCCAAGTGTTATCTTGCAACTTCTCACCCACACAACTTTGCTAAGACATTAGTTTTACTAAAATCCATGAAGGAAAGGTCAAACTTACATTTAACATCAAGAAGAAGCTCAGGAACAACTCTCATCTAACTTGAAAGTGCTCATAACTTAACAATAACACCAACCCAATGACCTCCTCACTTCTACAACACTTTTGATTAAAAGTGGTTTGATGTTGGATTTACTTGGGAACTATGGAGGTATATTTAAAGATCTTTTGAGATGTTTAGGGTCTGGTTTGATCTAGAAATGAAGAAAAAGGATGAAGCCACCGCTTAATATAAGTGGATAAGGATCCACCGACCACCTTCTGCGGCCTATTATGTGGCTCACAGAACCCTTCTGCAGCCCACAGACCTCCTCTACGATCGCAGAGTGGGTCGCACAATAGCCAAGAAATCCCAACTTTTCTGACTTTTTGCGATTAACAGTGCAGCCTGCAGACCGGTTCTGCGGTCCACAGAATGCTCTGTAGAGATTTCTCTTTGTTAATCTTCATTTAAATTATTTCCTTTGATCCGATTAGTCTTAAACTTTCCCAAAACTTATTTAACAGTTCAATTAACCTTTATTAATCTTCTGGAGGACTCTCACCCTCTTCGAGCCTACGTTGGCTAACATACAATGACAATGATGTATAAAATACGGGGTGTACCAGATCACCACATGGCCTTTCCTTTCTTCAAAGACTTTGAACGTCCGTAAACTATTCAAACACGTAATCTACGCTAGGATACGAGTCCCTAGACACTCATACTGCTATGATATTAATTTGGGTCCAAAATATAACCCGAAAAGACAATCTCGAGTCCCAAAGGGCAAAACTATAAATTCAGCCAAAAAACCAGTTTACACATAACCCTTGGAGCCTAAATCCCAAAAATGAGTCAAATCCGACATCAAATCGTCTTTCAATTTGAAGAAATCCATATTTTTACCCTAGGTATTTTAATCCAAAATCTACAACCCAAATCATGATTTTGATGATGATATTCTGTAATAATCAAAGTTATAATGCTAACACGAAGGTTAGAATCTTACTCCGATGAAGAATTTTGAAAAAAACCCTTCAAATATCTCTCAAAACTGAGGTCTCAAGTTTCAAATATCGAATGAAATATCCAAGGCTCGAAATGGGGGTTTTATTTTCTGCCCAACTAATCCCATACTCGTGATTGCGGGACCCACCTACGCGATTATGGAAGCCATAACACAACCCTTCACAATAGTAGCCTGGGGCATCGCGATCATGACCACTGTATCGCGACCGCGATGAACAACATCAGCAACAACACACCAAATTTTTCTGGCGTTTTCCAAACTTGGAATCGACCCTTGAAGCTCATCAGGGACCCTCCGGGCACAAACTAAATATGCATTTCGATCATAAAACATATTTTGGACTTGCTCGCACACTCGAAACACTCCAAAGAGGTCACCTTGACATGATGTTGACTGTGGTTTCTCTATGAACTACCCGAAACTCATACGGAATCCCTAACTACCAACCAAAAGTGCAACTTCACTATAAACCACGCTAAGAACCTACTCGAATCGATGAAATACTCATACGAGGTCGTTAAGACACGCCTATCCATAAAAATGTCTTAATTTCCTCAAAATGATATAAATCTCTACCAAGTATCCAAATCTCACCCGAGCTACTCATAATTCATCTCGATCATCCAACTAAGTAAAAAATTACGTTCCAGCCCTAACGAAATCGTCACAATTCAATTCTCAATGCCATCCAACAAGTCACGAAAAGTAATACCATCTTGTAGGTATGCTCAAAACATAAATTGGACTATGAATACTCAAAACGAGAGGTTGAATTGACATAAATACATCTTATTTATTAACACCAAATTAGTCAAGCTGACCGTAGAATAGTATATGTTATTAACTTCTTAGTAACTACTATCCCTAGGAAATGGTAGGAAACAAAGAGTTATTTTGAGTTTTGACTAGAAGCTACAACAACTTCATTAATGTTTCTAAGCTTTGAGTATGAACATAACGTACTAAGTGTTGGAAATTTGCCTTAGGCGGGGAGGTGCGTCCACCCACATTTAATGAATTAAACACTAGTGTTTCGCATGTTGGAGGCTTTGTCTCTTCTCACATGCATAATTTACTAAGTGAGTAGATGACTATAGGGCCAAGAATCGTCAAATTTCGTTGAGAAATGAAAGAGATATTGGTCCACAAGTAAGGTATTTGAGGCATGAAAATATGGTGTGTGACAAATCTACCATATCGGTGGAAAAAGAAAGAATTGCTCTCTTTATAAGTCTCTAAAGTGGTTAAGGGTTTGGGACCCCAAGGGGTACCCCATGTGTTTAAAGGATGGAGGACCTAGATGTGCTTGGGTTCAAGGCTAAGCCCACACGCGCGCCGCCGCCGCCTGCCCGTCCGGTCTGGTCCGGGCTCGGGTCGTGGGCTGTGGGACTTTCTGATATTATCTTTTTGGATCCCAAATTGCTTAATATTTACAGTTTGGTCCCTAGAGTTTCTGGAAAGTTGATTTTGGGAATGACGGAAGGCAGAAACTTTCTGCCTACCGTTTGGGCTGTTTTTTTAGAGCATCCATAAATTGCCCTCCTTCAATGACCATAAACAGCCCCCCTAATGGCCATAAATCTGCCATTACAGCCCTCACTAATGGCTATTAACAGCCTTGTTTTGGCAGTTGAGGAGTCCCTCCTTCATGCTATATATTGATGCCTTTTTGGCTCAATAACGTGATAGAAATATAGACGAAAAAATGAAACACCCACATACAGTAAAGAGAGACAGAAATATATACACAGAGACAAACAGAAGAGTAAAACACAGTCCAAAACGTGAGCAGTAACGTTGGGACGACAAACAGAAACTCTTCCTTCCTTTTCCATTTCTTCAGCAAGTCGATTCGTATTTGTTTTCTTCGTCAGACTCAACCTATTTGCTTTGTAGTGTTGAGATTAAAGTGTTATTTTATCTTGGGAGACTATTGCCCGTTAACGTAAAAGCATATATACGGGGCAATCTTGTCTTAAGGACAGAGTGCAATCACTCGACTCAGCACACAGTTGTAACCATCCAGATTTAGTGTTTCTTAATTTCAGGTTATCAAGATTCGAGACACAACAAGCTTGCGGCAGTTCTAAACATTGACCTATTTGTTTATCCTTTCGAACACTTGTAATATTTATTTACTTTCCGTACTACTTTACAATATCCTACTGTTTAAGACAAGATTGTATTAGTATTAGTGTTCGAAAGATGTCGGTCAAAAGTTGTGTGACCAGATTTGGATATGGTTGTGGTTTTCTGGTAGAAGAGAGTGATGATTATGTTGTTGAAGTTCAACGTGTTCATGGTGTCACCGCTCTTGAGAGCGGTGAGAACAAGCGCTCACGAGAGGTTGAGGATGTCAATTGGGACAAGAGGAGAAGGCTGAAGATGTGCTTCTATCTTGCAGCAGAATGCCTATATCTGTCCTAGACAAAGGATCCGAATTATGGTAAGGAGAAAATGGACACTCAGTCCGATGAAGTGACTGAAGTGGGCCAGAATCTGAAATTGGGATAAGTAATTTTTCTTCCTTGTCAAGAATAAGATTAAATGATGTCTGATTAAAAATGGCTTAAAAGTAAGGAGGAATATGAAAATGTTTTACGAAATAATTTATATTCCTTACGCTTTAAAATCAGAAGTTTAATCTCTTCTTTTTTCCCGTTTAAAGATTGGATTTTGTAAACGACTTAAAAAGATCTGTTCTTTTAAGTGTAATTATTAAAAATGTGTAAAGTATGTTCGCACATATGAGGGATAAAGATCCACTAACTGTGCGAAAACTATTACCACTCTTAAGTAATCGCCAAGAATTATCTGGGCACCAATCATAACAGAAGAAGACTAAAAGCTAAAGACGTTGAGCCTGTCATACTATTTGGCACCTTCATAGGATGCTATTGGACACTCAGTCATACAAAGCCTCCGGGCGACTAGAGTGGGCCAAAATTCCTTTGATATGATGATATTGGACACTTAGTCATACAAAGCCTACGGGCGACTAGAGTGGGGCCAAAATTCATTTCATAGGAAAAGTAATGGACACCTAGTAAGGTGGGCCAGAGTTTCTAGGTCTTAAATGATCTGAAGGCCAAAAGAAATGCAGAAAAGAAATTGGACACTCAGTCTGCCAAAGCAACTGGAGTGGACCAAAGTATACAGATCAAATATGATCCGATTACGCCCTAACCACGGGCAGGAGGTTGTTCATATGAAGCAACGCCACCTCTAAAGTAGAAGGGGTTGGAGAGGTTGTCCTCAATAGGACTTCAGGGAATGGGATCACTCTAAAATGAGGTGATACATGTCCCAAACTTGGTTTAAGGGACGTTGTTGGTCAAGCTGGTTTGAGACTAGTCCAACAGGTCTGTAATAACTAAGAATGGTACAGTATGTCTGTAGCCAAATGAATGATATGTTTGTAATCCATGCATCTATGCCATCATAGATTAAGACACGTTTAAATAGAAAGTCATTCAAAAGCTAGCGAAGTTGAGATTGTTGCCTTCTTTTGACATAAACCCTTAAAATGAATGTGAGGTAGGCGAAGAGGCAAAATCACCTTTCCAAATTCCGTCAAAGGAATAGCAAAAGAAGCACCGCTCCTCTAGAACTTAGTCACACCTTTATGGGTGATTTAAAGTTTATACAAAATAGAGGGGGGAGACAAGTACTTTGTGACCTTCATTGATGACGGTAAAACATATTGTATCCTTTGTTTGTTGAAAAGCAAAGATAAAGTTGTTGAAGCGGATAAGCGCTACAAAGCAGAAGTTGAAAATCAACTAAGCCTACGGATTGAGGAATTCATAGTGAAAGAGGGGGAGAATGTGAAGCATCGTTCATTAAACGATTGTTCATTACTCACATCAGTCCAACGGTGTTAGCCAAGCGCAAATCCGTATGCCCAAATTATGTGGGGCAAGGCGATCCTTACCGCTAATGCGATTCTCAACACAAATACGCATAAGGATAAGGATAACTCTCCGTGTGAACATAGAAAGAATCTCACATACAAATGTTGTGATGTGGGGTGGCTTGATAAAAGTTGGAATATCGAAACAGGTCAAGTTGTACCTAAGACTGTAGATTGCATATCCACTAGATCTATAAATAATAGTAGTTATTATCGCCTCTTGGTGTCAAAGAATGCTGAATTCTTTGAAGAAGTGATTGCTCAAGGTTAACAAGAACCCGCAAGTGCCTGACTGTCCGAAACTAGACGTTCCGTATCTACAGGACTCAGAAGTTGCTGTCTATCCGGAACTTAATATTCCAGATCTACAGAACTCAGGGATTCTAGATGTTGAACTGAGACGGAGCAAAGAGGAGACAAAGACTTGTTCCAGGCCTTCTAGCTTGTATGGTTGAGAACGAACCATAGACAATTAACAAATAATTGTCATCTCCAAAAGCACTGCTTTGGAATGAAGCTACAAAGAGAGAAATAGATTCCATCATATAGAACCATATTTGCGTAATGGTTGATCTTCCTCCGGGAAAAGAACCTTTTGGGTTGTGAAAAAGGATACTCAAAAGTGAGTACAAAGTAGATGGATCTACTGACGAGTATAAGGCCTCGGCTACTTGTACATGTGCTCCCGTGTGAGTAGCTTAACATCCTGGGCCATTGCAGTCTTGCGTGGCATGGATGTTGAAACAACCTTCCAAACCGGAGAGTTGGAAAGAGAGGATCAGAGTTGGTTTGCTGGACTGTTGGGCTTCTTCCTGAACTTTCATTTTGGTCCCTGAAATGTTTACATTTTGATCCTGGAAGTTTCAGATAAAACAGAAACATTGACTCTGAAATTAGAAAGCCAACAGTTGGAAAACCAACAGTCTGAGAGTGGAAATTATATTGAAATAAAAGATATGGGTATCTCAGATGACATCTTAGGAATTGGATTTCTAAGACATCTAACGGACTGGTCTAACTCCAAACTCAATTGTGAGATAATTGACAGTCTTGTTGAAGCCACCAATGGATATGAATCATAGAACTGATTGGAATCATGGTGCACCCATAGATAAGGAGCGATATGCACATGTCATGTATAGTTCAATGTATTGTACACACTACAACTGACCTGGTATCAGCCTACAAACAGATCAGTTGAACTAAGGTTCACTGATGATCTTAATAAATGATCAATAGAAGGCGTTAAGTCGGATATGACGATATCTGAATTATTCGCTTATCTACGGATTATAGTATTCTGGATGTCCAGTGGTTCTGGGAGAACACAATGATGCAAACTGGACATCAGATATGAAGAACACCAAAGCCACAAGTAAATGTGTATGGTGGGCCTTGGAAAATCCTCTAAGCAAACTTGCATCGACCGATTCATGATGGGATCGTGGTTTATCGCTTTATACAAAGCATGAAAGAAGTTGAGTAACTTCATGACTCCTTAGAGGACGTCCCTTATTGGGAGAAACCGTGCCTTAAACAGTTATACATTGTGGCTAGCCGGTCGGCTTCAGGAAGGACACGGATAACGGCATCTGGACATATCTGTCAAGATCTATCAGAGACATAAGACCGTATGACAGTTGATCATCACGGGTGTCACTTCCTTGATTACTAACTAAGGGACTACCTGGAGATCAAGTGTTCTGCCTGTCTAGGGGAATGGGCTTAAAATCCAAGAAATACGAATCATTGCGGTGGTAACCCAACCATACTGATTGGAGATCCCAAGAATTTGGTTCAATGGGAAAACTAAGTTGCAAAAGGTTCAGTTGAGCGCTTCGGTGGAAGCAAGAGCACATCGGATGATGATTTCTGTAGGGAAACATGAATCCAAAGTTGTTCCTGCGATAGACAGTAAAGTGCTACATGCATGGTGGGTAAAGGTTAAGCTTCCAAACCTTTAACGATCCTCAAATGGTTGAGGTTAAGGTTGGGGAAACTTTTAATGATTCCTAACACTTGTGAAGTGGGGTATAGCAGGATACCTTGTAGGAGATCACCGATTTAAGTGCGAGGACAGGCCGCCTCAAATGAACGCACTTAAGAATCCAAGTGTGTCCACGACCACAACGGACAAAACCATAAGAATGAAAACAAATAAGGAGAGTTATTGTGTTGGTATCATTGTCTTGGCTTACACTAAACACAGACGGTTCAAGACATCACATTCACCGCGCAGTAAGTAAGTTCGGTGGTATTCAACTAGGGAAGGTTCAAAGCGGAAGCTACCTCTCCTGATGCAATATTTTTTCGCTGAAAGATTGATGAAAGTAGGCACCTTGTGTGTGCGCAAAAATCTCTCTTTCAAAGAGGGGATTGTTGATAATTTGCCTTTGGCGGGGAGGTGCGTCCACCCACATTTAATGAATTAAACACTAGTGTTTCGCATGTTGGAGGCTTTTTCTCTTCTCACATGCATAATTTACTAAGTGAGTAGATGGCTATAGGGCCAAGAATCGTCAAATTTCGTTGAGAAATGAAAGATATATTGGTCCACGAAGTAAGGTATTTGAGGCATGGAAATATGGTGTGGGACAAATCTACCACATCGGTGGGAAAAGAAAGAATTGCTCTCTTTATAAGTCTCTAAAGTGGTTAAGGGTTTGGGACCCCAAGGGGTATCCCATGTGTTTAAAGGATGGAGGACCTAGATGTGCTTGGGTTCAAGGCTAAGCCCACACGCGCGCCGCCGCCGCCCGCCCGTCCGGTCTGGTCCGGGCTCGGGTCGTGGGCTGTGGGACTTTCTGATATTATCTTTTTGGACCCCAAATTGCTTAATATTTATAGTTTGGTCCCTAGAGTTTCTGAAAAGTTGATTTTGGGAATGACGGAAGGCAGAAACTTTCTGCCTACCGTTTGGGCTGTTTTTTTAGAGCATCCATAAATTGCCCTCCTTCAATGACCATAAACAGCCCCCCTAATGGCCATAAATCTGCCATTACAGCCCTCACTAATGGCTATTAACAGCCTTGTTTTGGCAGTTGAGGAGTCCTTCCTTCATGCTATATATTGATGCCTTTTTGACTCAATAACGTGATAGAAATATAGACGAAAAAATGAAACACCCACATACAGTAAAGAGAGACAGAAATATATACACAGAGACAAACAGAAGAGTAAAACACAGTTCAAAACGTGAGCAGTAATGTTGGGACGACAAACAGAACTCTTCCTTCCTTTTCCATTTCTTCAGCAAGTCGATTCGTATTTGTTTTCTTCGTCAGACTCAACCTATTTGCTTTGTAGTGTTGAGATTAAAGTGTTATTTTATCTTGGGAGACTATTGCCCGTTAACGTAAAAACATATATACGGGGCAATCTTGTCTTAAGGACAGAGTGCAATCACTCGACTCAGCACACAGTTGTAACCATCCAGATTTAGTATTTCTTGATTTCAGGTTATCAAGATTCAAGACACAACAAGCTTGCGGCAGTTCTAAACATTGGCCTATTTGTTTATCCTTTCGAACACTTGTAATATTTATTTACTTCCAGTACAGCTTTACAATATTCTACCCTAAGTATCATTTGTCCTTGTACTCAACTTCTTGACAGCTACTAATTCAAAAGAAAATAGAAGTTCTACTATTATTGCTACTTAAAATTCAAATACTTTATGGTTAACAAAACTGGGAAAATTCAGTGAAAGTGACTTAAAAGACACCCCGTTTTTCTTCAAAAGGCTAATTATACAATAATTAAGCATCTAGCAAATGACTATGAAAGTTGGTTAAGTTTTACATGACCGATGACTCTTTTTATTGTCCTTTTATATTTTTGTTCGCAACAATACCAAAATTAGATAAATACCGAACTTAATTTTGAAAAGTCAAAATTCGATAAAAGTCTCTACTTTAAAAGAATATAGTATTTGACTAAATTCACTGTGTAGATTGTGTACTCTGATCCCAAATATTTTGTGTGTTCTGCATTAAAAAAAATTATCCGTGTAAATCGAGTATCTCATAACGCTTCAAAATGTATCTTCCATCTTTTGACACAAATCCATCCTCACCCCTTACCTACTACACTCCATTCGTGAAATAAAAAAATATTTACGTCACACCAACAAAAATAATTATGCTTCAATTCAAAATAAATTAAAATAAGTTGTATGAATCTTGATTATATTTCCCATTTAAGCTCAATATAGAGAGAGAAGGTTTCGGTAAATTTAAAGTCTTTTTGCTTAGACTTGTCTCTTGAGATTATAATGACAATCAAATTGTGAGATAATGTTAGCAATTAAATATGTCATTAGAATCTCAAGAGACAAGTCTAAGCAAAAAGACTTTAAATTTACCAAAACGTCCTCGGAAATAAGAAGAAAATTAAAGAGGTGGTAGTAGAATTGAATTGAAATGGGGGAAGGAGTTTTAGCCATTCAAGGTGAACATCTCTGTCTTAGAAACTTTCATGCAGACTTTTTAGTACCTTTTAATGATATCCAATGGTTGTCAGATAGATAGAAGGTAGAGACAGAGCCAATTGGAATTTCCTTTAACTCAATGGTCGGTCCTCCATTACCACCCCCCACAACCCCATTCATAAGTATGGGAAAAGGGAAAGAAAATAAATACAAAGAGACAGAGCCAACATAAGTGGAGTCTCTAACATGATCAATGTTAGAAATTAGAACAAATTACTAGTAATAAAGATTAGTCGGATCAGTGAATTTTTAATACCAAATTATTAAATTTCTATTTTTTTAATTAATATATTTTTAAAGTTTGAAAATGTTTTGAATTTCCTTTTTTAAAAAGAATTTGGACTACCCATCTTAGTAATTTGACCAACCAAAATGACAAATATGTAAAATAACATTACTGATAAAATTATGAGAACTATCAAGAATTAAATCTGTGAACTCTAATTTTCTTAGAAAAGCGATTGAGTTCTTTTAAAAAACTGAAACACCCTTCTCTAATAGCGTTTGGTTGAAAATTTCCTTCTTTTTTAAAAAAAAAAAAAGTTCATGAAATATTTTATACATTTTTCGAAAAACAAAACGCCCATTAATCTCCCAAGGAGAAATGGCTGTCAATTTTTTTAGGGTCCCACTTGATTAAAGTCAATATTTATATGAGGTTTTGGAACATCCCATATGTTCAAATGACTAATCTAGTAATTAATTATGGACTACCATGGGGTAGGTGGTAATTGGAATATTATCACATGAACATTTTTATTCAACCGTTTGGAAGGGTAAATTGGTCATTTACTATGTTATTGTGATCTATACTGGTGTGGCAGTGACCTAGTGGAGGAGTATGCCCCATGTGTTATTGTTGCACTAGAGAATTCACATTAGGCAAGTGGCCATACATTCTTATTAATTACTCCTACTACTACACCTAAGTTTCATTGTAACAATTTACATTAACATATGTTACGTACACACTGCGGACTTTCTCTATTTCATTTTATGTGGTATAATTTTTTTTAATTTATCCTAAAAAAATTATCATATTTTTATATTTATTTGACATGATCATCCTCATTTTACCTTTTAATGACATATCTTATTAAGACCATTTTATACCGAAGTTCACATTTTTATGAGAGGAAAGAAAGGTAAAATCACATACAGAACTCTTAGCATCACTAATCTAACTATTGTAGCAACTAGCATGGGTGACTTTAGTACCTTACATATATATATATAGTTAAGGTAAGTTACATATTTGATCCATTGTCAAAAATAATTACAATCATTAATATATATATATATATATATATATATATATATATATATATATATAAAATAATTACAATCATTAATATATATATATATATAGTTATATATAAAATACATATATTATATGTATATATAAAATATATATATATTTATCGACTATTATTTTGATAGGCGGTTATACTCTGTAAAATTTTCTTAGTTTATGCGTAAGTTCTTCTTTTATTTGGTAAACTTTGTTTTAATAAAAAATGCTAACACAAAATGGATCAAAGAGTATCATTCTTTATTTGAAGAATTGTAATTCACAAGTATCGTACCATGTTGTTTGATGTTCATACTTTACTGTCGCAGAAGCTACATATTACTGTATATAGGTATAAAAATTATTAATTGTCTAAATGATCATTGAATGTGGAGAATAATTGGCGCCACAGAGACTGAGAAACTTCTCTCCAATAATTTTGGGCTAGAGCCTCGATGAATGTTTACCCAAAAATGATACAGTTAAATTTGTAAGTGATTTTTAGGATACGTGGATTGATTTATAATAGTTGATGATAATTAACTGATAGTAAGTAATAAAATAAAATAAGTAAGTAAGAAAAGTAGCCTGGAAGTGTGGCAAACTTGAATGAATCTTCTTAACAAAATTGATTCGATCCTCTGCTAAAGTGCTCCGGTTATGAGCCAAAAATGAGAGTTAGTGGCTATGTTCTTAATAAAATTAAACATACAAGCAAAAGTAATGAGAATTGGATGCCCTCCTAACATGAAGATTGAACTCCTTTTATAGCTATGAATTATAAACGTTAGACTTAAATTTCTTCTCCACTTAAATGTCTTCAATGCTAATTATGGCCATTGGTGACCTCTTAATGACTGAAGAATAACGGTTGTATCGGCTGTAACGGCTGAGTAATGGTTGACACCATGTCTGATTTGATTACAAGCTGAGTGCCTTCGGGTCTCCTCCGGTGTCAACTAGCTCGATCGTCATTCGATGTCATCTGGTTCGGCTGTCACTCGACCTTGCCTTAGTACCCGAACTCACCCCGGTATAACCCACATTCGATACAAAGTATTATTATTCCCTTCGATCTCATGCTTAAACCATACCATGTATCGTGCCCATTTTCACCATATAGAATGAATGTGAAACAAGATTCATTCCTAAGTTTCTTATCTTTAGTTAATCACCTCTCTAAGATACTAATCCATTTCTTTATAGTTTGGTGCCCATAATTCTTGCACTACTGAATTTCTTGATAAAGTACTCATGGTATTTTATTTTTCTTGTTAACCAATAGGAATATATGTTCAATAACATATCTTTAACCTCGACCCTCTTAATTGCAACATCTCTACCTTAAAGCAATTATTTAAGTTTTCATTAGCTCCGGACTAATTAGCCGAAATCCTGAAAAATTTAAGTGTTCGATATAATCTATATATGTTTTTCAATAAGGGAAGTGTTAGTTCGTGATACTTTAAAGTAAAATTTGAACTTCATATAATTTATTGGCGCATTTTTTCCCTAGAAATGTGGCACCTTATGGATCTATCAGAAATAATCTCTCTATCTTATAAAAATAGGGATAATTTCTGCGTATATCCTACCTTCTTAAGACTCCTTGTGATATGTTGTTGTAGTTATTGGCACCTCATGGGCATTCGGCCAAATAAATGGCGAAAAATAACACATCTTACTGTTATTTGCAGGTTTACCTAATTTGGTATTATTGGTAAAATATTGGCAAAATATATTCAAGTGTGGAAAAATAAAACACATATAAAACACATATTCCTTACCCATCTCCTGCTCTATCCTCTCTTCTCTTCTTCTTCATCGATGAATTTGTGTTATCGAAATTGTGTTCGAAGACGTAATTTTGATAAAACAGTTTTTGTTTTAATATAAAAAAACAGAAAAAACGTTTGAATAGAAATGTTAGAAAAAAATAGAAAATTATTTCGAGCCCACAATTTCCTGGTATGTCTTTGAGAAATTATAACTCTTTTACTGTGGCTAAGATATTTGATTAATTAATTACTATCGGGATAGAATGGAAAAACATTTTTATAATAGCGGCAATGAAAATTACAAAACTCGGACAAACTCAAATTGGCGGAGCAATTCACACACTGAACACTTATGTTTTCTTTTAAAAGAATGAGAGTATTCCAGATTTTTGTAGTGAAAAAAATGAAGCCAAGCCTCCAAATTTATACCCAAAAGGCAATAGTTGGAGAACTAACTGGTCCAACGATACCTGTTCGTGAGAAAGGTGTTTGTTCGGCAAAAATCATTTGGAAATAAAAAATAATTCTTTAATTATTTTCATTAATAAATGAGTATATATACAATTTATAATCTCCATAATATGGAAAATTATGTTCCTATTCTAATCTCAAACCTCTATTTTATTTGTACAAGAATTCTACAATTATGGTAAGTGTACAATGCTAATTAAATACAACAATATATTACTAAAACTACCGTGATATACATGGTTATGTATACCGTATATATCACGGTCCAACTAGGCTTGTGTTCCCATGATATACACGGTATACACAAGGCATTATATATATGTTGTGTATATCGTGTATATCACGGTATACTTTATCACACCACCGCAGTCATAGCGAGAGGTCGTCGTACACTGAGACTGTCCCTAAAATCTTCAAATAGAACCGAGGGAAGACCCTTAGTAAAGATGTCTGCAATTTGGTACCATGAAGGGACATGTAAAATGTGTACTTGTCCACGAGCTACATTTTCGCAAACAAAGTGGATATCCATTTCGATATGTTTAGTACGCTGGTGTTGAACCGGATTACCAGAAAGATAGACTACACTAACATTATCACAATAGACCAAGGTAGTTTTCTGAATGGAAAATTGAAGTTCTAAGAGAAGATTACGCAACCAACATGATTCAGAGACCACATAGCTTGTCGTTTTGCAGACTATGAGACCAAGTTATCACCAAGAAACATACAGTAACCAGACGTGGAGCGTCGGGTATCCGGACATCCACCCCAATCAGTATCTGTGTAAGAGACAAGTGTAGAGACCGAAGAAGGATATAGATGCAAGCCATAGTCAAGTGTTCCCTGGATATAACGTATAATGCGTTTGAGCGCATTCATGTACTCAATCCGAGGATCATGCATAAAAATACATCTGTCGAACGGCATAAGTAATGTCAGGTCTTGTGAAAGTAAGATACTGAAGTGCTCCTACAAGGCTGCGATAGTGGGTGAGATCCTCGTACTTAGTGCCAGATGTAGCACTGAGCTTTGGTTGAGTATCAACTGGAGTAGAAGTTAATTTAGAAGACGACATACCAGCTCTTTCAATGATCTCAGTGGCATACTTCCTTTGTGATAAAAATAGACCACCTGAATGACGAGTAACCGCAATCCCCAAGAAATAACTTAAGGGGCCCAAGTCTTTCATAGCAAATTCTGAACTAAGAAGTGTCATGATAGACTTGGGCAAATTATCAGACGAAGCAGTCAATATAATATCATCGACATACAACAAAATGTATGCCAGAGAAGTACCACGACGATATATAAAGAGAGAATGATCAGACTTGTTGTGAGAAAAGCCAATAGAAGATACATAATCTACAAACCTTTTATACCAAGCCTGTGGGGCCTACTTAAGTCCATACAAGGACTTTTTCAGCAAACAGACATGATGAGGATGATTGGGATCTCGAAAACCCAAGGGTTGATTCATATAAACTGTCTCCTTTAGATCACCGTGTAAAAAGACATTTTTCACATCCAACTGATGAATGGGCCATGAATTTGAGAGAGCCAAAATGAGAACAATACGAATAGTAGCTGGTTTGACCACCGGACTAAATGTTTCACCACAATCCACGTCAACCTGTTGAGTTCTACAAGATGAGCCTTATGTCTCTCAAAAGAACCGTCAGACTTTTCTTTACGAGTAAAAATCCACATAGACCAAATAATATTAATACCAGAAGAACGGGGCACCAACTCCCATGTCTCATTTTCAATAAGAGCATTATATTCGTCAGTCATAGCCAATTTCCAATTCGGGTCATTTAAAGTAGACACAGGGTTACGTGGGAGGGAAAATTTAAGGACATTAGAATTGAGATTAAAATGTTGTTTCGGTTTAAAAATACCCTTTTAACCGTGATAACGGGCCTTTGACTCGAGGAGGAATTGGATAAATTTTGGGCAACGTGTGGACTGGGGAAAGACTGGACAGAATGCAGTGCACCTGCTGGCCCAACAACTGGAACGGGGAAGGAAGTCGAGCCACCCCTGGGCTGAATTGGCGGAACAGTACCGAGAATGGTATTGGGCCACGATTCAGGCCCAACAGGTAGTCCAGTAGGGGCAGTGGCGAGGGGAATTTGTGGGCCTGCTGGAGGATTTTCGGCATGAGTCACATCGGATAAATGGTGCATAATCTACGATGAGATCCCATCATCTAAAAAATTATACGAACTAGGCACGGAACTACATACATTAGCAAACGTGAATTGAGTTTCATCAAAAATCACATGGCAACTAATAATGATTTTATTAGAAGATAGATCAAAACACTTGTAACCACGATGATTAGATGGGTAACTTAAAAACACACAAGGGATAGAACGTGCTTGAAGTTTGTTAATTGTAGTGGACGGAAAAATAGGATAACATAAACACCCAAAGACCCTAAGATGAGAATACGAAGGATCTTTATTGTAAAGAAGTTTAAGTGGGAAATTATGTTGTAGGTTTTTGTTAGGAAGTACGTTAAGGAGGTAAGTAGCCATATGTAGGGCATGATGCCAAAAAGAATGGGATACGAACGCATGGGCTAATAAAATTCGGACAATATTATTAATTGTACGAATTTTCCGTTCGGCTTTCCCATTCTGTGAGGACGTATGAGGACAAGAGAAATGAAAAACTATGTCATTAGTATCACAAAATTTCCGAAACAACCCATTATCATATTTTTTGCCATTATCACATTGGATATTTTTTATTTTCCATTCGAATTGGATAATGATGAATGCTCTAAATTTTAAGAATATGGAGAAAACTTGAGATTTTTTCGCTAACGGAAAGGTCCACAAAAAATTAGAATAATCATACAAAAATAGAAAATAATAACAATGGCCCAAAGAACTTAGAACGGGAGATGTCCATAAATCGCTATGAATAATGTCAAAAGGCATCAAAGTACGAGAAGTAGAGGCTACAAATGATAATCTAACATGTTTCCCTAAAGGACAAGAATGACGAATTGGAGTACTACGCGTACCCTTACAGGAAATAAAAAAAATATTTATGCAAGAAATAAATAATTGACGACTCAGGATGACCCAAACATGCATGCCACAAGGAAGGAGCGCAAATGTCAATGGCATGACTTGACTTGACTTGAGGAAGCGGTGGTGGTTGTGATTGGATAAAGATATCCCCTAATATTGCATTCATGAGAGGTATCCCCATTTTGAAATCCTTCACAGAAAACTCAAATGGATCAAAATTAACAGAAACACAATTATCAGTGGTGAATTTTCGGACAGACACAAAATTTGTAATTAAGTTAGAGGCATGAAGGGTATTTTTCAAGACAAGAGGAGGATGTGGGGGATACAAAGTTGTATGACCGGAACCACGAATTGGAATTAAGTTGCCATTACCAACAATAATGCCACGATAACTGCTCAAATTGAAATAAGATGAGAGAGTACCTTGGCCGGACGTCATATGAGAAGTGGCGCCGATGTCCAAGTACCAATTCGCGTCTGGAGGATTTAATCCAAGTGTATGCATAGCGGCCTCAATATCGATGGGTGTCGAGATCGAATTCGAGCGCGCAGCATGGAAGGCCTGCTGGGGTCGAGGACCAAGAAGACCGGCCTGCTGACCCGATCCAGAATGCTGTAGAATATTTTTATAAGAGCCTGAGAAATTGGGCCTGTGATTGGGCTGGACCGGGGCCCAAGTTCCCTAGAAATAATTGGGAGGGCAGTAGGCGGGACTATGGCTGGCCAGTGGGCCGGGCTCGGGACTGTCGGGCCGAGTTTGGCTGGATCGGGTCAGGGCAGGACGGGGGGAAGGGGCGGGATCGGGTCGGGTCGGGATCGGGATCGAGATCGAGATCCCGGGCTATTTTTTTTGTTTTTTTTTTTGCACTTAATTTAAAAAATAACATATATATAAAAAACTCAAAAATTAAATAAGACAAGATAGTGTAATAAAAACATCCCAAAGCTGTTTTTGTGCCTCTTATATTATTTAATAGACATAATTTTTTTTATAATACAAATACAATTGTCAAAATTGCAACTTTGTGGTGTTGTTCAAAAGTTGCAAATTACATAGTAAAATTGCAATTAAAAAAATTACATTCTGAAAAAAACCTGTTCTAGTTTCTTGATAATTTCCTGTGGTTCTTCGGTTGGAATTGGTATTTTTTGGTCAAATTGCTCCACGTCGCTTCCACCACCTTCGGATAAGATTTCGTTGTACTTTTCATCTTCTTCTTCGTTG
Organism: Anisodus acutangulus; assembly: GCA_029783415.1. NCBI lineage: Eukaryota > Viridiplantae > Streptophyta > Magnoliopsida > Solanales > Solanaceae > Anisodus > Anisodus acutangulus. The sequence goes on along the minus strand of CM056493.1, from coordinate 43,847,406 downwards.
ATCTCCTGTTGACAGCACCTTCTCCGCTCCACTCGTATCTAATCTCTGAATAATACTACAATCTCCAAGCTGTCTCCGGCTAATGAGTGTCTGTGCTCTCCTATTTGATATCTGCCGGCAGAAAAAGTGCTTTCAGACGCCGTTGATGACGCTCTAATTTTCAAAACATCTCGGGCCATCATTGAAAGTGTCGGAAAGGTCTTCTCATCCCCCCTCCAGTATTTCAGCAAGTCTTCACGTCCTTCTTCATTGAGAACTGCTTGGTACGGTACAGAACTCTGCAAAAAAAAAATATCAAACTCGTTAATTTGGTTAGTAGTGGTACGGCCACACATTCTATTTCTGAGGCTTTCAATACTAGCCGCAGAAACAACATGTCTTTTGTGAGGTTGTGTTGAAGAAGAAGAATAATATGGTATGGAAGCCGGTAGGTTACTAGCACTTTCTTGTTGGTAAAACCTATATACTTTTTTTCATTCGTCTTCTACGCTAGACAACACTTCTTCTTTAATTTGTTCAATAGGTGGTGGGTGATTTGGATTTTTGGGACTTGGAGGTGGTAGTACTTCTATACAATCGTAAATAGTTTCAATAAATGATTTAGTACCGTTAATAGTCGGATTTAATACATCACCAATAATATAAATAGTGGGAATAGGAATAAAATATTTTTTTATTTTGATAAACATTTTTTTAATAGTTGCTATATAAGCTGGTTTTTTCATATATTCACTAAGTAATAAAACTATTAGAGATACATAAAACAACATAGTTGAAATAGTAGGATAATATATTCCCCAATCGCTATCTACAACCATATCAGCTAGATTTTGATTATGAGAGTTAAAAATAAAGTTATAGGTTTTCTATAGTCATAAGCAACAAGTAGTTGCTCGTATAAAGAATTCCACCTAGTGAGTACTTCTTCTGGAATTTTTCTATAAGGTAGTTGGCAATCGTGATAAGTTTTTTATATTCTTTTCTTCGTTGTATTTATTATTTTTAAAAATAAAGTTTATAGCAAATTGTATTTTACTAAGAATGTCTTCAAAAAGTGATAGACCATCCTTTACAATTAAGTTATATATATGGCACGCACATTTTATATGAAAATGATCTGGAAAAGATGGAGTTAAACTATTTTTGTAAATTGTAATAGCGTAATTGTTAGAAGAAGCGTTATCTAATGTAATGGTCATAATTTTATCACTTATTCCGTAATAATCGCACACTTGATAAATATTTTCTGTATTAAAAGTACTAGTGTGCCTATCATCTATATATCTATACGCTAAGATACGTTTTTGCATAGACCATTTATAATCTATCCAATGACATGTTACCGTTAAATAATCATGGTTGTTAGTACTACGGCCTATATCAGAAGTGATAGCCACTTTTCCATTAAAATGATATAATGAATAACGTAAATAATGTTGATATTCATGTGCGAATTTAAATACATCTCTCTTAACAATTGATCTAGGAAAATCGTTAAATGCAGGATTATACATATTTCTAATATAATGAATAAAATTGGGAGATGAAGGAAATGAAAAAGGCAAACCCTCCACAACAACTAAGTTTACTATTGCCTCCCTATCTCTATGTTTATTGTATTTAGGGCCTACAATTCCCCCCGTCATAGGGTTAATTTGACCCTGTACTTGGTCTGGAACAGTATCAGTATGTGAACCTTGTCCCGATGAAGCGAACGTTTGTGCACCTGGTTTTGAAGCCTCGTATTGGGCATACCTAGCTGGATGAGCCCTTGCTACGTGTCTCATTAAACCCCCCCCCCCTCCGTCCCACCGTGACCTTTTCCAATTTTAAATTTTAAAATATCTTTACAAATTTTACATCTAGCTACTTGATTCTCTACGTCCCTATCAAAAATGTCCATGCATCTGATTTTAATGGTCGTTTTGCTGGACCTCATCTCATGCTAGGGGGAATAGGAGGCATTTCAATTGAAGGTGCACTAGTGGGTGTATTGTCATCTACATTAGTGGGTATATCATCTAGATCATCGTCTAAAGTAAAGTCTTCTTGAGTTCCAGAAAATAGCTCCTCGTCTAAATCTAATGGTATTGTAGGAAAATGTTCAGTATCAACAAAATCATCCTATGTAGGAATAGGATTCTGTCTAGAAATAGGACCCTTGCCCTTGTTTCCCCTCCTAGAAGAAGCATGACCCCTACCCGTAAGCATACATTTAAATCCTTTCATTATAAATTTATACTTATACTAATAAATAATTAAAGTAAATGAAATTAAGTGCGCTAAATAAAATAAACATACAATAATAATTTAATGAAGGAACGAATATACTAAACGCTGACGTAACGTCGATGTGTATTCGAGAGGTTGAAAATTGTAACTTTGCTCGATAGAAGATCCTCAAGCTAGTTGCCAACTTCACTCCCAATTCCAAAATGAATAAATAAAATTGAATATTTAGTAGACAATGTAGACTTGTAGAGAAATAGATTGTTGAGAGATTAGAGAGATTGTAGGAAGATTTGTGAGAAAGATGAGGAGAAAATGAGGTACTTATAGTTGAGAAATTGAGTTAAAGTGGATATATAATAACTTATGGGTTAAAAATAAATATTAAGGGGGTAGGGGGTTGGGGGAGGGGGAAGGTCAAAAATGGTCGTTGCACAACAGCCAAAATGTAAAATGATCGTTGGTGCAACGGTTATTTTTGCAAAAGAGGGAGTTTCGGGCGGGATCGGGTCGGGACTGGCGGGCTTGGGGTGGGCCGGGATGGGTCGGGACGAGGCCATGTCCCGATACCATTTTTTTTAAAGGTCGGGTTTGGGGCGGTGTCGCGGCGGGATCGGGCCGACCCGACCCACTAGCCAATCTTAGGTGGGATAGGGCCAATGGCCACTGGTCCAGTCCCACTGCCAAGGGGCCCAGGGTGAAGACTAGGTGGGCTGGGGCCTAGAACCCCGAGGCCCACTGCCGGTGTTGTTACTATTCTGTCTGGCGCTGTTGTTGTCACCGTAATTTTTTCCATTATTTTTATGGTTTTGACCCTTCTTGCCGCCACCGTTGTTGCGGTTTTGGCCCGAATTGTGAATAAAACCATGAGAGTTATCGGATGTAGTCATCATCGTGATGGAACTTGCGCCGGTAGCTGCCATTTTTTCCAAGCCGGCCTCTTCTAACGTGAGCATCGAACGGGCTTGATAAAAAGGTGGAAATGGATTACTTTGACAGAGCAAAGTCCCAACGCCATTATAGGCCTTATATAGGCCTGCAACCATTTGTAGAACAAGATGATTACTGGTAACAGGCGCACCAATGTTACAGAGTTGGTCCGTCAATTTCTTGAGTCGTTTACAATCGGGTAAAACATTCGGGAAATCTTCCATGTTGACTTGTGAAAATTCTTGCTCAAGAGTTACAACTCGGGAATGTTTGTTATCCTAGAATATATCACGCAATCTATTCCAGGTATCCATAGCCGTAGTGTCTGATTCAATGATCGTCTGTAAAAGGTCATTGAAATAGTGGAGTAAATCCACTGAAGGACGGTAGCATCAAGGATTATCCATAACTTAGGATTCTCCTCGGGGGTAGGTACATCTTGTGTGTCAAGTGCCAGAGGAATTATATGATGGAGGACTTGATGTGAACGTGCATGAATTTTGAATAATTCTGCCCACGTCGCATATTGGACGTTTTCCATTTCAAGAACAATAGGGATGTGGTTTTTGATGTTGGAAATATCAAGGGTAGGATGAAACATGATCTTCGAGGTAGACATAACGAAAGAACAATAATTTAGGAGGCATTATAGAAGGAAATTGGGAAAAGAAAGGATGCTCGGCCGAGAAGGGACGGTCGGTAATCCGAGAACAAATTTGGGAGAGGAGCGGAAGTATTTTAGTCCTAGACTTCTGATACCATGTAAGAAATAATCCATTGATTATTTTCATTAATGAATGAGTATATATATAATTTACAATCTTCATAATATGGAAAATCCTATTCCTATTCTAATCCCAAAACCCTATTCTATTTGTACAAGAATTCTACAATTATGGTAAGTGTACAATGCTAATTAAATACAACAATATATTACCAAAACTACTGTGATATACATGGTTATGTATACCGTATATATCACGGTCCAACTAGGCTTGTATTTCCGTGATATACATGATATACACAAGGCATTATATATGTATATATCACAGTATACTTTATCAGATTATTTGACTAAATTTCAAGTCAAAGTTAAGCCGAGTGAGTGAGCGACTACGGCACGAGGTTTGCTCTTTTATCAACTCTTTTTAAAAACTAGAAGAAATGCTTCCATAAATAAGCACGGTAATCTTCCTCCTTCCTATCCAATGGGGGACAAAGTTCATTTATAAAAAAAAACATTTCAAATATTTCATTTCCCTCCATTTCCTTTTTCTCTGTTTCCCATTCACACCTCAACTAAAAATCCAACAATCTCCCACATGAATGGAAAATGTCTATATGATGAAAATATGCATGAAAATTATGTGATTCGCAAGTACAGATTAATTCATCGGAATAAGTAGGTTTTCTTTTGAATTTTTCAGTAAACATATGTCGAGTATACTATATCAATCGGTAGAATTGATATCTTTTAACCGTCGAACTTTGATGTATACCTAATCAATACAAGTCACACAATTAATCCTTAACCGTCTTTGGTTCTCATTTTTGTGTTCGTTTTAGTCATGAACATTGTCTGACTTCATAAGTGTGTAAAGAGTTTTCCTTACAACATTCTCCTTAAAACATCTAATACTTCACACTATATAGGTGATTTCTAAACGAGTAATGCTATAGATACACTATTTGAATTTCACATCAAACTTAAAAACATTAACGCTTTATCATTATTACTGAACATTGTCACATCACGAGAATGGATCAAAACTTTAGTTTGACAATGTTGAACCGTCATAAATAACTTTGTTTGATCTCCTTGAAACTAGATCTTTGGATCTCAAGTATTTTAGATAGAATTACTTCCATGATGTTTTGTCCTTGATCGTAGTCCAATTCTCTTCGATGATTTCTCAAATACCTCTCTATTTAGGCCCTTGTAAGTAGATATGACATATTATCCTTTGACTTTATGTAGTCAATTGTGATAATTTCACTAAAGAATAGTTGTCTAACGATATTATGTCTTTATCGTTTATGATGAGATTTTTTGTTATACATAACGCGCTCATCCTTTCGTATTGTTGCTTGACCATCACAATATATACATATATGTGCCTACTGTTTGGGCTAAAATGAAATGTTTTCTATGAAATTCCGAATCCATCAACTTCTTCACTGACCTTATCTAATTCTACGAAATTAGACTCCATTGTAGAGCGAGTAATGTATGTCTATATGAATAATTTTCAATACACTGCTCCTCCACTAATAGTAAAAACATATCTACTTGTGGATTTAATTTTGATTGGTCTAGTGATTCAATTTGTATCACTATACCCCTTAACAAGTGTGTGGTACTTATTATAGTGCAAAGCACAAGTTATAAAATAGGATATATTGTAGACCGGCGATAGCACTTAAAGTGACATAATTATATCAATAACCGTGGATGATTGGCATCAATTGTGGCCACAACTTTTTAATAATATATTTTTTTCTACCATTCCACTTCTTGTAAGTCTACTTCTTCAATACCCAACTAATAGTACATTCACCAACGTGAAAATCCAACTTACTGAAATTTTTATCATTATTATTAGTTGGCTCTTCGCTTTATAAACTAATGAACTTATATGTCCAATGAACCATCTTGTCTTTACAAAGAGTTGTCTTTACGAAACACATCTTATCATGAAAAGTCATAATCTTTTAAGTAACATCCGATCATGAAAAACATAACATTATATTTCAAGTTACATCCCTTGTCGAAATTAAAGAACACAACCTATATATAAGTAAATAATTTTCCTCTTCCTATCCAATGAGGGACAAAGTTTCTTTCTAAAAGGAAGCATTTCAATTATTCCATTTCTATTCATTTCTTTTTTCGTTTATCTCTCATTCACATCCTAACAGAAAATCCAATAATTTGTTGGATATTACTTGTGTGCGCTAAAATTCGAAGTTACCTATTGATTTAAGTAGTTTGGAATTGAAAACTTTCAATTATATTAATTTGAGTTCATGAAGATCGAAATTGAGACAAAAGTTCAAAGTAGTAATATCATTTTAAAAAATATGGTGGGTAAAGTGTTTGAATTGAGAATCGAGATCTCCTACTAATTTATAAGTTTGAAGTAAAAACCAAAATCCGAAAGCTTCTTCTTCATTCTCCTCCTTATCGTCATCATCAACCTCCTCATCTCTTTTTTCATCTTCTTCTTTAGAACTCAATTGGCATTTGTGAGTGAATTCAAGATTTTTTTGTAACACTTTGCACCTTCAAACTAAGCCATGTTCATGATTAAGGGGTGTGGGAAGCCAAGACGGGAAGTTAAAGTTGAAAATCCAATTTCAGTTCTGTGAATTCGATTTTACGCCACAGAGATACGGACTGTATAAATTATTTCGGACCGTAGATATGAGCCATATATATTTCTCTTGAAACTAACGACGAACACTAAATTATATGGACGGTATAATATTAAACAGTCAGTTCTTTTTAACTGTAACATTTCCTCAAGCTTTTGGCAGTCACTGGTTGGTTGCATTTGATACGGTCCACACCTGGACCGTAAAAAAAGTTACGGACCGTCGATTCCAGCCGTAAAAGTTTCGACGAATTGAACAGTATAAATATGCAAACTTAGTTCTAAAAATCAGTTTTCTTATTTTTCCAAGACCTAGAACGAAGTTCTCTCTTCCCATCATTCTCATAACTCAAGGTATGTCCTTTTCACGTATTTTCATGCAATTCTAATCAGGTATACTTAATTTCTAAGTGAAATCATTTATTCTTAATCTAGGATTTTTAAGAAAACCCAACCCAAGAGATTAAAGTTTAAACTTTGGGTTTCTTCTTCAAAGATCAATATTTTATTACAATTATTGGAGCGAATAAGGTGTGTAGAGCTTCTATCCACGTGTGGAAACATCATTGTTATTCCTCACTCCACGTTCATCCATGAAACCATGAATTTCCATAACTTAAGAGTTTTATTTCAAGTTCATGATAATCCTAAACTACATGTATCATGATATACCATGTGTTGTATTACTAATCATTGTTGTATTCTTGATATTCCATTATGGTTGTTGGAAATCCGTCTGTAATCCATGAATACCCATGTCTTACAATCTATGGGTCCTTAAACACGAGTCATGAACGCATATTATTCAATTCCATGAATTATACATGTTTTTCACATTTTATGCAAAGTATATGATGTATTTATGTTCATGCTATATCTTATACTTATCAACCATGTTTACAAGTCATGTTTTTACAAACCATGGGCTTTCTAGCCAATTATTTTTTATGTTCATGTTTGTATCACCTCGTACCATTGGGCTAAGAAATTTTTATGCTTCCGAGATTTAAGACCCAGTGGAAAGTGTTATAATTAGAAATTTCATGAAAATATCATTCTTCAGTTTTACACCCAGAAATACAGACTGTAAAATATTTTACGGGTCGTAAAAGTTGTTGTGAAACAGACCTCAGAAATTCAAGTCACTATTAATATTTACAGTAGGAATAACGGGCCGTAAAAATTTTACTTTATGTAAAGTTCACCGTAATTATTTTACGGAGCTCAAAAGCCACCGTAAAAGTCTCGTCGACAGAAACAGTAAAAATACGCAGTTTTAGTCCTAAAAATCAGATTTTCACTTTTTCCAAGCCCTAGAATGAAAGCTCTCTCCTCCCAACCATCTCTTGCACCAAGGTAAGCCATTTTCACGCAATTCTATGTAATTCTAACATAATCCTAATGAATTCTAAGTAGAACTCAATATTCTTAACCTAGGGTTTTTAGGATAAACCCAATTCAAGGGTTCAAGGTTCAATCTTTGAGTTTCTACTCCAAAGTTCAAATTTTTAATACAAGACTAGGAGTGATTAAGGTATGTAGAGCTTCTATCTACGTGTGGGGACATCTTTAGTCATCCCCACATTTCCTTCATCAATATTATTACAAATTATTTCATGATTTGAGATTGTGCCCTAGTTCATGAAAAGGCTATTAACTTGTGATTTTAAATTCATAGTTGTTCATAATTTTCACTTTGATTGTTGTGAAATTCTCATTTAATCAATATAGACTTGTGTTCGATATCCACGAGTCTTAGTCTAGAATACCCAGTACGCAAAAGTTTTAATACTAATAATCAGTTCAATACTTCATGTCCAGTATTTTATGTACAATATCTCATGTTTATATCAGTATATTCAGTAATTAATTATCATATTGAGCACCAGTATTATGGGCCCAATGTGACAGTTATATATATTATGGGCCCAAGGCCACAGTTATATATATGGGCCTAAGGCTACAGTTTACTATTTCAGTTAAACAGGTGACTCTCCAGTTCAGTACAGAAAGTGTTCTTATTAATTGTTTCCTTGTTCAGTTATCAGTTTCAGATTTAATATGGTATCTACTTATTTATTTGGGTTGCCCTTTTCCCGAGCACCCCACAACTATTTATTCTTTTAGATGATTTACATACAATAAAATTTAAATGTACTAACGTCCCTTTGCATAGGGTCTGTACTTCACGGTGCAGGTGCTGAGTTTCATGGAGGCGGATCTGCTCGTTAGAATTGCTTCGGTATCAGCTGCTTGGTGAGCCCCTCTCATTCGGGGTGTCAGTCTATCATGTCTTAATTTTATTATTTCAGTATAGGTATGCCAGGGCCTTGTCCTTGTATACATATTCAGTCAGACTCATGTCAAAAGTTTCATAGACTAGACTAGTCATTATGTCATGTCAGTATTATTTTCAGACTTATGATATTTTTAGATATTTCCGCTATAACATAACAACTTATGTTTCAGTATTCAGTTTGCATGTTTTTAATTATATTTATAGTATATTTTGATGTCCATATTGATTTAGCGGTCATGTGGTTCATTCGGTCATATGCAATCAGGTATTGAGTGTCGTATTTCGCCCAAGCGATGATTCAGGACATGACAAAGCTTGGTATTAAAGAAGGAGTCTATGAAATTGTATCCAGTGGGGTCATTTTTATGTGTGTGAGGGCCCCACACATGTAAACAATTGACTACCAAGTCATCTAGGATTGTCTCACTTTTTTCACACTCTAGATCGTGCAGTTAGAGCTATACTCTCAGGATATCCTTCTAACTCGTGCGTATTACGTATTTCAGAGAATTCCTATGAAAATAAAGTACACCAAGAGGACTACATCTACTAGCGATAGAACTGATGATAATGCTGCTCGTGATGGGAATGCTCAGGCGCAAGGAGCCAATTCAAGTATAGCACCACCAGATACCACAGGGCCTGCGAGAGATCCCAGTTCCAATGACTCAAATGTTTAGGGAGCTATTCAGCTGCTCACCCAGATTGTGCCTACTCATGCCTAACGTCATAGAACGACTCCAAGTACAGGTACTAATGGGGAGTCATCCAGTTCCAGGACTCGTGAGTTTCTTCGTATAGACAGAATTTCATTTATGGGATGCAGAAAATATTTCAAGTTATGTGTGTTACTGAGTTAGAGGCAGCTGAATTGGGAGCTTACTAGTTACATGATGTTTCCAATATCTAGTATGAGTCACCGGAGTAGTATCGCGGTGAAGACACACATTTAATGACTTGGGATAAGTTTGTTGATGCTTTTATTGAGCACTTTCTGCCAGTTGAGGTCAAGGAGGCAACATCCGTTGAATTTGAAAAGCTTAAGCAAAATGGCAGGAGTGTTTAGGAGTATTACCTTCAGTTAGTCTCATTCGCAAAGTATGCTCTACACATGGTCCCAGACATGAGGGCTAGAGTTAGATATTTTGTGCATGGTATTGATATACAATGCAACCAATTTTATAGCTCAGAATAGAGAGATGACTATCACAAAGATGGTTGCTTTCTTACAAGGTAATGAGAATAGGATAAATGAGGAAGAAGCATTGCATAAGGAGAAAGACATGGAGTTTAATAAAAGAGCTAAGTCCTCAAGTCATTTCAACCATGAAGGAGGTAGAGGCAGGCAGTTCTTCAAGAACAGAACATACCCCGTTCACAGCCAACACCCCAGCCCTAAATTCTAAGTTTTATAAAAAAGGTCGAAATTTTAGAGCAACGAGCTCACAGTCACAGGTCAGTACGGACCATAGGGGCTTCCAGCACCTTACTTGCAACACTTGTGGTAAAAGGCGCTCATGGGTGTGTCATTCAGGTATGAATGGTAGCTTTGGGTATGACCAGCAGGGGCACTTTTTGAGGGATTGCCCATCGGCAAGACAAGGTACTGGTGGTAATGTAGCTCAGTCCACCACTTCAGCAGCAAATCGCAATTCTCAGGCCCAATCAGGGCATGGTGCGGCTAAGTCTGGTAACACAGGTGGAGGTCCAAACCACTTATATGCTTTAACTGGACGTCATGATATAGAGGCCCGTACATATGTCATCACAAGTATATTAACAGTCTTCACTTTTGATGTTTATGCTCTTATGGATCCACTCTATCATATGTAACCCTTTTTGTTGCTAAGAAATTTGTGATAGAACCAGAAAAGTTACATGAACCTTTTGAGGTATCTACTCCAGTTGGTGAGTCACTTATAGCTAGGAGAATTTATATTGCCCAGTAAAAGTCTATCACCGCATTACAGTAGCCAATCTATTAGAGTTAGAAATGGTAGACTTCGATGTAATCATAAGTATAGACTGGTTGTCTTTATACTATGCCACAGTAGGTTGTAGAACCAAAATTGTAAAATTCAAATTTCCCAATGAACCAGTCATATAATGGAAGGGTAATGCAGTAGCACCCATGGGTAGGTTTATTTCCTATCTTAAAGTCAGACAGATGATATTTATAGGATACATCTTCCATCTAGTTTGAGTTAGGTATGCAGATACCCAGACCCCGACGCTTTAGTCAATACCAGCTATTAATGAGTTCCCATATGTCTTTTTTGAAGATTTTTTCGGAGTTACTTTCGATAGGAAGATTGAATTTGGAATTGATATTCTTCTCGACACAAAGCCAATTTTTATTCCGCCATACAGAATGGCTCCAGCAGAGTTGAGAGAATTAAAAGCTCAGTTGAATGATCTCTTTGATAAGGAATTCATTCGACCAATTGTCTCACCATGGGGTGCACTAGTCTTGTTTGTTCAGAATAAAGATGGGTATTTGCGTATGTGCATTAACTATTGGCAATTAAATAAGGTCACCGTCAAGAATAAATATCCTCTCCCCAAAATTGATGATTAATTTCAGGGTACCCAATGTTATTCTAAGATTGACCTCATATCAAGGGACCATCAGCTTAAGGTTAAGGAAGTTGATATTCTGAAAATCACTTTCAGAACTCGTTATGGTCATTTCGAATTTTGTGTTATGTCATTCGGATTAACAAATTCCCCAACTGCTTTCATGGATCTTATGAACATGGTCTTCAAGCCTTATCTCAATATTTTCATCATTGTCTTCATTGATGATAATCTAGTCTATTCTCGTAGCGAGGCAGATCATGCAAAACACCTCAGAATAGTGTTGCAGACACTTAAAGACTGCGAGCTCTATGCGAAATTTTTCAAGTGTGAATTTTGGATTAAGTCTATAGCATTCTTAGGCCATGTGATTTCAAGAGAAGGCGTCTGAGTTGATTTAAAGAAAATAGATATCGTAAAGAATTGGCCCAGACCCACCTCAGTTTCAGAGATAAAAAGTCTCTTGGGTCTGGCAGGCTATTATAGGTGCTTTGTGGAAAGGTTTTTTTCTGTCTCGGGTCCATTGACTAGATTGACTCAGAAGAAGGTCATATTTTAGTAGTCAGATGCCTGTGAGCGGAGTTTCAAAGAATTGAAATCCAGAATGACTTCTGCTCCAATGTTGACATTTCTAGAGGGAATCGAAGGGTTCGTACTATATTGTGATGCTTTAAGAGTTGGACTTGGATGTGTTATAATGCAGCATGGTAAGGTTATAACTTATGCCTCCAGACAGCTTAAGACTCATGAAAAGAACTATCTGACTCATGATCTACAATTAGCAGCAGTGATCTTTGTGCTCAAGATATGGCGTCACTAATTGTATGGAGTTCACGTGGATATTTTCACATATCATAAGAGCCTTCAATATATTTTCAAACAGCGAGAGTTGTATCGTAGGCAGAGGATATGGCTCGAATTGATAAAGGATTATGACGTGGATGTTCTCTACCATCTAGGGAAAGCAAACCTGGTAGCCGATGCTCTTAGTCAAAAACCTATCGGGAGTTTAGCCCACGTGGAGGAAGGTAAGAGAACCATGACAAAGAAAGTTCATCAACTAACCAGTGTAGGAGTTTGACTTTAGACCCCAAAGATGGTGGTGTGGTTGTTCAGAACAAGTTCGAATCCTCCTTAGTAGCCAAAGTAAATGAGAAACAGTTTAGTGATCCCTATTTGTTGTAGCTGAAGGAGGGGATTCACAAGCATAAGACTACAGATTTTGAACAAGGGGGAGATGACAGTACCTTGAGGTATCGAGGTCGGTTATGTGTACTAGATGTAGACGATCTCAGACAGAATTATGGTAGAAGCGCATAATTTCAGGTATTTCTATCCACCCAGGTTCCAAAAATATGTATCATGATCTTAAGAAAATTTATTGGTGGAATGATATGAAGAGGAATGTAGCCAAGTGTTCAAATTGTTAGCAGGTGAAAGCCGAGCACCAAAGGCCTAGTGGGTTGACTCAAAATATTTATATTCTCATTTGGAAATGGGAGATGATAAAAATAAACTTCGTAACAGGTTTACCTCGCTCAACCCGGAGGCATGATTCGATTTGGGTGATTGTAGATCGATTGACTAAATTAACCCATTTTTGTCAATTAAAACCACAAATTCAGTAGAGGATTATGCTAAGTTGTATATCCGAGAAATTGTCATAATTTAGAGGAACCCAATGTCCATTATTTCGGATCGTGGTGCTCAGTTCACATCACACTTTTAGAAGTCTTTTCAGAAGGGATTATGCACCAAGATAAATCTCAAAATAACTTTTCATTCTCAAACAGATGGTCAGGAAAAGTGTACTGTTCAGACTCTTGAGGATATATTGAGGTCATGTGTTATTGATTTTAAAGGTAATTGGGATGATCACTTGTCTCTCATTAAATTTTCTTACAATAACAGATATCATGCTAGTATCCATATGGCACTGTTAAAAGTTCTATATGAGCGAAGGTGTAGATTGTCAATTGGTTGTTTTGAAGTTGGTGAGGCAACATTGTTAGGACCAGACTTGGTCCATCAGGCTATGGAGAAGGTCAAGTTGATTCATATGCATTTGAAAATAGCTCAGAGTCGCTAGAAGTCCTATTCAGATGTGAGGCGTAGAGATTTGGAGTTTCAAGTTGATGATTGAGTATTTTTTAAAGTTTCACCTACAAACGGTGTCATAAGGTTTAGAAATAAAGGGAAGCTCAGTCCCAGATGTATTGGACCATACATAATTTTAAGGAGAGTTGTCCAAGTGGATTAGGAACTTGAATTTCCACAAGATTTGATTATTGTGCACCCAGTGTTTCATGTATCCATGCTGAGGAAGTATGTGGGAGATCCGTCGTTGATTGTCCCTACCGATTCCATTACATTTAAGGATGGTTTGACCTATGAGGAGATCCTAGTGGCTATTTTGGATTGTCAAATTCAAAAGGAAGTTGCCTCAGTGAAGGTGTTGTGGAGAAGTCAAAATGTCAAGGAGGCTGCATGGGAAGCCGAAGAGGACATGAAGTCCAAATATCCTCACTTATTTGAGGAACAAGAAGAAAATGTTGAAGGTAATCAACATTTACATTCGTACCTCCTATTCAGTTTAGTATTCAGTTTAGTAATTCAGTTCAGTATTAAGTTCAATGCATAGTTTAGTATTCAACTCAGTATTAATGTGTTCATGACAGTTCAGTATTCTCATGTTTCCGCCAATTTATGTTTAAGGTCCAGTCTTATTCTTAACCATGACACATCATTCGAGGACGAATGATCCCAAGGGGGAGATATTGTAACACCTAGTACCATTGGACTAAGAAATTTTCATGATTTAGGGACCTAAGACCCTGTGGGAAGTGTTAGAATTAGAAATTTGATGAAAACAACATTCTTCAGTTTTACGCCCAGAAATATGGACCATAAAACATTTTACGGGTCGTAAAAGCTGTCGTAAAATAGAACTCAAAAATCAAAGTCATGTTAAGGCTTACGGTAGAAATCACGAGCCGTAAAGCCCACCGTAATTATTTTACAGAGAATAAAATTCACCGTAAAAGTCCCGCCGACAGAAATAATATAAATATGCAGTCTTAGTCCCAAAAATTAGATTTTCACTTTTTCCAAGCTCTATAACAAAGGCTCTCTCTTTCCAACAACCTGATATACCAAGGTAAGCCCTTTATATGTAATTCTAACATAATTCTAATAAATTCTAAGTATAATTCAATATTCTTAACCTAGGATTTTCACGATAACCCCAATTCAAGGGTTCGAGGTTCAATCTTTGGGTTTTTACTCCAAAGTTCAGATTTTTAATACAAGGCTAAGAGCGATTAAGGTATGTATAGCTTCCATCTATGTGTGGGAACATCTTTAGTCATCCCCACATCTCGTTCATCAAGATTATTGTAAATTACTTCATGATTTTAGATTGTGCCCAAGTTCATGAAAAGGCTATTGACTTGTGATTTTAAATTCATAGTTGTTCATAATTTTCATTTTGATTGTTGTGAACTCATCATGTAATCAGTATAGACTTATGTTTGATATCCACAAGTCTCAGTTTGGAATACCCAGTACGTTAAAGCTCTAATACCCATAATCAATTCAGTACCTCATGTCCAGTATTTCATGTACAATATCTCATGTTCATAGCAGTATAATCAGTAATCCAGTATCATATTGAGCACATGTATTATGGGCCCAAAGCCACAATTATATATATTATGGGCCCAAGGCCACATATTATACATGTATTATGGGCCCAAGGCCACATTTATATATATTCCTGCGTTCGTTGAGGACTTACCAACCCTTGACTATCCTAACTCGGAAGTCTCTATAACCTCTAACAAGGAATTCAACATCTGGTCTGGACATTATTCTCGCTATCTCTACCCTTTATGGCTTTGATACCAAACTTAGGTTGGGGATCTAAAGGGGATAACAGACACGGAAGGAATCAGGATATAAGGGATTGAAAAATTAAAGGATAATTGAATAATGCAGAAGGTAAATAAAGCTTGACTTACAATTCAAGGTTCCAGTTATGAAAACCATAAATCACAAGGTTCTGCAGGAATTTAAATCAAATAGGCGGTTGAAATGACCAAGTATTTAATGCAAGAATTTAAAGAATTTAAATGCATAAAGTATTTAAAAGATTAGGAGGTAGTACCGTCCATAATCATATTCATTTAAAATAAATTGGAGTTTACAAAGATAATTATCAAGGAGATAAACCTTGGGAATTTCAGGATATTTAGGATCATATGATATGAGTCATATGATATGGGTCATATGAACTGAATTATATGAGTATTTTAGGGGTATTTTAATCTAACCTAAAGGGGTTTTTCTGTAAAAGCTCTCAACTTCTCTCTAGTTTAGAAAGAGAAAGACTTACTAAAAATGACTTATAAAAAGAACTTATGAGACAAAGGGAGAGGGAGTCTCATTTTATAGGAGTTTTACATGGTATTTCAGTAATTAAAAGGAAATCAAACTATTCATCCGCGTCACTATTCATCCGAGTGGAGAATCACTATTTATCCTTTTGGCATTTTCTCGAATTATTGCGGAATCTTTGCTTTTGCTTTTGCTTTTGCTTTTTGCTTTTTGATAGTAACTTTTTCGAGCACTTTCTTTTGTCGGCATTTTGTCTGAACTCTACTCCGAGTATTTTGAATTCTTTTGGCAACTTTCTTTAGAATCCACTGTTGCCAAAAACCGGACTGTCTTTAATATCAATTTCTGGTTCTTCTTCTTCTGATGAAGACCCTTGTTTTGATGAAGACGGTGCAAATTTCAGAATTATGGCTTGCATTTCTTCTGGATTTTTTTGGCCGCTGCAAGCATTGAGGCCATCTGGGATTTTTGTGACAGGAACTGGGTGTGCTCCTTTGTTTGTAGTGGTGCCAGTGGTGTTTGTAGAGGCGCCTGTAAAGGAATGGGTTTCTGGGTATCTAATCATTCCTGGACTTTTTGTGACTTTTTTGTGGTGCGAGGCTTTTTGTTATTTTAAAGCTGTCTGACCATCAAATTTTGAATCTTCTTCGGATAATTGGGATTTTATCTTCCGAATAATCTACGAACCATGTAAATACCCATGGTAGGTGGAATTTTGTATAAAAAGGGTGTAAGGGCACAAATCGTTTTTCTTCCTTAGAGGGTTTAGACAAGGATTTGAAGAGGCTGAAAGATTTAGTGACTTCTGGTTTTTGTATTTCTAGGGTGGATCCGAATTGCTCTCACCATGAATTCCATCATGTTGGTAATTGTGATGGATCACAAGAGGTATCAAAATTGGAAAAGCCAAGTGTGGATTTGGTTGGTATTTTGAATGAAAAAAGAATTGAACCAAGCTTGTTGGCAATCCTAGTAAAAAGAATATTAAAAAATGAGGCATTTTATTTGAAAGTTTCGCAAACTATTTTTCTAAGGACTTGTGATATCACAAGTTTGGATTTTGAAAATCGATTTTTCAGAAATGGTTTTTGAAAATAGTTTTTTCGAAAATCGGTTTTGAGAAAGGGTTTTGGAAATTCTTTCTCTAATTTTATAAAATTATGAGTGCGTTTTTCTTCCGGATGATCTTCTGTCTATGAATCTTGCTTTTGTGGTTTTGGGAATTTAGAGAGATGTTTAGGTATTTTCTCTTGGGGAATTTTCTGGGTTTTTCTCTCTGTTTTGAAGGAATTCACGGGTTAAGAAATCTGGAATAGAATTTATTTCTCCTTTGATGTATTCAATATCAAAATAAAAAATGCTAAGTATTGCTTGCCATCGTGCAAAAACCTGTTTTGATGCAAGGTTTTGAACATCTTTTTGTAAAACTTCTCTAGCACTTTTGCAATCAATTCTGAGTAAAATTTTTTGATTTAGTAAATCACTTTGAAATTTTTGTATGCATAAGACGATGCTCAAAATTTCTTTTTTAATAGTGGAATAATTTTTCTGGGTATCATTCCAGTGGGCAGAAGTATACTGGACTATACACTCTTCTCCCCCCACCCCCGAATTTTGTTTCGAGATCCCTCCATAACCTAAGTCAGAGGCGTATGTTTCTACGACCTTAGGTAGCTGAGGGTCTGCTAAATGAAGACATGGGATTTCTAACACTGTCTTTTTAATATTCTGGACACAAGCAGTATGGTTACTAGTCCATGGAGCAGGGGTTTTCTTAAGTCTGTCATGAAGAGGTTTTTCCATTTTATTAATCTCAGGACAGAAATCTAAAACATAGTTTAGGCTTCCTAGGAATCTCTACAATTGTGTTTTATCAAGGATTTTGTCAGGGAATTTATTAGCAAATTCTAAGGACCTTTCTATAGGGTTTATTTTCCCCTGGGAAATATAATGTCCTAGAAATCTAATCTTTGTTTGAAAAAGGCTCATTTTTGATTTGGAAACTACCAAACCATTTTTCTTGGTAACATAGAAGAAAGTCTTGAGATGTTTGAAATGTTCCTCCACAGAATTTGAGAAGATTAAGACATCATCAATATAAACAATACAGAATTTGGAATAATCATTGAAAATGTCATTCATGATACGTTGGAAATCAGAAGGGGCATTTTTAGACCAAATGGCATTACATTCCACTCGTATTGTCCAAAGGGGACCGTAAAGACGGTTTTGTAACGATCTTTTGCAGAAATTTGGATTTGCCAAAAACCGGACTTCATATCAAATTTTGAAAATATCAAGGCAGAATGTAACTTTTGTAGTAAATCTTTTTTGTTTGGAATCGGATATCTAATCCATTTTAGGGCAGTATTTAAAGGTTTGTAATTAATAACTAATCTGGGAGTTCCTCTTTCTATTTCGGCATTTTTGCTTACATAGAATGCAGCACAACTCCAAGGGGATCTAGATTTGGAAATTAGTTTTTTATTTTCAAGATCTTGAATTTTTTTTCTGCAGTGTTGTTCAAGATCACTATTCATTTGGATAGGTCTTGCTTTTGTAGGGATTTATTTTTCGTCAAAATCCTTTTCGTAAGGAAGATCTACGATATGTTTCTTTCTACTCCAGAAGGCATTTGGAATCTCAGAACATAATTCGGTTTCAAAAGAGTTTTGGAGTTTAGAAATATTGATTTTAAGATCAGGTGATTCTAAAAGAGTTTTTAATCTTTCAAAAGAAAAATCTTTTTTCAGTTCTTGTAGATGGTAAGATTTTCCTTGGATTCGGGCATTTAAACCATCTTCATGTATTGAACAAGCTCTCATTAGGTTGAGACTTCTTGTTTTTGGTTTTGTTATGAAACGGAATTTTAAATTCTTTTTGTTGAATTTAAAAGAAACAAAATCACTATCTACCTTATAAGGGGTGATAAGATTTATGAACGGTGTTCCTAAGATGACGGAACTATGTATGTCATTTGTTAAGACAAATGATGTTTCTATAGAGACACCGTTATTTTCTATTGACGCACAGGTTTTGGAATCAATTTTGATTTTCGTGCTGTTAGCAGCTGCTAATTTCTCACGAGATTTTTCTCTAAACGTTTTTGGTACAATACCAGTTTTTATCAGATTTAAATCAGCACCATTGTCAAAAAGCGCAATAGTTTGAATTCTAAAGTCGCCAGAGAATTTAAGGGTTATTTTTATTAGGTATATTTTTTACGTGATTTGTCGCAAGATACTTAGAAAGTCTTTTGGGATATTCTCTTAATTGGATTCTTTCGAGTTATGAGAATCGGAGTTTTGTGGTGTAGCTTTTGAAAGGATTGCTTTTATTAATAAAGAATCTCTTTTTTTGTTTTTCTTTCAAATCTTTTATATCCGTTTTTACTTGTTTAATCTCCTTTTGAATTTTTTGGATTACTACTTTATCCAAACCTGGTTTTTGAGACTTTTCTCTAATTTTACAAAATCTCGAAGTGTGACCCTCTCTGCAGCATTTGTAGCATGTTATATGCTTATATCTGGAAACGCTCATTTTGGGATTTGTAGTTTTTTGGAATTGTTCCAATGTACTCTTTTTACTGGAATCATTCGTCAGAGTTGCGAGTTTTTTGGAAGATTGCGGAGTATCCGGAACAACGCATTTTGTATTAGAACTGTTGGATGTTCCAATTCTACTCAAATGATTTTGGATAGCCTAAACAAATTCAGACTTGTTTTGCTGGATATTTTTTACGCCATTTTTGGACACCTGGAAAGGTTTAAAGATAGGGCTTTGGCTTTTCTTATCTTTAGTCGTAACGGGATTTACCGTACTGGAAAAGGGATAATCAATGGAATTTTCTGAGGAGTAAAAATCGAACCAGTCAAAGAAAATGATGTTTATCCTATGTTCATTAACAAACTTGTAGAAGTTTTCCTGTATTTGTGTCCTAGTTTTTGAAAAGGTTTTGAAGAACCAAATTCGTTTTTCTAGGTTGTAATTTTCATAAAAATCTTTTTGAAGGAATTTTTTTTCTACTTTGAAATCTTTTTGTAAAACACCAAGTTCGTTTACTAGGTTCTCTGTAATCGAGGAAAAAGTCAGACTAGTAGGTTCCTGGTCCTCTATCTTTTCTCTAACAGTGGGATTTTCATAAACGGGTCTCGGTATTTTGTTTGAGTAATCTACGTTTCGTAGATTGGGTATATCAGACGTAGAACGTCTAGGTTTCTCTTTGTATGGAGTATTTATGACTAAAGGAATTTGTGAAACTCTTCCTAAGTCGAGAGTTTCTACGAAACTGGAATCATCGTATCTACTACTCGTAGATTTTCTATGGAATGATAGACTGACTCTACCATCCTGGTATTGGGTTATTTCTCTGAGACGAGTATTTGGTTGGGAAGTCTCAAGAGGTTCAGGCTTGACAACACCTTCTAAGATCTATTCGTCTGGTAAGGAAATATCCTTCCATCTCATAGGTCTCGGTATAACGGTGTTAGATCTGGAAAGATCGATTTGTAAAAGAAGGGTTTCACCTTTCTTACTATGGTATCTAACTTTTGTCGCAAAAGCTGAAGTCATAGCTTTGTAATGAATTCAGTAAATTATAGCTACGGGAATCGATCCTTCAAGCATTTGGTAATTGTGAGTCTTGATTTGTAAGACCAGGAATTTTTGGATATTTTTGTCATTTAAAGAGACTGAGAAATTTGGGTAACAGTCAAAAGATATTGGTCTTGTGCAGAGACTAGACTCAACAGAACTCAATAAGGAATCTTTGAAATTTGTGAATCTGGCATCACGTAAGACAGCAAGGATTGAGGTGTTTAATCCTTCATTCATTAGGGGTTTTATCCCTATTTGGACTAATCCAATATGGATGTATTTGTAATTTCTTTCTCGGTGTCTTTTCAAGGAACTTTGAGAAAGTAATTGGATGGTTTCAAAAGGTTGAGATAATTGGATATCTCTTTCCTCAGTTTTGATTGTGAAATCGGTTTTGAATAACTGGTATTTTGAATTTTTGTAAATCTGGTCTCGATTTACTCTCGGTATTTCCCAATTAACGATAGATTTGTCAAAATCTTGTATCAAGATTTCTTCAGAGTTTATTATCTTCTTTGAATCCATGGAAGAACATGAACCAAAATCACGCGAAGTAGATCTGTTGAGAAACGGATCCATGTTATGGAATTCCTATTAACAGAGCGTCCGAACTTTCTTCGTCGCTTAGGCCTTTCCGTGGGTATAACTGCCTGCGTTCGTTGAGGACTTACCGACCCTTGACTATCCTAACTCGGAAGTCTCTGTAACCTCTAACAAGGAATTCAACATTTGGTCTGGACACTATTCTCGCTATCTCTACCCTTTATGGCTCTGATACCAAACAGAGACGGAAGATTTGGCAGGAAACAAGAACACTTCTTATATATATATATATATATATATATAGGCCTGAGACCACAGTTTACTATTTCAGTTAATCAGGTGACTCTTCAGTTTAGTATAAGAAGTGTTCTTGTTAATTGCTTTCTTGTCCAGTTATCAGTTATCAATTTTAGTTTCAAATTTAATGTGGTAGCTGCTTATTGATTTGGGTTTCCCTTTTCTCGAGCACCCAACATCTATTTATTCTTTCAGATGTTTTACATAATGTACAATTCAAATGTACTAACGTCTCTTTGCATGTGGCCTACATTTCATGATGTAGGTATTGAGTTTCAGGGAGACGAATCTGCTTAGTAGGATTGCTTCAGTATCAGCTGGTTGGTGAGCCCCTCTCATTTTATTTCAGTAGAGGTACGCCAGGGCCTTATCCTGGTACACATATTCTGTCAGACTCATGTCAAATGTTTCATAGACTAGACTAGTCAGTATGTCATATCAGTATTATTTCAAAACTTATGATATTTTTCAGATATTTCTGCTATAACATAATAACTTATATTTCAATATTCAATTTGCATGTTTTTAATCATCTCTGTAGTATGTTTTGATGCCTGTGTTGATTCAGTAGCCATGTGGTTCGCTCGGTCACATGCAGCCAGGTATCGAGTTTCGTGTTTCGCCCAGGCCATGATTCATAGCGTGATAATATTTTTGGGAGTTGCACAGATTACTGAAAAGGCTCAAACAGCCTGAAACAATGTTGCCAGCGTAGGATAAGGATCGCTCCGCCCAAAGAACAATACCATCATCTTACCCTTTTGTGGAATTATTGAATCCATCATGTCATGTTCATGTCTCGTACCCTGGCATGGTACGAGATGGCTTAGCTTATTAGGCAGAGATCAAACGCCATGTTCACACGTAGTAGTTACATGTCAGTTTTATCAATACTCTCCCACAAATATACAGATATATAGATTATATGCATGTTATCATACTCATATTTGATTATATCCATGTTCATATTCAGTTTTAGTTTCATGTTTCTATTATTTCATATGCATGATTATTATTTTAGTCTCTTTACATATAGTACAATTCAAATGTACTAACGTCTCTTTGCCCGGGGCCTACACTTCATGGTGCAGGTACTGCGTTTCAGGATGATAGATTTGCATGATGGGACTTCACTTGTATCAAATATTGGTGAGCCCCATTTCCTTCGGGGTATCAGTTGGTTATTTTTCATGATTATACTTTAGTGTAGCGGGTATGCCAGGGCCTTGTCCTGGTAGACAGTTTTACAGTCAGACTCATGTTTAAGAGGTTTCATAGACTAGACTAGTTTAGCATGTCATGTCAGTATTATTTTTCAAACTTATCATGTTTCCAGATAGTTCCGCTATAAGATTTCAGATTTCATTTCATTGATCAGTTTTTACATGTTTTAAATCATTACTGTTGCATGATTTTGATGCCCATGATGATTAGCAAGTCGTGTGATTCGCTCGGTCACATGCAGTCAGGCACTAAGTGTTGTGTTTCTCCCAGGCCATAGTTCATCGCGTTACAAAACTTGGTATCAGAGCCTAAATTTAAGTGTCTTAGGGAGTCTATTAAACCGTGTCTAGTGAGGTCTCTTTTATATGTGTGAGGCACCCACACATGTAAACAGTTGACCACCAAGACATCTAGGATTGTCTTACTTTTTTCATACTCTAGATCGTGCAGTTAGAGCTATACCTTCAAGATATTCTTCGAACTCGTGTGTATTACGTATTTCAAAAAATAGATGCAAAAAGGAAACCATCTACAAACAAGAGGGATGCTACTTATGCTTCTCGTGAGGAAGATACTCAAGCTTAGGGAGCCAATTCGGGTACATCACCCCCATCCGATACCACATGGCCTGCGGACGTTCGTATTCCAGTTTTGCCGCCCAGTTCCATTAACTCAGATATTCTTGGAGCTATTCATCTTATCAAACAGATTGTAGCTAGACAAGCCCAACGTCATGGAACGAATTCAAGTATATGAGCTAGTGGGGAGTCATCCAGCTTCAGGACTCAAGAGTTTTTGCATATGGACCCTCCGATATTCACAGGGTCTAGTTATGCATGCTACCGCGATAGAGGAAGCATATTTAGGAGCTTATCAGTTATAGGATGTTGCTAATATCTGGTATGGGTCATGTGAACAGTCCCGAGAGGAAGATGTGTCTCCTACAACTTGGGATGAGTTCATTGATGTTTTTATTGAACACTTTCTGCCAATAGAGGTCAGGGAGGAAAATACCATAGAATTTGACAAGCTCAAGCAGAATGGCAGGAGTGTGCATGAGTATTATCTTCACTTTGTTTCTTTGGACAAGTATGCTCCACATATGGTTCCAGACATGAGGGCCAGAGTTAGGCATTGTGTGTATGGTCTTGATCCCTAGTTGTTCGATACTTCTAATATTTCTGCTCAGAACAAGGAAATGACTATTACCAAGATAGTAGTGTTTGTACAAGGTAATGAGAGCAGAATACATGAATAGGAAACATTACAGAAAGAGAAAGATAAGGGGTTCAATAAGAGAGCCAAGTCTTATAGTCACTTCAGTCATAGGGGAGGTAGAGGCAGATAATTCTTTAAAAATAGGTCATTAGGACATGCTTCATCTTCAGTCAGTGCTCCAGCCCCAAAGTTTAGGAATGATCATAAGAGGCAGAACTTTAGAGCATCAGGCTCCCAGTCACAGGCTAATATGGGTCAAAGTACCTTTAGTAATCCAGTTTGTGGTAAGTGTGGTAAGAGTTGCATGAAGGAGTGTCGCATGGGTATGGATATCTGTTATGGGTATGGTCAGTGAGGTCACCTTTAGAGATTCTGTCCATTAGTGAGGCAGGGTACAGGAGGTAATGTGGCTGAGTCCACAAATTCAGCAACTCCTCGCAATTCTCAGGCCAAATCAGGGCATGACAGTAAGTTCGGTAACACATGCGGAGGTCCAAACCGCTTGTATGCACTATCATGTTGTCATGATACAGAGGCTCGTGCAGATATTGTCACAAGTATATTAAATGTTTTCACTTTTGATATTTATTCCCTTATAGATCCTGGATCCACTCTATCATATGTAACCCCATTTATTGTTAAGAAATTTGGGATAGAACCAGAAAAGTTGCATGAACCCTTTGAAGTATCCACTCCAATTGGAGAGTCAGTTATAGATAGACAAGTATATAGGAGTTGTCCAGTTAAAGTCTATCACTGCATTACAATAGCCGATTTGGTAGAGTTAGAAATGGTAAACTTTGATGTAATCATGGGTATGGATTAGTTGTATTTATGTTACGCCGTAGTAGGCTGTAGAACAAAAATTATCAGTTTTGAATTTCTTGGTGAACCAGTCGTATAATGGAAGGGTGATGTAGTAGCACTCATAGGTAGGTTTATTTCCTATCTTAAAGCCACAAAGATGATATCCAAAGGGTATATTTATCATCTAGTTCAGGTTAGGGATGTAGATACCCAGACCCCAACACTTCAGTCTGTGCCAGTTGTTAATGAGTTTCCAAGAGTCTTTCCTGAGGATCTTCCCAGAGTTCCTCCCGATAGGAAGATCGACTTTGGAATTTATTTACTTCCTGAAACTAAGCCGATATCTATTTTGCCATATAGTATGGATCCAGTAGATTTAAGAGAACTACAAACACAGTTGAAAGATCTCTTTGATAAGGGGTTTATCATACCAAGTGTCTCACCTTGGGGTGCACCTGTCTTGTTTGTTCGAAAGAACGATGGATCTTTGCCTATGTGCATTGACTACCGGTAGTTGAACAAAGTCACCATTTAGAATAAATATCCTCTTCCCATAATCGATGACTTATTTTACCAACTTCAGGGTGCCTGGTGTTATTCCAATATTGACCTCAGATCAGGGTACCATCAGCTTAAGGTTAAGAAAGTAGACTTTCCGAAAACCGTCTTCAGAACTCGCTATGTTCATTTCGAATTTTGTGTCATGTCGTTTAAATTTACCAATGCACCAGTTGTCTTCATGGATATTATGAACATGGTCTTCAAGCCTAATCTCAACCTTTTTGTCATTGTCTTCATTGATGATATTCTAGTTTATTTTTGTAGTGAGGTTGATCATGCAGAACATATTAGAATAGTGTTGTGGACACTTCAGGACTGCCAGCTCTATGCAAAAATTTCCAAGTGTGAATTTTGGCTAAATTCAATGGCATTCTTAGGCCATGTGATTTCAGGCAAAGGCGTCTAAGTTAAGTTTTAGAAAATAGACGTTGTAAAGAATTGACCCAGACCCACCTCAGTTTCCGAGATAAGAAGTTTCTTGGGTCTGACCTTAAATATATTTATTGGTGGAACGATATGTAAAGGAATGTGGCGAGTTTTGTAGCCAAATATCTGAATTGTCAACATGTCAAAGCGGAGCTCCAGAGGCCTGGTGGGTTGGCTCAGAATATTGATATTCCTGATTGGAAATAAGAGATGATAAACATAAACTTCATAACATGTCTACCTCGCTCATCCCGAAGGCATGATTCGATTTGGGTGATTGTGGACCGACTTATTAAATCAACCCACTTCTTTCCAGTCAAAACCACAGATTCAGCAGAAGATTATGCTAAGTTGTATATTTGAGAAATTGTCAGGCTTTATGGGACCCCAATGTCCATTATTTTCGGATCATGGTGCTCAGTTCACAACGCACTTTTAGAAGTCTTTCCAGAAAGGATTGGGTACAAACGTAAATCTCAGCACAACTTTTCATCCTCAAATAGATGGCTAGGTAGAACTTATTATTCAGACCTTTGAGGATATGTTGAGGGCCTGTGTTATTTATTTTAAAGGTAATTGGGGTAATCACTTACCTCTCATTGAATTCACTTATGATAACAGTTATCATGTTAGTATCCAAATGACAACGTTCGAAGCTCTGTATGGGCAAAGGGTAGATCGCCAATTGGTTGATTCGAAGTTGGTGAAGCAGAATTATTAGGACCAGACTTGGTCCATTAGGATATGGAAAAAGTCAAATTGATTCAGGAGCATTTGAAAATAGCTCAAAATCTTCAAAAGTCCTATTCGGATGTGAGGCATAGAGACTTAGAGTTTCAAGTTGATTATTGGGTGTTTCTGAAAGTTTCACCTATGAAGGGTGTCATGAGGTTTAGAAAGAAAGAGAAGCTCAATCCCAGATATATCGGACCATATAGGATTCTGGCGAAGAATTGATCAAGTGGCTTATGAGCTTGAATTGCCACAAGATTTAATTGCTGGAATTTGCAACACAACATAAGTAGAAGCATGCTATGCTAGCATAGAATAGTTGTACTGAGTGAAAACCGCTTTTCTTAGGATGAACAGTATAAAGATATTCTTCGTCGATAACAAGCCTTTCCTTTATTCATAAAGAAAGAGAACCGGAAAGCTTTGATGTGAGGAAAGTCAATTTATAAAGACAAACTAATTCTCTCTCTTCTTCGTATCGCTTTATCTAAGATCCAGTTAACCCAATGCAAGACAGAGGGATCTAGAAAAATCATTTTAGCTAAAAATTCATATTGGGTCGGATTAGAACGAATCTTTTGATAATCTGTAAAAAAAAACTCTATCTATTTTTAGAAAATTAGAAGACAAGAACAAAAAACAAAGAAATAAAGAAAAATAATAAAGTTTATTATCATACATATCTTTCTCATGTAGGAGATGAATAAATCCATTTATTTAGTGGGATGACTCTAAAAGATAACGAGGTGATTCTGGTTAAACCGGGCATTCCTCAGAGGCCCAAAACTCCCATTAAGAGAAAAATTATAGCTGAGTACGGACATTTCTTTCCTCCCCACATGGCTAGAAGTAGATAAACAGGAATTAATTCTAACTCCCAAATGATGAAAAAAGGTAAAAGGTCCTGGGATGAGAATGATCCAATTTGACCATTGTACATTGCTAACATGATAAAATGGAATAATCGAGAATCTTGAGTAACTAGACTCAAAGGCGCAAAACAATTATTTAGAAACTATTTCAAGCAAATGTGCATTCCGTCCTTTTTTTTCTTGACAGAATAACCCCCCCCCCCTACGTATTTTTTCTTTTAATATCTCTAGACTGATTAAACCAATTTTCCGAAACTGGGCAGGTAAATAAGGAGAATTCGAGATTCTAGAGTTTAGAGAAGAACAACCAAAAAGTGAAGAGAAAAAAGAAAAGGACAAAAAAGGGGAGACTAAAAGCAAAAAGAAAAAAGCACGGATAGCGATAGCCGAATCCTAGGATAGCATTCCTTTTGCATAAATAATAAGAGGTTCCATGTTAATAACTCAATCAATTCTTCGAAAATATATATTATTACCTTCATTGATAATAGCCAAAAATCTCGGGCGTATATTATTCTTGCAACTTCCTAATGGTCTGAAGATTTGGTGGAATGGTGTCTTATTGGGAATAACAAGAGCATCTCTCAATACTCAAAGTTTCATATCTGATGTAAGTTTTCAAGAAACTGCATCCCCTGAGGGAATTGGACATGATAATTTTTAATCATCCGACTCGAGCAAGAATAAAAAAAACCAAATGAATCCATATAAAATATATATTGGTACCCATATTTACACATACACATACATGATATATGAATGGTTTAATATAAGAACATTTTGACTGTATTCGTTTTTACTGAGTTTCAAGTATTCATTACAAAACAAAGAATTATGTTCTTACAAGTAAATACTCAAGACCCAAGTAGGCTTACAAATCATATCATGATATGATCAAGTACTTTTTGGGTGTGGAGATATCTATAATATCCGTCTTTCTTCGCTTTTATTATTTTATTGTCGTTCTATGTTCTATTCGGGGCAACACATGTTGTGCTCTATGAAAACATAATTTCAATTTTCTATTCAATTTAAAATTCAAATTGAAGTATGATACTTTTCTGATATCTAATAATTTTCTATCGGGAACATATATAAATAATATATATCCGTCTAACAATTTCTCTTGGGGGGTTTACATATACTCATAATTGTTGTCATAATTAATAATTAAATTTGAGAAGGGCTTTTTGATTGAAAAAATTTATACTACTTACTTATATATCAAGTTGTATTTTCTTATTTAATTTGGAAAACAAAATTAGGAGATTCAAATCCAAGAATCAGTCATGCATTCTAAGTCAATAGTTAATGGTTCCTATTTTTAGAAAGTTGAATTTTGAATTTTGCGACTAAAAATCCACATTTAATTTTTCAATAGAAAGGTAAGAAAAAGTTTTGAACATTATGAATTTTGAGATAGACTCAGTCGAAATTTAAAGGATGTATCAAACCCAATCAAAAGGAAAGAAGGATTAGGATTTCTTTGACTTTTTGAGCTGGGGATCCCACTCTGGAAATGGAGATACCCACATTAATAGCAGGTCTAATTCCAAAATTGAATAGGTCGGCGGATAAGAAGATTTATCCATCAGTAATGGAAATTACATTAGTAGGAATATAAGTCGAAACATCTCCCGATTGGTACACCCAGTATTTCATGTATCTATGTTGAGGAAATGTGTGGGAGACTCGTTGTTAGATGTCCCTACCTAATCCATTACAGTTAAGGATGGCATGACTTATGAAGAGGTCCCTGTGGCTATTTTGGATCGTCAGATTTGCAAGTTGAGAACTAATGAAGTCACCTCAGTGAAAGTGTTGTAGAGAAGTCAGAAAGTTGAGGAGGCTACATGGGAAGCCGAAGAAGACATGAAGTCCAGATATCCACACTTATTTGAGGAGCAAACAGAAAACGAACAAGGTAAATACCTGTAGTATGCATGTCATTTCTCTTGCGCATTCATGTCTCATATTTAATATTCATGTATTTAGTACTCATGTTCCATGTCCCCATATTCATATTTTCATGTAATCATGGCAGTTCAGTCCCTATGTTTCATGTCATATTTCTTCACGTCCATGTACTCATGCCATATCCAGTTTTATTCTTAACCATGACCCATCATTCAAGGAGGAATGATTCCAAGAGGGAGATATTGTAATACCTCGTACCTTCAAACTAAGCCATGTTCACGATTAAGGGGTGTGGGAAGCCAAGACGGGGAGTTAAAGTTCAAAATCCAATCTCAGTTCTATGAATCCGATTTTACGCCACAAAGATACGGACCATATAAATTATTACGTCCCGTAGTTATGAGCCGTATAAATTTCTCTTGAAATTGACGATGAACAGTAAATTACATGGACTGTATAATATTAAACGGTCTGTCTTGTTTTACCGTAACATTCGATCCAACTTTTAGCAGTCACTCACTGGTTGCATTTGGGTAAAAAAAATTATACGGTCCACACCTGGACCGTAGAAAAAGTTACGGACCACCGATTCCAACCGTAAAAGTCTGACGAACTAATTAGTATAAATATGCAGACTTAGTTCTAAAAATTAGTTTTCTTATTTTTTTCAAGTCCTAGAACAAAGTTCTCTCTTTCCATCATCCTCATAACTCAAGGTAAGTCCTTTTCATGTATTTTCACGCGATTCTAATCAAGTATACTTAATTTATAAGTGAAATCATTGATTCTTAACCTATGGATTTTAAGAAAACCCAATCCAAGAGATTAAAGTTCAAGCTTTGGGTTTCTTCTTCAAATATCATATTTTTATTATAAGTATTGGAGCGAATAAGGTATGTAGAACTTCTATCCACGTATGGGAACATCATTCTTCTTCCCCCACGCCACGTTCATCCATGAAACCATGAATTTCCATAACTTAGGATTTTATTTCAAGTTCATGATAATCTTAAACTACATGTAGCATGATATACCATGTTTGTATTACTAATTCATTTTTGTATTCTTGATATTCCAGTATGGTTGTTGGGAATCCGTCTGTAATCCATGAATACCCATGTCTTACATTTCATGGGTCCTTAAACACGAATCATGAACTCATATTATTCAATTCCATGAATTCTACATGTTTTCCATATTTTAAGTATATTATGTTCATGCTGTATCTTATACTTATCAACCATGTTTACAAGTCATAATTTTACAAACCATGAGCTTTCTAGCCAATTATATTTCATGTTCATATTTTTTAGAGTTACACAATTACTGAGAAGGCTCAGACAGCCTGAAATTACGTTGCCAGCATAGGATAAGGATCGCTCCGCCCAGAGGACGATACCTTCATGTCATGTTCATGTCTCGTACCCCGGTAAGGTACGAGATGGCTTAGCTGGTCGGGCAGAGATTAGACACAACGTTCACACGTAGTGGTTACATGTCGGTTTTGTTAATGCTCTCCCACAGATAAACAAATTTTATGCATGTTATCATACTCATGTCAGATTATATCCATGTTCATGTTCAGTTTCAGTTTTATGTTCCTATTATTTCATGTGTTTGATTATTCTTTCAATTGCTTTACATGCAGTACAATTCAAATGTACTAACGTTCCTTTGCCCGGGGCCTGCACTTCACGGTGCATGTACTGAGTTTCAGGACGACGGATCTGCATGCTAGGACTTCACCTGTATCAGCTATTGGTGATCCCCATTTCATTATGGGTATCAGTTGGTTATTTTTCATGATTATACTTTAGAGTAGAGATATGTCAGGGCCTTGTGCTGGTAAAAAATTGTGTAGTCAGACTCATGTTTCAGAGATTTCATAGACTAGACTAGTTTAGCATGTCATGTCAATATTATTTTTCAGACTTATCATGTTTTCAGATATTTCCGCTATAAGATTTAATATTTCATTTCATTGATCAGTTTTTACTTGTTTTATATCATTATTGTTGCATGCTTTTGATGCCCATGATGATTAGCAAGCCATGTGGTTCGCTCGGTCACATGCAGTCAGACACCGAGTGTCGTGTTTCGCCCAGGCCATGGTTCGGGTCGTTACATTTTCCTCCTCCTTTGCCTTCTTATTTGACACTTATTGGTGTTTGTGCGATGGGTTGGTGCTCTAGTGATGGCTGGATGGTGGAGCTACGGTGATTTTTAGTGGAGAGATGACGGTGTTATGGACTTTGAAGGGAAGAATGAGACGCATTTATATTTAGGTTCTGTATATCCCCTGTGTATTTATGTGTCTCATATACATTCTTGTATATTTGTTTGTGATATTTGCACGTGATATGCAGTGTCACAGTGAGTTTTTCAGGTCGATTTTAATTTGAATTTTACTTCAAGTCAGTCTTTCTAAGTTTTGTGTATAACTTCATCCAAGTGTTTTCAACGAATTCCAACCACAACCAGTTAAAAATTAACTAAAAAGTTTCAGTTTTCAAATTGAAGTTTTAAATTAGTCTTTAATGGTGTGTTGATGAGTGAAAATAGTGTAGAAAATGATTGTGGTGATGAGAGAGGATAGGGATAGGGATAGTAGCGGTGTTCGAAAGATGTGTAGGAAGAAGGTATCAATTTCTTGATAGTTTTTGTAGTGACAAAGTGTGGAAGTGGGTTTTTAAGCTGTCATTGACAAAATTGTTCTTGACTATTGATTACGAAATTGAATTGTCGGTTAAACGTGCGCCAATTATTATTTTTTACCATGGTACATCTATATCAATTTTCTCATTTTTTTACTAATACCATCATGTACCCAGAATTTACTACACCGACTTATTCAAATTCCCACACTTAGGGCATATTTAAGAGGAACAACTCTCTATTAGGGTTGGCAATGGATCGAAGGTGGATCGGGTGGAGCTTAATCCGCCTCCACCCGCCAACGATCCATCCACCACCCGACTCATCCATCACCCTATTTTTTTTAATCCACATCCGATCCATACATCATCCACGGGTGGATCGGGTGCTTCGCGGATGAAAGCGACGAAGACTTATGAAAATTGATCGATACTCAAGTCTTATAGGTAATTTATGAAAGTTAATAAATATGTCAGTTCAAATTTTACAAAAATGAACTTTACTTTGTTCATTTTATTGGAAGTAGAGAATTGTACGGATTAATTCGAGAATGGCAGAACTTCTATTTTTGTTTCCCACTCGGTGTAGTAGGGCCTGTATTGGGTAGTAGATTTATAGAATCTAATTTGTATGCAATGCGGAGTGGATTTACAAACTTTAATTTGAACAATTGGTAGAATATTTATAGACTTCATTGTTACTGTTGATTTTCAGGTAAGATGTCCTAATTTCGCTCCTTACCACGAAGCAACATATATGTATCAATAAAAAAGGAAGCAATTACTCTGTCAAATCTATTTCTAAGAAACGTAAAAAGAAGGGTCTGGTAAACCCACAAAGTTGCATTTGATTATATCAAATGTTAAGATAAAATAAAAATCATCAATCCTCCTAGTACTGTGAGTTCATATTTTTATGTGAAAACGATCAACATTTGTTTTTTCCCTTTCTTATGTTGTTCAATGTACGTTTTACTTGATCAAACTTAGAGTGGTATAATTAGCAGATAAAAATATAATTTGTTCAATCTGTTTAAATTTGAACGAGTTAGTGACCCACATATTTCTTAACTCAAGTTTGAGATTTCAAATTTTAAATGTAAAAGTTGACCACAAGTTTATATTTTGTAAAAATAGATCCATAAATTGGTAGATATAATTAGCAATCATGTTTATCAATTATTTATATCAAATATTAAAAGATCTACAAGAGGGGTGGATTGAAAATAATTAATTTATAACAGGTGGATGGGTGGGTCGGGTGGTGGGTTGAATGTATGTCCACCCGAATCCGACCCAATCCGTCACCCGATTAAAATCCATGTTTTGTCGGATTTTCGTCCATTTAATCGGGTCGGGTGGATCGGATATCCATCGGGTTAGGATGAAATTGCCAGCCCTACTCTCTATCAAGATTTTATGCATTTCTAAGGTTCGAACCTGAAACTTCTCGTTAAGGATGGAGATATTCCGTCCATTCCACAACATCACTTGGTGGTGAAGCATAGTAACGTTATAAACACTGATTTGTAACTCTTCTCTTTACCGTCCTATTATATCACCCGAGATGAAAAAAAAAAGAGAAAAGACTTGAAATTACCATTTTTATCATGTTAGAGTGACAATACCAATTGAAAAGAAACAAACAAAAAAGATCATTTTGATTTGTTTGGCTAGTCAAAAATTTTGAAAGGTAATTTTTCAAGTAAATCAATAAGTTTCATAACTAACATTACACTCCTCACCATTCTCCAATACACCTTATCTCACCGCCACCCCCGTAGCCCCCACCTCCATCACCCCTACACACCTACCCCTACCTTCACCCCTAATGTTGCCTAGATTATATATAACTGATTTTGGGATCATATTTCTTGCTTACTTACGCAAAATTAGAAAGTTAGTAAGAAAATTAATTATTTTTCATAAAAATAATTTCATTTTATTATATCAAAGAAACCCTTTATGATATTTTTTGTTTAATTAGTTGATATTCGGAATCTGCTAATTCGATTAATTCATATTTCACCGACAGGGCCTATTAAGGGAGTACCGTTTTCTACCAAGTATTTTATTATTTTCATAATTTAAATCCAAAATTTTTAATAAAGAAAAAAATTGCATACATCTCACCGTATCCCTAAATGATCTGATTTAACGATACCAATGAGCACCCCTCTTCTTAGATGTTTACACGGAAAGACACTAAAACCTAATAGGATGTGATTTTGGGTTTAGCTTTATATTAGTGTTAGCTTTAACGCAAAAAGGAAATTGAATTATCCTCAAAGATGAAAGAAAACAACAAATAAATTACTAGTATAATATAGTTGCTACTTGCAACAGATGGTAAATAGTAAATACTACTAAATTGGAATTAAATAAAGAAAAAACAAAAGGAAAAGAATAATAAAGCAACATAACTGCCTGAATAAATGCCCCCAAATGATGCAATTCTTGGACAGAGCTAACAGTCAGTCAGCCATAAATAACGCAAACGGAGTATGACAGGTTGAGTAAAGAATCCGGAGGGGCATTTTAGTCCTTCATTAAGTAATTTTATTATGTGGGGCCACCCACACTAGCAATCCAAAATTGGGCGGCGTTTGAGAGGAGAGAAGAGCAACTGGTTGGCACCCCAACGTGCATCAATGGTTTGTGAAGGGGAAAGTCCGAAGGCGAAATCCCCCACTATCAGAGGTCATTTGGCCAGGTGGGATATAAATCGAGGGATATGTGCGAGTGATAACCCTGCAAGGGAGAGGACCAAAGGGACACGAATCCAGCAACAACCCTTGCAATATTTCAGCAAAGACTGTCACCACACGGATTCGAACCCGTGACGTCGGAGTGATTGTACCTCAATCACTTTGTCATTTATCAACTCGTCTGTGCCCGTGGGGGCCATGCTAATGACAGACAAATCATAGGTAAGAAGAAGAAGAAAAATAACAAATAAATAAATTACACGATGGAAAAAAAGTATTTTAAAAAATCTCTTTGTATTTTTGTTTTAGTGTCATTTGTAAATTTTGGCTAGTTAATGCGATCAATATTTCAAGAATGAAATCGTACGTCAATTTATTTATGAGGTAATATTAAAGTTGTTTCCAATTAAGATGAAACACTTACAAGTGGATTTCTTTCTTTTTATTCAAAAAGATCTACTTGTCACAACATCATTTTTTTTTGTCTATTTCTTCTTTACAATAATAGGCAAAGTTGTTAATATATCTTATAATATCCCCAACATTTCCCATTAGGTATTTGTTTGATTTAAAAGAATTTCCGTTATCAAAATTTTAAAATATTTTTATTTTAAAATGATCTTAACGGCTGAATTTTCAAATTGTTGATTGTTGAGATAGATTAGAAGCATTTCATTCGAGTTGCTTGTTCTCAATCCTTAACCTATCATGATCTTATTTCAATTTTATTTTCAATTATTCAGTTAGATCAAATTAGAACATAGTTTAAGTTGCAATTTTTTTTCATACAATAGAACATTGAAA
Source organism: Anisodus acutangulus (assembly GCA_029783415.1). NCBI lineage: Eukaryota > Viridiplantae > Streptophyta > Magnoliopsida > Solanales > Solanaceae > Anisodus > Anisodus acutangulus. The sequence goes on along the minus strand of CM056493.1, from coordinate 43,812,243 downwards.
GGGGAAAAATACGTTTACATAGCAGTATACAGGAAGTGTGTTCTTTTGTTCAGCCAATCTGAATGTATTTATTTTGAATACAATTATTTGGGTAAAATTTGAAAAAGTTAAGCATTTGTCTAGCCAGTTTAGTCAAGCTTCTAAAACCAATTTATTTTGAAAAGTGTTTTTCAAGAAAATACCTTTGGTGAAAAACAGTTTATTTTTTGCTAATTAATTTAAAAAAATATTTTTAAACATCAATTACTGTTTGGCCAAACATTTAAAAAGTGTTTTTAGTGTACAACAACAACAACATACACAGTGCAGTCCCACAACGTAGGGTATGGGGAGGGTAGAGTGTACACAGACCTTACCTTTACCTTGGTAGGTAGAGCAGTTGTTTTCGCGAGATCCTCGGCTCAGGACAAGCAAAGCAGAAGAAAAAAAGTCAGACCCGGTTAAAAGGTTAAAGCAGTATGAAAAAGAAAAAAAGGAGCAGTGACTATCGCAGATAAAAGAGATAAACCAAGTACATTAAAGAACGCATAGCAGAAGAAATAAAACTACAGAGAACTATAAAGCAATACTACACATATTCATATGATATGCTAAGTGGGTCTATAGTAAAAACACTACAACTATCAATTTGTAAGTGTAGATAGGACTAGCTTCTGTCAGTCTCCAAAATTATTTATTTTCTCTCAAAAACTTTATGAAACACTTCTTTTTTTAAAAAAATAAAATAAGCACTTTTGATCTCGTACGAACTTTGAGCGAAATAGGCTAGTAGTTGAATTTAAAAGTTTGGACTGGTATTGGTGTCTAAAAATGAGGTAGAGTCAGCCCAATAATTGTAAAAGAAAACCCTAATTTAATCGGACAATACTTTACTAAAAAAGAAATACACTCATTTAATTCAACGATAACTCTCTTTTTTTTTCCCATTAAATATTATAGGAATAATAATGGCTATCTTTAAATAAGGAAAATAAAATAAAGTCAGAGAAAGGGCAAGTTGTGGGGCAGTATTATATGATGTCGAGGGAATAGGCAATAGCTGGGGTGTGTGTTTACATTGCTGGACTGTCTAGTATATAAAGGAGCCCTTATACCGTCACTTTTCTCAACCAAAATACAAACACGCACATAGAGGCTAAATTAAACCTCTATTACACCCCTGTCCGCCGTTCTAATCCCCAAATCAAAACAACACCCAGAAAATTCTAGTGTTCAATGAATCGAATCAATATTAGTACTGACTGAAATCAATTAATCAATCGTTTTTTTGGGTTCTTTGTTTTTTTGTGGTTTGATTATTGGGTGGAGCAGAGATGGCTAAAGCTATCAGCCTTGAAGAGATCAAAAATGAGACTGTTGATCTGGTGAGCCTTTTTTTCCTTCATCTTTCCGCTTGTTATTTTGTTTACCCTCTCCAAACTCCACTATGTGGAATTACGCTAGATGTTTATTTTAATTTGTTTATGAATATTGCTAGATATCTCAATCCTCCACAAACAAAAAAAAAGGAAAAAGAAAATTGAGGAAATCTCGAATTTTGATTTTCTTCGTTTATTTCCTTTTAATTAAAATACAAATTGAATGCGATGAGAAATGATATGCTAAAGCAAAGCATGCTTGTTTTTAACTTTTTTTTTTCTCTTTTTCAAGCAAATAGGTTTTCAACTGAAGTAACCATTATTTTCTATTGGCTTGCTAAACTTTTTTACTTGGCTATTTTCCTAAAATTTGGAACCAATTTGATTTTATATATATTCTCTAAATAAATTTCCAGTGTATACATAGTATATAAGTGTATGTCTTTTTGTGTTTGTATTCTATATGCATCTACAGAATAGAATTTGTCATATCTGTAGACACACTTTCACATCTGTGTTGGTTGCGGAGTCTTAATTTTATTGAAAAATAAATACACAAAGAAATCGGGAGAATTTTAACATCTAATATATTCCTTCAATTTCAAAAGAGTTGTCATGTGCCACTAATTTGACTAATTTTAAAAAATATATTACACTCTATCAATTCAATATTTTAAAATTATAATTTAAAAATTATATGAAAAATACTATAAGTGACAATTCTTTTTATAATTAATATGATGAAAAATCATTTTAAAATACTTGTTAAATATAATTTGGTACAGAGGAAGTATGTATATAAAAAAAATTGCCCTTGCGTCCAACTAACTCCTAACCTTTTATGTATGGATCTGTGTATTAGATGTGCATGGGTTACGTACCACTGTATTTTCCAATAATGATAGTGTCCAAATCAAATAATGTAAATTACATCAAATATTATGATTTATGTTAAGTTACTTATCATAGAACTACTTTTTGGCCTGAATGTTGTTGCTCTTGTTTTTATGTTTTTTTATTTATAAGATCAAATTTCTTTCATTCCGAATTTGCCCAGATTGAATATGGATAGTTGAATGTAGATGTTGAATACTAGATGAGAGAGTATATATTATTTAATTTTGGTGTATATGAGGGTTATATAAGATCTGACATCATGATTATTTCTTAAGTAATGGCATACATGTTCACATGTTCATACATATATAAAGTTTAAAGAAAAATACAAAAAATAGTAAAAATTTAAGGCTATGCGAGAATATTATTAAAGTTTTGCCTTTTTCTTGTTTATTAATCATGCTCACAAAAAGATTGTTATTCCTTCAATCTTCATTCACGTGTTTGTTGGTTAACATGAACTGTCATAGCACGATAAAGACAGAAATATAAACAAGAAAATAATAAATACAAAATTACCCTTATATCCCCAATAAGAGAAATCAGAATCGTTTTTTTATGGCCCCAAAAAGTCAAATGAATTTTAGTATCTGATTCTACAGTTCCTCTTTCCTCAGAGTATGCTGACCAATCATTATCATTATCATTATCATTATCATTATCATTATCATTATCATTTTAGTGGAACACTTTTGCAAGTAATAAAAGGAGAAAATGAATTTGAATACCATTTTCTGAATTTATCAACCTAAAAATATGGGAAATCAAAGGGAAATAATTTCGTGTAACAATTACTATATGTTTTGAAATCCTCAATTTTTTACTCTAATGCTTTTTTTCATTTTTTTAATATGTACTTAGATCAATTCAATTGAAAGCATAAAAAGAGAACTACAAATAAAAAAGACTTAGTTTTTTGTACTTTTAAGATAATCCCACAAGTGGGGTCTTGAAATGATAGAATATACGCAGATCTTACCCCTATATCAAAGAGGTAGAGAAGCTATTTCTGAAACACCCTCGAAAATTAAAAAATATTAAGTAAGAGAAAGAAATATTGTTTTATGGCACTAAAGAGCGGTATAGCTATCAATAAAATTGAAATATACAGAATTTCTTATGTAACTAATGAAAACGAAAAAGAAATATTTATTATTTATTTATTTGATAAGTAAAGTTTTTTATTTAATTTTTTTATTAGGGGGAAGGGGTTTGTTAATGCAGTTTATAGGTTAAATCATGTCTTTTAGTGAAAGTTTGAGTCTGATTAATATTCAAGGGAATTTCTTTTGTACTTTTTCCGTGGTACCTGCACTTGGTATGTATGGATAGTTGAGATTTGGGAATTTCAACCTTATTAACGGCTCTGACTTAATTCTTATTTCTTTTTCATATTTTCCATTTTTTTGCCTTACCTTTTTCCTTAAATAAGGGTCTGACTATTGACTACTGACACCTTTTCTTGGATTCCACAATTAATTTCTATTAATAAAACACAATTAAATATATTAACCCCTCAATTTGGTCGAAATTTCAAAGATGCCCCCATTAGTGTAGGCGGAGACAACGGTTGTGGGCCCAGATTAGAGGGCGTGAAATACACGCAAAGATGCTCCATGTGAATGGCGCGTTGACCCTTATCACCTTCATTGTTGTGCTTCTGTGATTGGTTGTCAATTTCAAGGCCATTGTCTACTTATTTATGGGACCTACAAGTGGGAAAACTAAAATGACGCACACATCCATATGTCTATTTTTTGCTTATTAATGTGAATTACAGGTATGGAAAAGGATACTTATCAATTAATTAGAAAATGGTGATCCATTGAATCTACGAGCACACCATAATATATTATTATACCCACTTACCTAATGGCATTGTGTTCTTAGGATTAATGATGATAATGATGTTTATGTGTAGTATTTATGGAAGTGATTAGACCCGTGGACTTTTTGTTTTCATTATAAAGATGGAAACCCTTTACTTTTTTTTTGGAACATCAAACACTAAAATCTGGATGGAATAAGAATACAAAAAATTAGGTAATATCACATCATCAAATGGACCTAGTTTATGGACTTGTACATGAGTTTCAATAATTTTCTTAGATGTGTTTTAGACCATTCTCCCCATTTATTACACCGGATATGTTGTTGTTGTTGTGTTTTAAGCCACTCTACTTAATTCAGCTTAACTGTCAAAACTAAGCTACGGATGAAGTTGTCTAGCTAAAGTTGGTACACACGGTGACATAGTTATAACATATGTTTGCCTTTTTCATTTTATGGATAAAAACAATTTGAAGTTGAATGAATAGGTTAATTTTGCAATTCGTCTGTTGAAATTGCAGGAGAAAATCCCCATTGAAGAAGTGTTTGAACAACTGAAATGTACCCGGGAGGGTCTGAGTTCGGACGAAGGAGCCAACAGGCTTCAAATCTTTGGACCCAACAAGTTGGAAGAGAAAAAGGAAAGCAAAATACTCAAGTTCCTTGGGTTTATGTGGAATCCTCTCTCATGGGTCATGGAAGCTGCCGCCATCATGGCAATTGCACTGGCTAATGGAGATGGAAAGCCTCCAGATTGGCAAGACTTTGTTGGTATTGTTTGTTTGCTGGTGATCAATTCAACTATCAGTTTTATTGAAGAAAACAATGCTGGAAATGCTGCTGCAGCTCTTATGGCTGGACTTGCTCCCAAAACTAAGGTTCTTAGAGATGGGCGCTGGAGTGAACAGGAAGCCTCTATTCTGGTGCCAGGGGATATTATAAGTGTCAAATTGGGAGACATCGTTCCTGCTGATGCTCGTCTTCTTGAAGGCGATCCTTTAAAGATTGATCAATCTGCCCTTACAGGAGAATCTCTCCCCGTGACAAAGAATCCTGGAGATGAAGTTTTCTCTGGATCAACCTGCAAACAAGGTGAACTTGAAGCTGTAGTTATTGCTACTGGAGTTCACACCTTCTTCGGGAAGGCAGCACATCTTGTGGACAGCACCAACAATGTCGGCCATTTCCAGAAAGTGCTAACTGCCATCGGGAACTTTTGTATCTGTTCTATTGCTGTTGGTATGCTGGTTGAGATCATTGTCATGTATCCAATTCAGCACAGGAAGTACCGGGATGGAATTGACAATCTCTTGGTACTCCTTATTGGAGGTATTCCCATTGCTATGCCAACTGTGTTGTCAGTCACTATGGCTATAGGATCCCACAGGCTCTCCCAGCAGGGTGCCATCACCAAGAGAATGACTGCTATTGAAGAAATGGCTGGAATGGATGTGCTGTGCAGTGACAAGACAGGTACCTTGACTCTTAACAAGTTGAGCGTCGATAAAACCTTGGTCGAGGTGTTTGCAAAGGGAGTAGATAAAGAGTATGTGCTCCTCCTCGCTGCAAGGGCCTCTAGAGTTGAAAATCAGGATGCAATTGATGCTTGCATGGTTGGCATGCTTGCCGATCCAAAAGAGGCACGAGCCGGTATCAGGGAGGTGCATTTCTTGCCCTTCAATCCAGTGGACAAGAGAACTGCTTTAACATATATTGACAACAATGGCAACTGGCATCGTTCCAGCAAGGGAGCTCCCGAGCAGGTAGGTTTTCAGTTCCAATTACTTTTTTCATGTATAATTGTGAGTAATACACTTGTTACTAATATTACAATTTGCATCAGATTTTGGACCTATGTAACTGTAAGGAAGATGTTAGGAGAAAGGTTCATGCAATGATTGATAAATACGCCGAGCGTGGGTTGAGGTCATTGGCTGTCGCTAGACAGGTTTGTAACACTAAGATTTAGGCCTGGAATAGATGCTCTCTCCCTGCAGCTGTCTCATTGTTGTTTAACTTGATTGCAGGAAGTTCCAGAGAAATCAAAAGAGAGCCTTGGAGGTCCATGGACTTTTGTTGGATTGCTACCCCTCTTTGATCCTCCCAGGCATGACAGTGCTGAGACCATCCGTAGAGCTCTCAACCTTGGTGTAAATGTTAAGATGATCACTGGTGATCAATTGGCTATTGCTAAGGAGACTGGCCGTAGGCTTGGAATGGGAACAAACATGTACCCATCAGCATCTTTACTTGGTCAAGACAAGGATTCATCAATTGCTTCACTTCCTGTGGAAGAGTTGATCGAGAAGGCAGATGGATTTGCTGGAGTATTTCCTGGTCAGTGATTTTCTTTTTCCATTTATTAATGGAAGTATTTACTACTACCAAACCTTAATCTAGATGATGACCATTTTTCTTTTGTTGTCGCACAGAGCACAAATATGAAATTGTGAAGAAGTTGCAGGAAAGAAAGCACATTGTGGGAATGACCGGTGATGGTGTGAACGATGCTCCTGCTTTGAAGAAGGCAGATATTGGAATTGCTGTTGCAGATGCTACTGATGCAGCACGAGGCGCTTCTGATATTGTGCTCACTGAACCAGGTCTAAGTGTTATCATCAGTGCTGTGTTGACCAGCAGAGCTATTTTCCAGAGGATGAAGAATTACACAGTTAGTCAATCTTAAATATTAGATATTCCAGTTGGCACCCCTAAATTTTCTTATAAAAGCCCCATTAATTTCGTTTAACTTTTGCTTTGGCAGATATATGCAGTTTCCATCACTATCCGTATTGTGGTATGTCTCAAGTGTTAATTATTAAATGTGATAAAGCCAAATAACTCATTAGTTATTTGAAGTTTGAGTTTGTTTGCTCGTGTTTTCCTGTCTGCAGTTTGGTTTCATGTTTATTGCTCTGATATGGAAGTACGACTTCTCTGCATTTATGGTTTTGATCATTGCCATCCTGAATGACGGTAATGTCATTTATACGGATCACAAAATTATGCAGTCACATTGTACCTCGTTTTCCAGGACTAACACACTTTTCTTGGTCCAGGAACCATTATGACAATATCAAAGGATAGAGTGAAACCATCTCCAATGCCTGATAGCTGGAAGTTGAATGAAATCTTTGCAACTGGTGTTGTTCTTGGAGGTTACCAAGCATTGATGACTGTTGTTTTCTTTTGGGCCATGCATGACACTGAATTCTTCTCGGTAAGGACTAAAACAGTATCTTGATGCATAGTATGATTCTTTTACGTCAAATATTTTGTATAACCATTTCTATTGGTGTTGTTCCATAATAGGACAAATTTGGTGTGAAGTCTATTAGGGGAAGCGATGAAGAAATGATGTCTGCTCTGTACCTGCAAGTGAGTATTATCAGCCAGGCTTTGATTTTCGTGACCCGTTCGCGCAGCTGGTCCTTTATTGAACGCCCAGGAGCTCTGTTGATGATTGCTTTCATGATCGCCCAGCTGGTAAGTGTTGGACTTCTTTGACTAATACTAAATCAGTTAGATCGTTTGGTTAAAACCCGAAATAGATGTCTATTTTCTAGTTCTTCCGCATGTAACTAAACTTGTAAATGAATTTTGCAGGTTGCTACTTTAATTGCTGTATATGCCGACTGGACTTTCGCAAGAGTCAAAGGATGTGGGTGGGGATGGGCTGGTGTCATCTGGATTTACAGCATTGTTACCTACTTCCCACTTGACATAATGAAATTCGCCATCCGCTACATCCTAAGTGGAAAGGCTTGGAATAACTTGCTTGATAACAAGGTATACTTTACTCTCCACATGAACAAAGATCCTCGTTATATTCAATTATTTCCTTGAAAACTAGCTCTAACCACTTGGCCTACAACAGACTGCTTTCACCACCAAGAAAGACTATGGAAAAGAAGAGAGGGAAGCTCAATGGGCACTTGCTCAGAGAACTTTACATGGACTTCAACCACCAGAAGCCTCAAATCTTTTCAACGAAAAGAACAGCTACCGGGAACTGTCTGAAATAGCTGAACAAGCAAAGAGGAGAGCAGAGATGGCCAGGTATAAACTTTCCTAGTCATTCTACAAACTTTCTTGTTCTTTTGAATTTTGTTCAAATTATAACATGGACATTCTCTTTGTTGTAGGCTTCGTGAGCTGCACACACTCAAGGGTCATGTTGAATCAGTGGTGAAGCTGAAAGGTCTGGATATCGAAACAATCCAGCAACATTATACAGTTTGAGAAACCTAATGATATCTACACAAGAAAGGGAGAGGCAGGCTGAGATATTAGAGAACAAAGAGAAGCTTTTGGCCTTAACCCACACAAAATTTGTCTAAGATAAAGGGGGGGGGGGGGGGGAATTCTTCAGTGATCTCCCCCCCTCCCCCCCCCCCCAAATCTATTTTTACTTATAACTTTGTTATGTATGTTGAAGCGCCGCCCATTGAAAGGGATTGTGTCCAAGTTTTTTCCAACTTTTTAATGGTGAAGTGACATCTCCTTGTAACAACAGTTTTTCCTTTCAATTTCACCTCTTCCTTTTCTTTTCTTTGTTTCTTCATTTGACGTTGACGATAATGTGTCTCTCTCAGCTTTTTGCACATTCACTGGTGTATGTTACCCTTCATGAAAATAATGACTGAAACACTGGATTTCTTTCCTTGTTGATTGATCCAACTCTCTTCTAACTTGTTAGTTGTTAAATTGTCAAAATATTGAAAAATATCCGGTTTGAGAATTTCTTGAAACGAGCTGAGCAACTCAAAAGTTACAATTTCAGTGCACCCCAAATTTCAGTTCTTTGCTTGGTTATTACTATATCCGTTCCATTTTTTGTGACATTGTTTTTTATTAGACCGTTACATAAATAAAATATTTTTTTATATTTAAGAATAATTTAACCGTAAACTTTTCATTACTCTTAATGAATAATGAAATTGTTTTATAATCACGAAAATATAGTAGTAACATTTTAACACCATAAATTTCAAACATACTTTTCTTCTTTTTCAAACTTAATGGTCACCACATAAATTGAAAAGGAAAAGGAAAGTAGTGATATGGTATTTAATTGGACTTGCAATTGGCTCTTGAAGATTGGAAAAATCACTCTTGGTCAGTTTATGGGTTAACAACTTACAAATATAATAGTATGCTGTAATTCACCAGTCACAACTTAGGCCTACAATGACATGAGCATTACTCCTTACCAAATTGACTCCCTGATCTGCACAAGAGACAATCGCTTTTTTTTACAGTAACTAGATGACAACAATTTAGTTATTTCTTGTTAATTAATTATTTACTTGAGCTAGAAGTTTTATCTCTTCTTCATTGCATTGTTAATTTTTCGTTGTGGAGGCTATTTTGTCATTTTGAACTATAAGTATATATACGTATTAATGGCCGGCTCTACGTAATTTAGCCAAGAATTCTAGAATTTACACATCACAAAAGAGGAAAACTTTCAAAATTAGAGCTGTAAAATTTCTCTGTTATGCTGAAATACAATTTTGGAAAATATTAAATTCATTACTAAAAGTTTGGTCTATAAGTTTTGTCGAATTTCATTTGGCTGGAGGTTGACGGCTCGTTTCTTTATAATACATAAATTGTAATAAATCTAAATAGGTACTCTCCCTAGTCCACTTTACTTGTCACATTTTTTGTTTACATATCCCTTAAGATACTATGTGTTTTGATTATTATATCCTTATTTATGATCTTTAATTATTTAGATTGTTAATCTCTCTTTAATAAATATTCTCTCGTTAACCTCTATTCACTTATGTTTTCTATGCCAATTAGTAAGTGTTACTTTCAATAATAATTATTACTAAGGGCAAAATAGAAAGAATGTACTCCATTATATTTTAGTTTTTTAAAATGATAACTATTTTGAACCATCTATTTTTAGCAAGGATGACGAGTAAAGTAAACCTTATCTTTAACATTAAAAATTATAGTTGGGTTCTAAAATGTAACGGTAAAACTTATAGTTTAAAGTTGGTGCGGGATCAACCAAAAGAGTTTGAAGTTTGTGCTCTAGAATTGAATGCATTAAAGATGTGATATTGCCACGCGCTACTTATGCGGATTTTTTTTAATCTTTTTAATTAAACATTAATTATTTTATGCATAATTTTATCATGAAATTATATCTCCTAATTTCAATCAATCGCATTCTTTAATATTCTTTTCCATTTCATCTTCGTAGGTTTGTCAGATAGTGTTAGAATCTATTCTAAATTCCCAAAGGCGAATAACAATGTTATTCTGCCAGCTATATTGAAAACTACTAATAAATAAGTGCTTCATGATCTCTTCTTTTCAGAATTTTCACTTTTCCTAAATTTCAACTATTTAAAAAATGCACGTCGATATTATTATTATTTTATTTCTATGAAAATGACATTTTATATCGAAGTTGTTACAGTATGAAATAAGGTAAACGTCAAATGGCAAATAGGGTAAAACCTGAACAAAATCGTAAATTCTTTGCATGAAGTACTATGATACTGAAAGCAGTGGAGGATTCAGAATTTTTATTTAGGGGGTTTGAAAAAAATAATAAAATTAAATATAAAAAATAATGTTATCGTTGAGAATCGAATCTAGGATACCAGAGACAATTTTGAACACACTGAACCACTTGAGCTAACATTTTGCATTTGTTTAGCGTGTTCAAAAGTTAATATATGTACATAAGCATAGAAAATATATTCTATATATACACTGTAATTTTTTACCGAGATGCCCAACTAAATTCGTGTAACGACCCGTTTGATCGTTATTGCGCTTTTACCCATTTACCCTCGTTGACCCTTCCCCGAACCCTATTAATTCAATTTTGACCCGCGGGGAAGGGTGACACAGTTCCCGAGAAAGTCGGGATTTTTATGATGACTTATGCGAGGTAGAGCCTTAAAGTGAAAAGTGTTTGATCAATAGTTGACTTTTGGGTAAACATACCTTTTTTGGAGTTCTATCGATTTTGTGAGGTCCGGAGGGTCGTTTATAACTTGGTGGGATAGTTGATTTGGTTCCCGAGGCCCTCAATAGTGTTTTGACTATTGGTTGGACAATTGATTTTAGGCCATTGGGGGTTGACTCATCTAAATAGACCTCCGATGGAAACTTCGAGACCATGAGTGAGTCTGTAGCGTGTTTATACGTGTGTGTGCATATCTGATTTGTGTCGGGGATGTCTTGGGTGGTTGTCGGATTTCGGAGGGGAATTGTGTGAAATTGGATTTCTGCTGATACCTGATAACATTGGCTGGGGCGAGGATCAGTGCACCTCTGCGGACCCACCCCAGTGGAGGCTTGGTCCGCTGTTGCGGGTGTTTGGATTTTGGCTTGGACCGTGGGTGCGACTAGTGAGCGCGGGCTCCACTACAGCGGATGATGCAGACCAGAACATGTGTGTACGGGGGTCCCCCATAGGTCATGATTGCCAAGACGTATAGATATTTCGCTCGGATCATGTGAGTACGATATGAGACAGTTGGCCAGTACATTGCATTGCATCGCACATACATTCATATTACATCCACTCATATCTCTGATTCTGGTTGTTGTATTCATTATTTTGCATGATGTATTTCAGCCTTGATTCCTTGATGGTTGATTCATTTGAGATGTTGTTTGCTTGTTAATCTCTTACTTAGACACATGATGGATTCTAGGACTAGAGGTTCTGCCTAGGCTATGGTTGCAGGCTACTGAGACCTAGTGTAATTCACACTATTGCAAATCTGATGTGGATGTGCTTAGTGATTACTTCATTCTCGTATTTTCTTGGATTCTGACTGGATACACGATACTTGTGTTATTTACTCTTGGACTGTGATAGTGTTTGTACTTGATTGCGAGCATGTCTATTCTTCAGTTTCTTCCTTTATATATGTTAGCTAACTGTTATCGGCTTATAATACCTACCAGTACATAGTGTTTGTACTGATACTATTCTTGCTACACCCTTTTAGGGGTGTAGAGTTGTTGCAGGATCTTCAGCGAGGTTCGATTAGCCTTCAAGGATCTCATGGAGTTCATCAGATTTTCTGTTTATTTCCCTTTTATAAACAAAAGTTGTATTTAGGTTGTGCTTGTAACTTTTATTCAAGTTGTAGACTTAGAAGCTCTTGTACATTCAGACTAAATTCCTTGGGTAGTTGTTGTATTTCGCATTATCATACATCTATGTTTCTTTTACTTCTATTATTTTTATTATTTATTTATGTTGTTGGATGAATCTTTAAGGGACAGGTTTGCCTACCAGGTGAGAAAATGGTAGGTGACCGCATGATCAGTGATTTGGGTCGTGACAAGTTGGTATCAGAGCCCTAGGTTGCCCAGTCTATAAGTACAAAAGCATGTCTAGTAGAGTCTTACAGATCGGTATGATGAACTCTGTGCTTATCTGCGAGAGGCTATAGGACATTTAGGAGACTTCGAATTCTTTCATTCTTTCGTGGTACTTCATTCAAATTGGTATCTAGTCAATTCCAATTGGTATATGAATTTCTTTGTCTTAATCACCCACGGAAGGTGAAAACTCGTCCTTCAATTCTTATGCGACCGATTCGTATATGATGTGTTGTGGTATGGTACGAGATGTGTTATCCTGATTCAAATGTGTGACCAAGTTGGATTCAATCAAGTTAAGTAAGATAAGGAAACTTGATTTCTTTTTTCGTTTTAGTAGAGTTCCAAAAACCACCCAATTGAAGGAAATGCCCAAATTTTATATTTTGAAGATCAATAAAATAAGAGGTTTTGTCATCAGTTCTAGCTTTGGCTTGAGGATTCAATTTGGGGGTTTTCTTGAGAGATGGGAGAGATGGTATAGAGGGTCAGATGATCCCCTTGTTTTCAGTGTTGAGTTGCTCGAAAGTGGCAAAAGTGCATTTATGGCTTAATAAGAGTGATTTGGTCGATGATATGATTGGTTTGGGAAATATTTCAGCATTGTCAAGGTGTTATGATAGTTTATGTGGCATGGGTGTACCAACGCCCACAGGCAAGAGCTAGACCTGCACCGAAAGCCCTAAGAATTTTCTCAAGGATTTTTGTACCTAATAACGTACCATCATTTCCTAATAACATAGATGTTGAGAAATGGCAGGTCTACGATTCATTAGTAGCAGGGTATTGGGTGTCGATATGCTGGGACGAGTGTAAGTTCGGTAAGGATCATCTGATATGGCAAAAGTATAGTAACCGCATGTAATAAAGAAGAGAAGTTGAGAATAAGGACATGAAGGACAACTTTGTGGGAAACGTGTAGCGAAGTAAAATTTCTTAGAGTATTTCGACGTGACTACATAGTAGTGGTTTGTGGGTTCTTTCAAGGAAGTGGTTATCGGTTCTAGATCGAAAAAGCAATGCTACTTGTGATGAGTGAAGACTTAAGATGTTGAGCAGTTGTGGTCCCGGTCCTTCAGTAAAGGGTATGTTCACTGGGTCTTCTTGTTTAGAGGAATGATAAGGATATCATGGGATCAAGAGCTAGTTGATTGAGAGTTATTTTGTGGTCATACATGGTAAAATAAACATAAGAGTTCAGTGTTGAATTGGTATGTTCGGTCATGTCGTGGGCCAATGGTTGACTCGTAAGAATGACTCTAGTATTGACAAGTGCAAAGTTTTAGTACTCAAGGAGCTATCGGGTGTTGCATCTAATATTGGATTAAGTTTCGGCTAGTTCATGCTACTACTGGTGTACTACTCGATTGAGTTAATCGGATGAAAGGGATAATCGCGCGAATGGTTAGAGGTGTTCTGGTTCGACAATTAGGACGTTTGAAGTGGTAAATCAATGATGAGGTTTGAATTTATTTGAGTTGTGGGGAATATTTCAGAAATTGAGTTAAGGGAAGTTGAGCTAGGACACCTTGGTGGAGATACATGAGGACATTAGTGGGATTGTGTATGTGATACGATGGATTTAAAAAGTATTCAATTTTAGAGTTGAGTAGGTTCGAGAAATAGTTAGATGGTGATGATGATTGTGATTTGATCGAGAATCGATAAAAATAAGATACATCTTCGGGATCACTTGGGTCAGTATAGGTTGTGGAGATATTGTCTTACATATTTCAGATAAGGTGTGATCGTGAGTACGCTTAAAGAAGAGAGTCTACAGAAAAAGACTAAGTGATATAATAGATTAGGTAATATGACGAGTTTCGTGAGGTTTCTTAGTCAGCAACTAGTGAGAAGAAAATTTCAGGTAACCAGCATGTTAAGGCTTATGGAAGTGGCTTGTGTGGTACACAATTGAGTAATTTCGTAACACTCTTTAGTGGATGAGTTAGTGTGGTCTAAGAGAAAGGAATTGTGGAAATTCCTATTATGTGGAAACCGGAGTCATATTTTTTAGATGAGACCGTATTCGTGGTAGTGCATTATGTTGCAAGTAATATTGTCTGGATAGCTTGGGTGAGCATTTTTGGATATTAAGGACTTGGGAGTAGTTGCGTGTGATTTAGAGCGATAGTTGTAAGATTTGATACTTTCAAAATTGTTATGGGCATTATGAGGTGTTACAATGGGAGATTTGGTGGTTAAAGAGGTATCATATGAGGCTACAGATTTTGCGTCGAAAAGTTCGGGGCGTATCAGATTTGTGTATCGGGTAATGGTTGAGAAACACAAAGATTGTTATCGTAAGGTATAGTTCTTCGGTACTAAGTTGACAGATTGGATATGACTCAGCTTTTGGAGTCAATAGTGACAACATGATCGACCTTGCATGAGGAAAAGATTAAAATTAACCGCCACAGATGTGTGGTAGGACTGTGTTTGGTTTCAGAAAGTTGGAGTCAGTTTGAGTGACTATTAATGGTATTTGGGGGTTATGCATTCATTCCAGGTCAGAATTATCTAATTAGAGCTTGATGGACCATGTCTATAATTCCAGGAAGTCTTAAGGGTTCCCAGTAAATCCCCTTCACGAATTCGATGAGTTTCAATTCAGATTTGAGGTATGACAGGTTTACCGAGCCTTATCATGATTGCTAGTGGAATGGATGATATTTTACCAAGAGAAGCTATTCAGACAGATATACTGGTTTACATTGGTGCTTGGTAATGATTTGAGGAGGCACTATGGTTGTGAGAAATCTTTAGAGTGGCCAGATGGTTCGTTATGGGTTGGACTCGGCGAGGTGATCAGTAGGTATACTTCCAGTATGATGATTTGAGAATTTATTAAGGCTTAGGTGTTGGGTTTGGCTAAAGTAGTTTCAACATAGGGTTAACAGAATCAAAACATCTTACCAGTTCAAAATGGGTTATGGTTATGTATATATCTAAAGGTTTGTGTCATTTGAGGAATATTTGTGGGACCTATCGATCGCATTCGAGGTATGGTTTTATCGAATCAGAGAATTCCAGCGGAAACTGTTCTTATACTCAGGAATCAATTGTGAAAGAAATTTTAAGTATGTGAAATATGGAAATTGGGCCTTTTAGCCAAGTTAGAGGAAGTTTTGATTGATAAGGTGAACGAGTGGTAATCTGGCGTACTTATTTCCATAAAGACTCCATGTGGTTATAATAAAGATCCTTTGGTTACCATTAACTTTTATACTCTCTTTCTTCATTCGAGGACAAACGATTGTTTAATTGGTATCTGATGTAACGACATATTTGGTCGTTATTGCACTTTTGACCCATTTACACCCGTTGACCCTTCCCTGAGCTCTATTAGTACGATTTTGACTCGCGGGGATGGGCAACACAGTTCCCAAGGAAGTCGGGAGAGTTTTATAATGACTTATGTGAAATAGAGCCTTAAAGTGAAAATCATTTGACCAATAGTTGAATTTTTGGAAATGGACCTTTTTCAAAGTTATATTGATTCCGTGAGGTCCGAAGGATCATTTATGACTTGGTGGGATAGTTGGTTCAGTTTCTGAGGACCTCGAAAGTGTTTTGACTATTGGCTGGAGAGTTGGTTTTAGGCCGTTGAGGGATGACTCAGCTAAATAGACCTCCGATGGGAATTCTGAAATCACGAGTGAGTCCGTAGTGTATTTTTATGTTGTGTGTGCATATCTGTCTTGTGTCTGGAAGGTCTCGGGTGGTTGTCGAAATTCGGAGGGGAATTTGTGAAATTGGATTTCTACTGATACCTAATAACCTTCGCTGGGGCGAGAGTCATTGCACCGTAGCGAACCCGTCTCGTCGGAGGCCTGGTCTGCTATAGCGGGTGTTTGGATTTTGGCTTGGTCCGCGGGCTTCGCTGCAGCGGACCTTTGACCGTTGCAGCGGATGACACGGACCAGAACCCTATTTATTGCTAAGTTAAAACCCTACATTTCCTATCACTTCATCTATTATTCCTAAGCACTTTTGAGGCGATTTGAGAAGATTTTTGATTGGTTTCTCTTGTGGGTAAGTTCTCTAGACTTAATTCATTCTAAACCCTTTCATAAGCTTGAATCCATGCTAGAAATCTATAGAACTAAAGCAAGAAAGATGGATTTTGATGGTTACTTTACTAGTTGAGTTCTAGTCTTCCTAAATAAGATTTGTTAGTGGATTTAACTTCTTTAACCATGGAATTTGATGAGTTAGTGATTAATAGGCTTGAATCTTCCATTTATGTTGATAAATTGAGCTGGGAAAATTAGGGTTCATACTCAAATTAAGGGTTTTGACTAGAATAATGGATTTGATCTATTATTGAACTAATTTAGCAATTGGTGAGTAGATTATAACTTCTAGAATGTTGGGTTACCGATTTCACTCTTAAATTATTATTTTACCCTTGTGGGTCATTTTCGCTTTTTCCCATAGTTGGTTTGGATTCAAAGAATAGTCTAGTGATATGGGTATCATTGCTCATCATTTCTAACTTAGAATTCGACAATGGATAGACTTTGATTAACTGGAAGCTCTCCGGAAAGGCAATGCTAAGGTTTGATTGTTCGTCGCTCCAGCTCGGCATCCAGGTAGGTTACGGCTTATCTTCTGGTTAGACTTCTGTTAGCGAAGTATATGTAGAGTTAGTTATTATTATAGAAAGCATGTTAAGCCTTTGGGTATGAAGTTGGGATGAATTTGTAACACCCCGTACTTTCGGGTAACGGTTGAACACGTAATCGTAGGCAAGTAGACCCGGACCCGGGAAAGTTTATGTTGTACTTGCAAATGCTAATAAGGAAATTAGTATATAAAAGGACGTGACCCCGAAATAATTTTGGAGTTAACATGTGCGACGACGGGGAATAATAATAATAATTGTGTATCCCCGAAGAGATTATAGACTAGTACTATATTACCAAAATTATGACATTAGGTATAAGAGGATTTTATAAGTCGTCGGGATTTAAGTGATTTGAGATCGGAAATTTAATTGTGTGTATAATTAATTAATTATGGGATTAATTAGTTAAAGAGGGGACAATATATAGTGGGAATTTATACGTGTGCTTTTATAACCGATTTGGGGTGACTAAGCCCAAATCAGTCGACCGATGGCAGCTCATAAGCCTCCCCTTTCTCCAATAATCCATTTCTTCAAGCTTTTTCATCTCTTCAACTATTTTCATCAAGCTTCTATAGAAATCATTCCCTGGAGGGGAGATTGTCGCACTTCCATCGAAAAGAGGGAGTCTCGATTGGTGGGTTCTCTGGAAAAAGGAAATTCTCGATCAGATTTGGGGATTCTCGTAAGCTTTCGCATCGAAAAAAATGGGAGAAATTCAAGGTGTTCTGGGTTTTAATTCCAGTAGAATCGAAGTCTAAAACAAGCCTAGAAACTCAGAAGCTAAACAAGAACCTTGAATGCGAAAGGATACCGGCGCGAATCGATTTTGGGTTCTGTTTCTGCTTGTCGGAAGCTGTTTCGAGCAAAAGGTTTTCCAACGATTCTCGTCG
The DNA here is from genome assembly GCA_029783415.1 of Anisodus acutangulus. Lineage (NCBI taxonomy): Eukaryota > Viridiplantae > Streptophyta > Magnoliopsida > Solanales > Solanaceae > Anisodus > Anisodus acutangulus. The sequence goes on along the minus strand of CM056493.1, from coordinate 43,794,265 downwards.
CTGTATTTAAAAGAGGTAATCTTCCTTGTTCTTAAAGTTTGTACAATTTCTGAATTCGATTCTTACCACTAGTTCTAGGACGATTGTCGAAAATGCAAAATTTAGGTTGGGTGTTGTCGGGACTACCGTAATTGTAAGTTACTGAGATTGCATGTTAAGTTGTTGTACTATTTTGGAGTTTGTAGAAGTAAAAAGAATGATTAAGAGGGTTGGGTGTTTCGCTACTTAAATAGGTTTCGATGTAGAGGGAATATAGGTTCTACGCATTCAAGGTATTCGTTAGAATGTCCCTAAGAATATGTTTCTAATATTTTGAGTCGATCATGATTTAAATCACCCGTATGATGTATATAATCATTCATAGAGCTTACAAGGAACCCGCAGAACTTAGATAATTTCGACAACAAGATATGCAAGGTTTTTTTCCTTCTTTTGGCATAATTTTATGTGCAAAACATGACTATCGTGTTGCTACATAAATTACTCTACTCTTAGTAGTTAAGAATGATCATGTTATTGAATCTTATGTTAAAAGGATGTCTAAATATGTTTCTAAGTCCTTATTGAGGCATACGGAAAAGAGATTGATATTCGCGGTGTTAGCCAAAGGTACAAGGTTATTGGGCCAGGATGTGTTATTGCCCTTCATGCATTCTCATTTGCATTGCATTCATATATTACCCTAGACCACTTGTGCTATGCACGTTACTATATGGTAAATATTATATATATATATATATATATATATATATATATATATATATATATATATTAATATATATGGAATTGGGAAAATGGAAAGGCGTTATATACGCACACCACCTGCAGCTGGTACGGACTATCACAAAAGAGCCCTAAGATGCCAATATGATGTGATGATGTGATGTGATGTGATGTGATGATGTGATGCATGTATGGCTTATTGGGACGGGTTGCACGATCCGCAACACTAACATATATTGGGACGGGTTGTACGATCCGCAACACTAGCATATATATGATATATATATATATACCGCATGTGCATCATGCATACATTCGTTTACCAATATATGGTATGATACCCACATGGGCTGTTATGGTAAGGAAGATGCCCGAAGAGGCTGATGTATATGCATACTGCATTGTGCGTAACATGTAGGCATGCGTATTAGGGCCCTCAGAGGCATTTCCTAATGTTCAGTTGTTTCTGTTTCAGACTATGATATATTTCTGCTATGTTATTTCTTATGCCTGACATACTCAGTACATCAGTCGTACTGACGTCTTTTTTGTCGGGGGACGCTGCGTTTTATACCCGCAGGTTCATATTGAGAAGGTGACGGTTCACACTAGTAGGTTGCTGGTTCAGCTGGTGTCCAGAGCACTCTATATGTTTCGGAGTCGCGATTTGGTTGTGGTATATTCTTCTCTGTAGAGGCTTGTAGATAAGTGTCATGTGGTTAGTTGTCATGTACGGCCTTGTCGGCCTTGGTATATAAACGGATAGGTTGGAACTTTAGTTGATCTATCACGACTCAGTCTGTGTTTAAATATGATAAATGGTGGAGTATATATGTGGTGCCCGGCAGGTAGGGTCCGGGTGCCCGTCGCGGCCCTTCGATTTGGGTTATGACAGAATTACTTAGGTTTGGTATTGTTGACTGATTTGTGGGCATGTTGCCTCTTTGAGATTTATTGGCTTGCTGCCTAGTGTTGATATTGGATTTGCACTTAGTTGTCATATCATGATTGTGATATAGTTGTCTCTCATTTTTCTTGATATTATCACGGATAGAGGAACAAACTTGGCTTGATACTGATATTGTGATATATGTCCATGTGTGGTATGATTTGGATTTGATTATGATTTACACTTGAGATTGATACATGCATATCATTTATACACATTATATGTGATTCATTGTTGTGAACTGTCATTTGATATTAATAATGATAAAAGGGAAAGTAAAATATATGAGGATTCCTATTATGGTGTTTGCTACATGCATATTTCGTATGACCTCTCTTGCATATATAATTGGTGTTACCTATGTGGTCCAAATAGAAATTATTCCAGACATCGCATTGTACAGATTGGGAATATGTTCATATTGGTAGTTGATTTACGAGTGCAGTTATGTTTATTCATCTCATGGTTAGTGTTGAATTTGACATTCATACATGCATTCATCCTCATTTCCATGATACATTGATATTACATGTGTTTGGCGTGATGGTGATAAGTGAGGAGGAAATATATATGATTCTTGCAATATATTTGATAGCGTAGCCATCTCTGAGTTGTATGCAGAATGACTAGCGGTGTGGTGGGTGGTAGAGTCATCTTCATGCTGTGTGTGCGAAGTGACTTGTACATGGACTTTGCGGGTCCTCCATAGGTCATAACTGTCGGAACGTAGAGATATTTCGCTCGGAGCATGTGTGTACGATATGAGACAGTTGGCTAGTGCATTTTATTGCATCGCACATACATTCGTATTACATCCACACATATCTCTGATTCTGGTTGTTGTATTCATTTTTTTGCATGATGCATTTTAGCCTTGATGATTGATTCATTTAAGATATTGTTTGCTTGTTAATCTCTTACTTAGACACGTGATGGATTCGAGGACTAGAGGTCCCTCCTATTTTTATTGTCAGAAAATCCCTCTTCACTTTATTAAACTCTTCTATTAGGCGAGAGCTCACTCAATTCCTTTCATGTAGGCTACTGAGACCTAATGTAATTCACATTATTGTAAGTCTGATGTGGATGTGCTTAGTGATTACTTCATTCTCGTATTTTCTTGGATTCTGACTAGATACACGACACTTAGGTTGTTTACTCTTGGACTGTGATAGTGTTCGTACTTGATTGCAAGCATGTCTATTCTTCAGTTTCTTCCTTTATATATGTTAGCTAACTGTTGTTGGCCTATGATACCTACCAGTACATAGTGTTTGTACTGATACTACTCTTGCTACACCCTTTTTGGAGTGTAGAGTTGTTGCTGGAACTTCAGCGAGGTTCGATTAGCCTTCAAGGATCTCATAGAGTTCATCTAGATTTTCTGTTTAATTGCCTTTCTAAACAAAAGTTGTATTCAGGTTGTGCTTGTAACTTTTATTCAAGTTGTAGACTTAGAAGCTCTTGTACTATTCAGACCAGATTTCTTGGGTAGTTGTATTCCGCATTATCATACATCTATGCTTTTTTTACTTCTAGTGTTCTTATTATTTATTTATATTGTTGGATGAATCTGCAAGGGACGGGTTCGCCTATCAGATGGGAAAAGGGTAGGTGCCCGCACGATCAGTGATTTGGGTTATGACAATCCGCCCCTGACGGGAAGTCTGTAAGAATAATAAAAATTTCTTGTACAAACATAAAAAAATGATTATAGTGGATATTTGATAAGAAATAAATATAGTAATTAACTATAAAATCTTAAAAGGCTTCTAGAGCCATTTGGGACCATTGGTACCACCATAATCTTTCAAATATTGGACATCTTGATGGATGGGGATGATGACATTCTGCAAACACACGTCCATTATTAAAGACGTATGTTGGAAACTTTAATACGTTTCTTGGTTCAAAAATAAAAGTTGAACATGCCCAATACCACTAGAGTATAATTTATAGCCAGTGAATCAGAAGATTTGTGTATAAAGATGGATGTTTTTTCTCGTTTCTTATGAAGACATCATATATATACATATGTAAAATGATAGAATATATGCAAATATATTCTTTTGGTATAATTAGTGATTTTGTAGATCTGTAATTATTGTAGCAATATTTTATATTAGTTAGGTGAATATTTAATTTTCGTAATTAAAGCCTACAATTACTATGTATATCATGTATATAAACCATTTACATTAATGAAATCAGGAAGGGGATTATTCTCTTTCATGGTATCAGCAGTCTAGGGCAAACTTTTTCCTTCTCCACACAGCTTCCACCGCCATATTCTTCTTCGGCCGTCTCTTCCCTTCATTTTTTTCGAAACACTAATTCTCATTTTGTTCCTCAATCATTTCTAACACAAAGAATACCTTTCATCATGTTCTTGCAGTCTCCAACATCAAGAACAACATCCCTATTATTCTTGAAATGGAGAACGTCCAGTACGCAACGTGGGCAGAACTTTTTAAAATTCACGCAAGGTCTCATAGAGGACCATCACATCGTCACACCGGAAAAAGGCAACGAGAAGGTGCCTTCCACCAATGATGAAATAGAGTTGTGGATAACTCTTGATGTTATGGTGCTCCAATGGATTTATTCAACCATCTCTACAGACCTCTTACAGACAATTATCGAACCCGACTCCACGACAATTGAAGCTTGGAATAGGTTGCGTGCTATATTCTAAGATAACAAAAATTCTCGTGTCGTGACCCTTAAGCAAGAATTCCCTCACATAAATATGGAGGATTTTTCGAATGCCTCAGCCTATTGTCAAAGGCTCAACGAGTTGTCGGATCAACTTAAGAACGTCAACGCGCCCATCACAAATGATCGTCTCATTCTTCAGATAATTGCAGGCCTCTTTGAGACGTATAATGGGATTGGAACTCTTCTTCTCCAAAGAAATCCTCTCCCACCGTTCTACCAAAAACGTTTCATGCTCACCTTAGAAGAAGCAGGATTGGCTAAAAAGGCGGCTACTAGAGCCAATTCTGCCATGATGGTGGCCATGTCCCGCGAAACCGATGACTCTCAATCATTCTCTAAAAATTATGGTCAAAATCGTAATAACGGGGGTGGAAAAAATGGTCAAAATTGTGGAAAAGTTACAGTGGTGGACGTGGAGGTGGTGGTGGCGCGGCTGCAGCGGTGGCGATGGCAGACGATGGGCGCCCGATGGCGGTCGGCCAGGGGCAAGACCCGCAGCACCACGACAACAGGCTTGGGCCGCTGGGCAGTGGTCATGGGGCATGCCTTGGGCCAGTAAGCAGTGGACCATGTCGCCCTGCCCGTTCCCATCACCAAACTGGGCCTCGGAATAACTCGGGCTGACAGTAGCCTGGCTTGCTTGCGCCTCGGCCTCAACAGGCTTTCGTTGTTATGGGCCCACTCATGTCTTTGACCCACACGGATATCAAGGTGGCAATGCATACACTTGGGTTAAATCCTCCGGATACAAATTGGTACATGGACACCGGTGCTACTTCTCATATGACATCCGCGCTAGGTAATCTCTCGTCTTATTTCAATTTAAGCAAAAATCGTAGCATAATTGTTGGTAATGATAATTCAATTCCAAATCGTAGTTATGGTCACACAAATTTATCTCTCCCGAACCCATCTTTAGCCTTGAAAATGTCCTTCATGTTCTTCACTTAATTAAAAATTTGGTGTATGTTCAGAAATTTACAACTAATAACTCAGTTTCTGTTGACTTTGACCCTTTTGAATTTTCTGTGAAGGATATCCGAACGAGGATACCTCTAATGAGATGTGATAGTCGGGGCGAGCTCTATCACATCACCACCACCACCACCAATAAACAAGACACACCGTCAACGTTTTTCGCTTTAGCACCTTCCTTATGTCATGCGCGTTTGGGTCATCCGGGAGCGTCTGTTTTTTCCTCCCTTAAAAATAATAAATTTATTGAGTGTAATAGTGCTCGGAGTACTAATGTTTGTCCTTCTTGTCCGCTTGGGAAATATGTTAAATTGTCGTTTGTTGCCTCAAATTTTAGTATTTTGTTGTCATTTGATATTATTCATAGTGATTTATAGACATCTCCCGTTTTGAGCTCTTTGGGCCACCGTTATTATGTGTTATTTTTGGATGATTATTCTAATTTTTTGTGGACATTTTCGTTATCTAAAAAGTCTCAAGTTTATTTCACATTTCTATCATTTAGAGCATTCATCCGTACTCAATTTGCATGGAAAATTAAGAACATTCAGTGTGATAATGGAATGAAATTTAATAATGGGCCAATTAGAGAATTTTTTAAGATTAATGGTATATCTTTTCGGGTTTTTTGTCCACATACGTCCTCATAAAATGCGAAATCCGAGAGAAAAATCCGCACCATTAATAATATTGTTCGGACATTACTAGCACATACTTCATTACCACCTTCATTTTGGCATCATGCATTACAAATGGCTACTTACCTTCTTAACATACTCCCTAGCAAAGGATTAGCATACCAATCTCCAATCAAAATTCTTTATCACAAAGATCCTTTTTATTCTCACCTTAAGGTGTTTGGGTGTTTATGCTATCATCTCTTCCCCTCCACTACAATAAACAAATATCAAGCCCGCCCTACCACTTGTGTGTTTTTGGGTTATCCGTCTAATCATCGTGGTTACAAATGTTATGATTTATCCTCTAATAAAATCATAACTAGTCGACATGTCATTTTTTATGAAACCCAATTTCCGTTTGCTAGGTTGCATAATTTCGTGTCCAATTCTCATATTTTTTGGATGATGGACTCTCACCGTATGTGGTCCAGCCCACACCTCGGCATCCGAATCAACAGACACCGGCAGGCCAACTGTCTGTTGGCACAGACACCTCTCATCCTCAAAATCTGTCAGCAGGCCCACTGCCTACTGGCCCAAATACCTTTCGTCCTCCAAATCTGCCAGCAGGCCCACTGCCTGATGGCCCAATTTCTGCCACTTCGGCCAACAACCCCACTTTCTGCTGGCCTAATCCAGTCCAGCCATCACCCAGCCCAGGTCCTCCCAACTCATATCCAGCCTATTTCTATTCCGGCACAAGGGCCCGTTACTCATAGCCAACAGAGTATTTTAAGACCAAAATGACATTTTAATCTCAACTCTCATGGTACTAAATGACATTTCAATAACCCCGTGTCTGCCTTTCGTGACCCGAATTGGAAAATGGTCATAGATGATGAATATAATGCTCTTATTGAAAATAAGACGTGGGAGTTGGTGCCCCATCCGCCTGGTGTCAATGTGATTCGTTCTATGTGGGTTTTTACTCATAAGGAAAAATCTGATGGTTGTTTTGAGAAGCATAAGACCCATCTTGTAGGTGATGGCAAAACTCAACATATTAGCGCGTATTGTGAAGATACATTTAGTCCGGTGGTCAAACCGGCAACTATTCACACTTTTCTCGATCTAGCTTCCTCAAAAGCATGGCCCATTCATTATTTGGACGTGAAAAATATATTCGTACACGACGACCTTAAGGAAACAATATACATGCATCAGTCCTCGAGTTTCAGGGACCCCGATCATCCTAACCATGTGTGGTTGCTGAAGAAGTCCTTATATGGGCTCAAACAGGCTCTTCGGGCCTGGTACAAAAGGTTTACAGATTATGTGTATACTCTTGGGTTTTCTCATGGCCGGTCTGATCATTCTTTGTTCATCTACCATCGTGGTACTTCTCTAGCATACATTCTGATATGTGGATGATATTATATTGACTGTTTCCTCTAATAAACTGTGCAAATCTATCATATCTCTTCTCAGATCCGAATTTGCTATGAAAGACTTGGGGCCTTTGAGTTATTTTTTTGGCATAGCTGTAACTCGGCATGCAAGTGGTCTATTTTTATCCCAGAGGAAGTATGCATCAGAGATTATTGAACAGACTGACATGTCATCCTGTAAGTCATCTCCTACTCCGGTTGACACTAAACCAAAGGTGGCCAGTGGGTCGGGCTCGGGTCTGGCGGGGTCGGGGTCGGGGCGGGACGGGCGAAGGGGTCGGGGTCTGTTCTGGCGGGACTTGCTTCAGTCCCGTCCCGATCCCGATCCCGTCGGAATCGGGTCGGGTCGGGGCGGGGTCGGGGTCCGACGGGTTTTCCTTTTTTTTTTTAAATAACATATGTATAAAAAAAAACTCAATAAACAAGACAAGATAGTGTAATAAAAACATCTCAAGGTTGTTTTTGTGCCTCTTATATTATTTAATAGACATATGATTTTTTTGTAATACAAATACAATTATCTAAAATCTAAATTGCAACTTTGTGGTGTTGTCCAAAAGTTGCAAATTACATAATAAAATTGCAATTAAAAAAATTACATTCTCAAAAAAATATGTTCTAATTGCTTGATGATTTCCTGTGGTTCTTCGGTTGAAATTGGTATTTGTTGGTCAAATTGATCTACGTCGCTTCCACCACCTTCGGATAAGATTTCATTGTAGTTTTCGTCTTCTTCTTCATTGATCTCCGGTTGACCACACCTTCTCCGCTCCGCTCGTATCCAATCTCTGAATAATACTACAATTTCCAAGCTGTCTCCAGCTAATGAGTGTATGTGGTCTCCTATTTGATATCTGCCGGTAGAAAAAGCGCTTTCAGACGCAGTTGATGACGCTTGAATGTTCAAAACATCTCGGGTCATCAATGAAAGTGTCGGAAAGGTCTTCTCATTCCCCCTCCAGTATTTCAGCAAGTCTTCATGTCCATCTTTATTGATAACTTCTTGGTACGGTACAGAACCCTGCAAAACAAAAATATCCAACTCGCTAATTTGGTTAGTAGTAGAGGTACGGCCGCACATTCTATTTCTGAGGCTTTCAATACTAGCCGCAGAAACAGCATGTCTTTTGTGAGGTTGTGTTGAAGATGAAGAAGATGGTATGGAAGCCGGTAAGTTACTAGCATTTTCTTGTTGATAAAATTTATATATTTTTTTGCATTGGTGTTCTACGCTAGACAACACTTCTTCTTTAGTTTGTTCAATAGGTGGTGGGTGATTTAGATTTTTGGGACTTGGAGGTGGTAGTACTTCTATACAATCGTAAATAGTTTCAATTAGTGATTTAGTACCATCTATTTTAATAGTAGGATTTAATACAGAACCAATAATATAAATAGTGGGAATAGGAATAAAATATTTTTTTATTTTGACAAACATTTTTTTAATAGCTGCCTTATAAGCTGATTTTTCCATATATTCACTAAGTAATAAAAATATTAGAGTTATATAAAACAACATAGTTGAAATAGTAGGATAATATATACCGGAAAATTCTTTTGTTGCTTGAAAAAATTTCTCTAAAAATACAATAAGTTCGGAAATTTTTACCCAATCACTATCTAAAATCATAGCAGCTGGATTTTTATTATGAGAGTTAAAAAATAAAGTTATATGTTTTCTATAGTCATAAGCAACAAGTAGTTGCTCGTATAAAGAATTCCACCTAGTGGATACTTCTTGTGGAATTTTTCTATAAGATAGTCCACAATCGTGACAAGTTTTTTTATATTATTTTCTACGTTGTACTTTATTACTTTTAAAAATAAAGTTTATAGCAAATTGTATTTTACTAAGAATGCCTTCAAAAGTGATAGACCATCTTTTACAATTAAGTTATATATATGGCACGCGCATTTTATATGAAAATGATCTGGAAAAGATGGAGTTAAACTATTTTTTAAAATTGTAATTGCGTAATTGTTAGAAAAAGCGTTATCTAATGTAATAGTCATAATTTTATCGGTTATTCCGTAATAATGGCACACTTGATAAATATTATCTGCAATAAAAGTACCAGTGTGCCTATCATTTATATATCTATACGCTAAAATATGTTTTTGCATAGACCATTTATAATCTATCCAATGACAAGTTACAGTTAAATAATCATGGCCGTTAGTACTACGACCTATATCAGACGTGATAGATACTTTGCCATTAAAATGATATAATGAATATCGTAACTATTGTTGATATTCATGCGCGAATTTAAATACATCTCTCTTAACAGTTGATCTAGGAAAATCGTTAAAAGCAGGATTATATATATCTCTAATGTAATGAATAAAATCGGGAGATGAAGGAAATGAAAAAGGCAAACCCTCCACAGCAACTAATTTTGATATTGCTTCCCTATCTCTATGTTTATTGTATTTAGGGCCTACAATTCCCCCCGTCATAGGGTTAATTTGACCCTGTACTTGGTCCGGGACAGTATCCGTATGTGAATCTTGTTCCGATGGAGCGGGCGTTTGCGCACCCGGTTTTGAAGCCTGGTATTGGGCATACCTAGCTGGATGAGCACTTACTATGTGTCTAATTAAACCCCCCGTCCCACCGTGACCTTTTCCAGTTTTAAATTTTAAAACATTTTTACAAATTTTACATATAGCTACTTAATTCTCTACGTCCCTATCAAAAAATGTCCATGCATCTGATTTTAATTGTCGTTTTGCTGGACCTCGTCTCATACTAGGGGGAATAGGAGGTATTTCAGTTGAAGGTGCACTAGTGGGTGTGTTGTCATCAACATTAGTGGGTGTATCATCTAGATCTTCGTTTAAATTAAAGTCTTCTTGAGTTTCAGAAAATAGCTCATCGTCTAAATCTAATGGTATTGTAGGAAAATATTGAGTATCAACAAAATCATCTTGTGTAGGAATAAGATGACTAGAAGAAGTACCCTTGCCCTGGTTGCCCCTACTAGAAGAAGCACCCTTACCCTTAAACATACTTCTTAATCCTTTCATTTTAATTATGATAATAAATAATTAAAGACAATAAAATTAAGTGCGCTAAATAAAATAAACAAACAATAATAATTTAATGAAGGAACGAGTGTACCAAACGCCGACGTAACGTCGACGTGTAATCGAGAGGTTGAAAATTGAAACTTTGCTCGATGGAAGATCCTCAAGCTAGTTGCCAACTTCACTCCCAATTCCCAAATGAATAAATAAAATTGAATATTTAGTAAACAATGTAGACTTGTAGAGAGAGATATTGAGAGATTGTAGGAAGATTTGTGATAAAGATGAAGAGAAAATGAGTTATTTATAGTTGAAAATTGGGTTAAAGTGTAAATATAATAACTTATGGGTTAAAAATAAATATTAAGGGGTAGGGGGGTTGGGGGAGGGGGGAGGCCTAAAATGGCCGTTGGCCAACGGCCAAAATCTAAAATGGTCGTTGGTGCAACGGTCATATTTGCAAAGAGGGGACTACGGGCGGGGTCGGGCTTGGGGTCGGGACGGGCTTGGGGCGGGCGGGCCTGGGGCGGGCTCGGGTCTGGCGGGACGAGACATTGTCCCGTCCCGAGTTCGAGTCCCGCTATCATTTTTTTTTTTACGCGGGGTCGGGGCGGGGTCGGGACGGGGTCGGGCCGTCCCGGCCCACTGGCCAGCCCTACACTAAACCGAAGTTGAGTGCTATTTCTAGCACACCTTACGAGGATCCCTCCCACTATCGTAGTCTTGCGGGGGATCTTCAGTAACTTACGTTTACGAGGCCCGGTATTACTTATGCAGTGCAGCAGGTGTATTTATTTATGCATGATCTGAGGGAAGAACACATGCACGCTCTCAAACGCATTGTGTGTTACATTCAGGGCACTCTTGATTATGGTTTACACTTATATCCATCATCGTTATCTACTCTCATGTCTTATACAGATGCTGATTGGGGTGAATGTCCAAATACCAAGTGTTCGACATCTGGTTATTGTATGTTTCTTGGTGATAACTTGGTCTCTTTGTCGGCTAAACGTCAGGCTACTTTGTCGCGTTCCAGCGCGGAGGCCGAATATCGAGGGGTAGCCAATGTGGTGTCTGAGTCCTGTTGGTTGCGTAACCTCCTCTTAGAACTTCATTTTCCTATTCGGAAAGCTACCTTGGACTACTGCGATATATGTGTTTGTTCAATGATCCATTTATATATATACAATAACCCTCTTTTTGTTAGTATGGTTGTCATGAAAAGTGTTATGAGAAGGAAATTGTGATAGTTTTCACAATTGTAGTGGCAAGCATCAAGCGTGCATTGTAGAGTACATTACTCAAAAGGTCACTTAATTATTGAAAATTATTTAGTAACTTTATAAAAAGAAATTATAACAGGACAAAAGCCACCTTTCCATTTAAATTTGACTAAAAAACTGACATGGCATTGTATTTAGTCTACACCAACATGTTTTTCCTCAATCCACATGAAATTATTGACTCTTATCACTTAAAGAGTTAAGACTATCCTGCTCCACCCCATATTCTCGGGCGTATGAGTTCTGGACGTGACATTGTAAAACAGAACCCCATCTTGCCATAATTACTACGCAATAATAACGCTTAGCAAATAGGAGTATCAAACTTAATTACAGTCCATCCATTAAAACGTATTGCTGCCTTTGTTCTAAGCTAGTTTTTATTGAACCAAAAAACATGTAGTTCACCTAACATAAAAAATACAAAGAACACTGTATATAAGATGTGAAGACGCTATTTTTATAGGTAGTGAAGAGAATTTTTATTCGAGTTTTTGATACGGTCAGAGCAAGTTGAATTAGTTTTAAATGATAAGGGTGAATAATGTGACAGATGAAAAAAAAAAAGAAGAGGAAAGTCCATATTGCCTAAACAAAATGCCACATCATTTATTGTTGGCCAAATTTTAATAAACTTGGGAGAGTAACTTTTGAAGTGATATATGTAAAGATAAATGACTTTCTTGTTACAAATAAAAGAAAAATAACTTTATTAAATAATTTTTAATAATTGAGGACCTTTTGAGTAATGAACTTGTGCATGGCACTGCATACAAGATGACATGTTCACTAAAAGAATCCCTTTGTAATCAGTCATTTATCTAATATTTATAACGAACAACGGAAATTGAACCCCCATGGGATATATTCACAAGTCTCAAGTGAATTTCAAAGAACATTAAACTGGGGCAGCACCGCAGCACTAACAACCATACAACTGTTGGGTATTTTTGCTCTATGGTACTTTATAAAGCAGTACGGGAAGTATATAACTATTACAAGTATTCGAAAGGATAAACAAAGATTCAATAGTTCAACTAGTAATCTGAAAATTACAAGATAAGCACAAAACTGAAATTACAATTTTGTTGAAAACGAAAAAATAGAAACTGATTTTGCTGAGTCGAGTGTGGCACTCTGTCCTTAAGACAATATTGCCCCGTATGTATCCTTTATACGTCCTGGACAATTTGTCTCCCAAGATAAAACAGCAATGAAACACTTGAGCAAAGGAAACTCAAGAGCTACCGTGAAGAATTTTGAGTAACGAAATGATGCCTTGGAAGGTGTAGGAAGAAACTGTTTCTGCTTTGACAACAATTCTTTCTTCCTCTACCGATGAGGGAGAATTGAACACAACACCACACTTTCCATGCTTCAAACACCTTACTTCGTGGACCAATATCTCTTTCATTTCTCAATGAAATTTGACGATTCTTGGCCCTACGGTTATCTACGTACTTAGTAGATCATGCATGTGTGAAGAACCAGATTCTCCAACATACGTAACACTAGTGTTTAAGCCGTTAAAGTTGGTCGGTCGCAACTCCCGCCAAAGGCTAATTTCCAACAATCCCCTCTTGAAAGAGATTTTGGCGCACTCACATGGTGTCTTTTCATTTCCAGCAATATTTCAGCGGACCGATGTTGCATAAGGAGAGGTAGCCTCAGCTTTGAACCTTCCATAGTTGAATACCATCGGACTTACTTACTGCGCGGTGAACGCGATGTCTTGAACCGTCAGTGTTTAGTGTAAGCCAAGACAATGATACCAACACAACAAATTCTCTTACTCTCTTCTTCGTAATGTTTTGTCCGTTTTGGCCATGGACAACGTCTTGGATTCTTAAGTGCGTTCATTTTGAGGCGGCCCGTCCTCGCACTTAAATAGGTGGTCTCCTACAAGGTATCCTGCTATACCCCACTTCATAAGTGTTAGGAACCATTAAAAGTTTCCCAAACCTAACCTCAACTGTTGAGGAGCATTGCAGGTTTTGAAAACTTAACCTTTACCCATACTGCAGATAGCACTTAAAGTCTATCGCGGGAACGGCTTTGGATTTGGTGTTTCTTTTCAGAAATCACTATCCGAAGTGCTCATGCTTCCACTGAAGCGATCAACTGAACCTTTACAACTTAGTTTTCCCATTGAACCAAATTACCGATCTCCGGTTCGTAAGGTTGGGTTTCACCGTATTGGTCCGTATATTTTGGGTTTTAAGCCCATTCCCTAGACAGCGTAACACTTGATCTCCGGGTAGTCCCTTAGTTAGTAAACAAGGAAGTGACACCCGTGATGATCAACTGCCATACGGTCTTATGTCTCCAGACAAATCCTGACAGATATGTCCAGACGCCGTCATCCGTGTCCTTCCTAAAGCCGACCGGCTAGCCACAATGTATAACTGCTGAAGGCACGGGTTTCTCCCAATAAGGGACGTTCTCTAATGAGTCGTGAAGTTACTCAACTTCTTTCATGCTTTGTATAAAGCGATAAACTCCGATACCATCATGAATCGGACGATGCAAGTTTGCTTAGAGGATTTTCCAAGATCCACCATACACATTTACTTGTGGCTTTGGTGTTCTTCAGATCGATGTCCGGTTGCATCACCGTGTTCTCCCAGAACATTGGACATCCAGAATACTATAATCCGAAGATAAGCGAATAATTCAGATATCGTCATATCCGACTTAACGCCTTCTATTGATCATGTATTAAGATCATCAGTGAAACTTAGTTCAACTGACCTGTTTGTAGGACGATACTAGGTCGGTTGTAGTGTGTACAATACTTTGAACTACACATGATCTGTGCGTATCGCTCCTTGTCTATGGGTGCATCATGATTACAATCAGTTCTATGATTCATATCCATTGATGGCTTCAACGAGACTGTCAACTATCGACCAGTCCGTTAGATGTCTTTAGAAATCCAATTCCTAAGATGTCATCTGTGATATCCATATCTTTCATATCGAGACTTGGTTTCAATATGACTTTCATTTTCAGACTATTGGTTTTCCAACTATTGGCTTTCTAATTTCAGAGTCAATGTTTCTGTGGTCAGATTCATTGTTTCTGTTTTATCTGAAACTTTCAGGACCAAAATGTAAACATTTCAGGGACCAAAATGAAAGTTCAGGAAGAAGCCCAACATTAAAGAAACCAACTCGATCCTCTTCTTCCAACTCTCCGGTTGGGAAGGCTAATTCAACATTCATGCCACGCAAGATCGCAATGGCCCTGGATGTGAAGCTACTCACAGGGAGCACATCTTACAACCCAAAGGTTCTTTTTCCCGGAGGAAGATAAACCATTACGCAAGTATGGTTCTATATGATAGAGTTTATTTCTCTCTTTGTAGCTTCTTTCCAAAGCAGTGCTTTTGGAGATGACATTTATTTGTTAATTGTCCATGGTTCATTCTTAACCATACAAGCTAGAAGGATCGAACAAGTCTTTGTCCCCTTCTTTGCTCCGCCTCGGTTCAACATCTAGAATCCCCGAGTTCTGCAGATCTGGAATATTAAGTTCAGGATAGCCAAGAACTTTCGAAGTCCTGTAGATACGGGCGTCTAGTTAGGACAATCGAGCCCTCGCGGGTTCTTGTTAACCTTGAGCAATTACTCCTTTTTCCTTTTTAAGGAAAGCTATCTTCAAAGAATTCAATATTCTTTACGCCAAGAGGCGATCGGCCTATCGTTATTTGCAGATCCGGTGGATATGCAATCTACGAACTTAGGTACAATCGACTGTTTCGGTGTTCAACTTTTACCAAGCCACCCCACATAATTTGGGCGTGCGACTTTGCGCTTGGCTAACACTGTTGGGTGAGGTGAGAAATGAACAGTCGTTTAATGAACGATGCTTCACATTCTCCCCCTCCATCACTACGAATTTCTCAATCCGTAGGCTTAGTTGAGTTTCAACTTCTGCTTTGTAGCGCTTATCCGCTTCAACAACTTCATCTTTGCTTTTTAACAAACAAAGGATTCCATACGTTGTACCATCATCAATGAAGATCACAACGTACTTGTCTCCCCCCTCTATTTTGTATAAACTTCAAATCACCCAAGTAAGTGTGACTAAGTTCCAGAGGAGCGGTGCTTCTTTCGCTATTCCCTTTGACGGAATTTGGAAAGGTGATTTTGCCTATTCGTCTACCTCACATTCATTTTGAGGGTTTATGTCGACAGAAGGCAACAATCTCAACATCGTTAGCTTTTGAATGACTTGCTTATTTAACGTGTCTTAATCTATGATGGCATAGATGCACGGATTACAAATATATCATTCATTTGGCTCTGCACGTCTTGTACCATTCTTAGTTATTACAGACCTGTTGGACTAGTCTCAAACCAGCTTGACCAACAACGTCCCTTAAACCAAGTTAGGAACATGTATCACATCAGCTTAGAGTGATCCCATTCCCTGAAGTCCTATTGAGGACAACCTCTTCAACCCCTTCTACTTTAGAGGTGGCGTTGCTTCACATGAACAACCTCTTGCCCGTGGTTAGGGCGTAACCGGATCATATGTGATCTGGATACTCTGACCCACTGCAATTGCTTTGCAGACTGAGTGTCCAACTTCTTTTCTGCGTTTCTTTAGGCCTTCAGATCATTTCAGACCTGGAAACTCTGACCCACCCTAATAGGTGTCCATTACTTTTCCTATGAAATGAATTATGGCCCCACTCCAGTCACCCGGAGGCTTTATATGACTGAGTGTCCAATATCATCATATCAAAGGAATTTTGGCCCACTCCAGTCGCCCGGAGGCTTTATATGACTGAGTGTCCAATATCATCCTATGAAGGATCTTCTGCCAAATAGTATGACAGGCTCAACGTCTTTAACTTTTAGACTTCTTCCGTTATGATTGGTGCCCAGATAATTCTTGGCGCTTACTTAAGAGTAATGCTGATTTTACAATCAATGGATCTTACTCCCTCGTATGTGTGAACATACTTTACACACTTTTAATAATTACTCTTAAAAGAACGGATCTTTTTAAGCCGCTTTACAATCCAATCTTTAAACGGAAAAGAAGATGAGATTAAACTTCTGATTTTTAAAGCGTAAGGAATATAAATTATTTTCATATTCCTCCTTACTTTAATCCATTTTTAATCAGACATCATTTAATCTTTATTCTTGACAAGTAAGAAAAATACTCATCATCTAATCTTTATTCTTGACAAGTAAGAAAAATACTTATCCCAATTTCGAATTCTGGCTCACTTCACTCACTTCATCAGACTGAGTGTCCAGTTCCTTCTTACCATTATTCGGATCTTTTGTCTGGGATAGATACAGGCCTTCTGCTGCAAGATAGAAGTACATCTTCAGTCTTCTCCTCTTGTCCCAGTTGACATCATCAGGCTCTCGAGAGCGCTTGTTCCCACCGGTCTTGGTAGCGGTGACACTATGAATACGTTCATCATCATCACTCTCTTCTACCAGAAAACCATTTCCATATCCCGATTTGGTCACACAACTTTTGACCGACATCTTTCGAACACTAATAATAATACTATACAAATATTGTCTTAAGTTGTTGGGTATTTTTGCTCTATGGTACTTTATAAAGCAGTACGGGAAGTATATAACTATTACAAGTATTCGAAAGGATAAACAAAGATTCAATAGTTCAACTAGTAATCTGAAAATTACAAGATAAGCACAAAACTGAAATTACAATTTTGTTGAAAATGAAAAAATGGAAACTGGTTTTGCTGAGTCGAGTGTGGCACTCTGTCCTTAAGACAATATTGCCCCGTATGTATCATTTATAAGTCCTGGACAATTTGTCTCCCAAGATAAAACAGCAATGGAACACTTGAGCAAAGGAAACTCAAGAGCTACCGTGAAGAATTTTGTGTAACGAAATGATGCCTTGGAAGGTGTAGGAAGAAACTGTTTTGCTTGTGTATGCTTCTGAATTTTCGTGTATCATATATGTATGTTCTTAGTGTTCAACAATGGTGTAAGGGGGTGTTTATATAGGTGATGGATGGGCTGAAAAACTGCCTCCATAATAGCCATTATGGAGGTAGTAAAGTCACCAACATAAATGGTGAAAGACCAACGGATTTGGCCATTATAGGAGGAGTAATTCAGCCAAAATAAATGGCTGAATTGAGAGCTTGGACGTTTCTGCTTTGACCGTCGAAATTCCAACTTTCTGAAAACCTCAGGGACCAAACTGTACATCTGAAAAAATTCTGATCCGAACTGTTAATATCAGAAGGCCCACAGCCCACAGCCCGTGAGCCCGAGAGCCCGAGAGCCTGTGAGCCCGAGAGCCCGGAACTCGGAACCGGACGGGCGGCGGCGGCGCGCGTGTGGTCTTTCCTCGAACCGAAGCACATCTAGGTCCTCCCTCCTTTAAACACATGGGATACCCCTTGGGGTCCCAAACCCCAAACCAATTTCGAGTCTTATATACACAACAATTCTTTCTTCCTCTACCGATGAGGGAGAATTGAACACAACACCACACTTTCCATGCTTCAAACACCTTACTTCGTGGACCAATATCTCTTTCATTTCTCAATGAAATTTGACGATTCTTGGCCCTACGGTTATCTACGTACTTAGTAGATCATGCATGTGTGAAGAACCGGATTCTCCAACATACGTAACACTAGTGTTTAAGCCGTTTAAGTTGGTCGGTCGCAACTCCCGCCAAAGGCTAATTTCCAACAACAGGGTTTTATATGGAGATACTTAGATGTGATAAGAATGTACAAGATTGCTTTACTAGAACATATTGTAGAGAAATTTACATAGAAACGTAGGAAAATTTTCGCCAATACCATAAGATTAATTATATACTATGGCAAGATGACACTGCTGTGTATCAACAGTCACTTGTACAAAACTAGTTCCATTAATTTGGATGAACATGCATGTCTTCTAAGTGCTAGTAGTCATCTTCATCTCTTGTTTTCCCAAGGACCCTCCTAACAACAGCAGCAACAGCACCAAGAACCAAGAACAGTACCAGCGTATCAAATCCACCTCCGACACCAACAGCAACGCCAGGGCCTGGCGCGAAGAACGAAAAAGGTGACCAGCCCCATCCACCGTAGAATGGAACACCATAGCCATAACCATATCCACCAACTAGAGGAGGAGCAACTGGTGGATTCACATAGATATTTGTTCTGCAACAACAATGTCATGGAGCAGGATGATCTAAATTAGTCTAAGAGATTTAAGCAATGCATCTGCATATGAATACAGGTAATGGATCATGTAAGTAGAAACGCAAGCTGAACTCAGGTAGTCAATAAACTAGAGGAAATATCATAATTCAGAATGGAATGATGGCACTATAAGTCTAGCATATTCACCAAGATAATTTTCTCTACCATGGAAGCTCTACAGCAAGATGTTACACCAATTGGTCGCTGAGCTCCTCCAATCCCTTACCTTTATCATCCATTGCTTTTCCTCTTTTTCAGACAGCAATATTTCCTAAGCTCTAGATATTAGTAAACTACATTTAAAGAAAAACCTCAGTCTAGGAAAAAGTTATTATCCGTGTTACTTATTATATATTAGTCTGTCATAAAGAATCATCTTTTACAAAACGTAAAAAAAAAAAAAAAAAGAGGATGATTGATCGAATTAAGCTTTGAGAAAGAAGGATAACAACATGTTGGATAAAGAGAAATTTCCCTTTAGAAACTATAAAGCAGAATATGTCCTATGTCAGTATATTGAGGTTAGCTAACTCCCGCATTTTCAGAGCCATACAAAAGATAGAAATAAATAAATACATAAAAGGAGCAAGAGAGCTTGAACGGATACATACAATCACAATGCAGAAAGTTGTCCACATCCACTTACCTGCTTTCATACACACCGATACCAAAAGATATTGACTAACTAAAAGAAAATTTTTCCATACTACGGAACTATGAGCAGCAAAAGAAAGCCGCAGTGAGACTATACAGTCTCAAATGGAAGAAAGAGCTCAAATCTTATCAGTCCAAAGGTAAATGTTAGACGGTTATTTGCAAGCGTCGTATGTTGGGTTGTGAGTGGATAATACGTTTTAGAAAGATTTCAAGTGGTATGTGGATGGCAGGAAAAATGGTTGAGAAACACATCTGTCTCACGGGTGATTATAAGGAGGATCATTCCAATTTGAACAGCAACATGATTATTACTTCGTTGATACCATCTATTATGGACAGCGCACACATCAGTATTAAGGCAGTTCGGGAAGTTATAAAACTTAAGCACACGTTTACTCCTAGTTATAGAAACACTCAAAAAGGGGCGTAAGAAAGCTTTTGAAATCATTTATGGGGATTTTGAAGGTTCTTTCAAGACGTTCCCGGTATACATGGCTGCACCACTATATTTCAATCCGGGGACCGTTGTTGAGTAGGAGCACCAGTCAACTACAATGCAAGGCGACCACATCTTCAAGTATCTTTTTGGGCCTTTAAACCAAGCATTGATGGATTCAAAAGTTGCACACCGATCATCTCAATAGAAGACACTCATGTCTATGGTAAGTATGAGATAAACTGTTAATTGTTGTTGGAATTGATGCGAACGACAATATTTTTCCACTTGCATATGTTGTGGTTGCACACGAAAGCTTTGAGTCATGGATATGGTTTCTTAAGTTATTGTGGAGACATGTTATTTGTGCGAGACAAGGAATTGGACTTATTTTTTACCGTTATCAAGGAATCTTGCAATGTGTCCAAACACATGTCTGGTTACAGCCACCCATCACACACTATAGATCTTGTGTTTGAAAAGCAACTTTAATAAAATATTTTTCAATCGTGACCTTAAGAACCTAATGTGGTTTGTGGCTATAGAGCACCAGAAGAAGTACAGACTAAGGACGGAACAAATCAAAACGTTGTCACATCTAGTGCATTTGTGGTTGAGCAATCTTTCGCCGGATAAATGGGCAATGGTCATACGTGGGAGGCTATGACAAGAATGTCTCCGAGTTTTACAACGGTTTAATAAAGAAAGCTCGTGGATTGTCTGTTATTGCCATGGTTCGTCTAACGTTTAAAACTCTTGTTGATTGATTTGTTGAAAGCTCTGTTGCTGGTTTGTTGATTGTAAATAATAAGCCTTTAGCCGCTCGCTGTTGAAAAGAAATTCCTAGAACATTGGGACAAGGCCAATATGCACACTGACATGATAAATTACAATAGTGCGGAAGGGGTCTTTGAGATTAGGACATTTGCATGTAATGGTAAGGGCGAAAATGTCCATAAAGTCTCTGATCAAGGGAGAAAGTGTTCGTGTGTGAAGTGGAGAAACTACCATATGCCATGTTTGCATGCCATTAAATTTTGTGGTGTCTGTGGCATTAAGTCAAAGAACTATGTTAGCAAGTACTACAGTTGCAGGCTTTACAAACAACACACAACTTAGGGAAAAACATAATAACAAACAAGCAACAACAACTATTGAGCCCGCCTGGGGCAAGCATTCTTGTTATGACCTCTCTTCGCACATACTACACCTCCTAGCCATTCGAGCAGTAGAAATATCCATTTCATTCATAATTCTACTTGTACTCTGAGCTCCTGAGGTTAGCTCATATTCAGTGTTTGCAATTAAACGAAAGGAGAATACGGCCAATGTGTCTTATCACCCAGGGGGAAACTTTTCACCGTACATTTGTTTGTAAAGCCTACAACGTAGTACTTGCTAACATAGTTCTTCGGCTCAATGCCACGGATACCACTAAATTTAATGGCATGCGGACATGGCATATGGTAGTTTCTCTAGTTCCCACACAAACACCTTTTCCCATAATCAGAGACTTTATGGAAATTTCCTCCATTACCATCGCGTGCAAATGTCCTAATCTCAAAGACCCCTTCCGCACTATTGTAATTAATCATGTCACTGTGCATGTTGGCTGTGTCCCAATATTCTAGGAACTTCTTTTCAATAGCAGGCAGCCAATGTTTATTATTTACAATCAACGAACCAGCAATGGAGCTTCTTTCAACAAATCAATCAACAAGAGTTTTAAACGTCATACGAACCATGACAGTAACGGGCAATCCACGAGCTTTCTTTAATAAACCGTTGTAATACTCGGAGACATTCGTCGCCATAGCCCCCACCTATGACCATTGTCATTATACATTGCCTATTTATCCGTCGGAAGATTGCTTAACCCCAGATGCGTTGGAAGTTAAGATGTTCCATCCTCATTCTGTACTTCTTCTTCTGGTGCTCTTTAATCTCCAACCACATTAGGTTCTCACGGTCACGGTTGAATTTTTTTTTACTAAAGTTGCTTTTCAAATGTCGAACACAAAACCTATAGTGTGTGACGGGTGGCTGTAACCACACGTGTTTGGACACATTGCAAGATGCCTTGATGACGATCAGAAATAAGTCCAATTCCTTGTCTCTCACAAACAACATGTCTCCACAACAACTTAAGAAACCATGTCCATGACTCAAAGCTTTCGCGTGCAATTACAGCATATGCAAGTGAAAAAATATCGCCATTTCCATCAATTCCAACAACAATTAATAGTTTCATCTCATACTTACCATAGTAATAGTGTCGTCTAATGAGATGATCGGCCTGCAACTTTATGAACCCATCAATTCTTAGTTTAAAATCCCAAAAAAGATACTTAAAGATGTGGTCCGTCTTGCACTGTAGTTGACTGGTGCTCCCACTCAACAACAGTCCCTAGATAGAATGTTATATGGCAGTCATGTATCGAGGCAATGTCTTGAAAGAACCTTCTATTGAGATGATCAGCCTGCAACTTTTTGAATCCATCGAGTCTTGGTTCAAAGGCCCAAAAAGGATACTTGAAGATGTGGTTGCCTTGCGTTGTAGTTGACTGGTACTCTCACTCAACAATGGTCCCTAGATAGAAATGTTATAGGACAGCCATGTATCTAGGCAGCATCTTGAAAGAACCTTCGAAATCCCCATATACCATTTCAAAAACTTTCTTACGCCCTTTTTTAAGCTTTTCTATAACTAGAAGTAAACGTGTGCTTAAGTTTTATAACTTTTCGAACCGACTTAATAATGATGTGTGCATTGACCATAATAGATGGTATGAACGAAGTAGTAATCATGTTGTTCAAATTAGAATGATCCTTCTTATAATCATTCGTGAGACATGTGTGTTCCTCAACCATTTTTCCTGCCATCCACATACCACTTGAAATCTCTCTAAAACGTATCATCGACTCGCAGCCCAACAGAAGACGCTTGCAAATAACCCTCCAAAACCTTTTGAGGAGTTTTTTTAAAAAAAACATTAGGAAGTAATAACCGTCCAAAATTTACCTTTGGACTAATCATATTTGAACTCTTTCTTCAATTTGAGACTGTATAGTCTCACTGCGACTTTCATTTGCTGCTTGTTTTGAAATAACACACGTAATTACATATACAAGGAAGACTATCAGCCCTCTAAAGATAATCGTGATGAGACTAACTAAAATAAAGGAATTAAAAAAGGGAATGGGCCTTTCTACCTCCCAAGTTAGGGGTAAGGTCTCATATATTCTACCCTCCCCAGACTCCACATTGTGAGATTTCACTAGGATGTTATTGTTAAAAAAAGGAATGGGCCAATATACAATATGATATATTTTAGAAATTCATTGGCGCCGAACTAACTTGACTTTATAAATTTAAGCTTTTGGAATTCCAAAGTGCAGCCCGAACAGGACCATTATCTCTCATGCTGGCAAAATCTTCCAGGCCTTCTTCTGTTTGATCCAAATATGAAACCGCATTAGAATGATAATTAATGTTACCATCACCGGGGGTGCAAAGTCTTCATCAGAATCGTCATCATCACCGGACGATTGATCACCATGCGTCCCTTTGTGATCTAATGGGCTATCGCTATCCGACTCATTTACTTGGTCATTAGCTACATCGTTGTTGTTCGCAATTTGCGTGAGCTGGGTCAAAGTGGAGTATCTTCAAAATCATTACAACAACAAATTTAGCAAAACGCACATTTTTAAAAGTCAAACACAACTATAAGACCTCTAAATAAAGTGAAAAGAATATAATTATATTTACTTATCAATTGACTCCACTTGAGCAGGGCATTGTCGAATGATACTGCCTCCACTTAATTCACTTGTACCTGGATGTGAAGGGTGTCGGGCACTACAGTCCAAATTCTACAACTGCATAGGCGCATTACTTGACCCCGTCTCACAGTTCGGTACACTCCAATCAAAGTTATGATAGTTCGTTGAAGCCACACCGTCATATTGTGTACCAAATCGTATTGTTTGACATACTACTAACTCCTACCATTGTTTATTGTTGAAGTATACCCCTTGGAAAACGAATATTCAAATTGGGAAGATACATAGTACCTCGAAGATCAAACTCATTGTCGGTAGATTCTTTAGGGGATAGAGCGTTCACTGTTGCATGCATGTGAAGCGTCGTAATGCTGATGTGATTGCTAAAAATCTCAGGAGTATGACGGAATAACGATAAAAACTCATTGTTCCATATCCGAGTCTCACTGTAAATTGGAAACCCATTGTCGTAAATGACATTGGATATCGTCCAGTGATAACCACTGAAATTTCAGGATCACATACGCCCATTTTACTCCTAAACACGCGTTGCAGACGATCATATTTGAGGGAGATTGGGAACCTTTGCACTACTTCAAGACGACGACTGTATTTAACCGACATACACAACTTCACCACCCCAAAATAAATTAACTCTTACATGAGTTTCCGTCATTGTTTTTACATGAAAACAATGACAACGAAGTAAATTGCTCTGAAACAAGGGATTTGCTATATATTTATAGCGATCGACAAGTTAGGGAAACAAAAATTGTTACTGTTTCAACGTATTTAAAAAACACAAAAATTCAAGTCGCAAATTACTTCACAACCTGCATATTAGATTAAAAAAGAAGAAAAATTAAGATTGATATGACCAAACAATGAACTGTAATAGAACAACCTTTATTCAAACGTCTGACATTTCCATCTGAAAAGGAAAATCTTTTGAGTTAGATTAAGATTCGCAATGAGTTGTGAGCATAACAATTTTATTTTTAAAAAAAAAAAGAAGAAAAAAAGGGGTGTTCGAATTGAGTGTTGCGAACTGAAAAACAAATCAATGGTAGTTCACAAAATGTGTTGTGAACTGTTAAAAAAATATTAATGGGAGTTCGCATATTGTTGTGCGAACTATATTTAATTTGTTTCTCTTAATGTAGCAAACGGACGTTAGGGGTTGTCCGTGAAAAAATTGGCAGTTCACAGCATAATTCACGAACAACCCCTTTTGGTATGTGAATCTTTTGGCTACCCCTTTTTGTTTATTGGCTTCCAAAATGTGCCCTTTAGGCTCCGGACTCGATAACAAAGTTGCCTTACTCCCCTATGGATTCTCTGTTTGGAAAAGCATCAGGACTTTTTGGGATGACTAATAAGCAAATTATATTTCAAGCTGGGAGATGGAAGGAAGATTAGCTTTTGGCATACTCTTGGTTGGGCCACACACTTCTCAAGTGATGTTTCCTTGTTCTTTTTACTTCGGCTGCCAACCAGGAAGCCGCTGTATCAGATTACTACTTAAGTCATGGTTGGCACTTGACACATAATTTTCAGAAGAAACTGTAATGATTGAGAATTGGAAAGATCCAGGAGTTTGATTCAACAGTTAGAAGCCTTTAAGGTTTAGTGTTTCACCTGGCTAGTCAGCAAGAATGCATATTTAACACAGACAAATTTGCAAAGAAGAGGGCTAATCATTCGTAGTAGATGCCCCTGTAACAATCCACCCCACCAGTCATATTGTTCGCCTTGGGCCTAGGCCAGTGCAACTTTAAAAGGCTTCACTACGATTTGAGGCTTACTTCCTTATGCACCCAGTATTTCTCATGTGTTTTGTCAATGTGGGATTTTCCTAGGATGTTACGTACACCCCCTTCCCCCAAGGACTCAGCGTCCTCAGGGAGGTTTGCCCCACCATCATCTATAAAAAATGTGGGATTTGCCTAAATTCAATTGCACACTAAGGTTTGACCAAACACAGAGTAGCTCTGGTTCTATAGGAACATCCTAGTCCACTAGTGATATTGTCCGCTTTGGGCCTAGCCTCACACGGCTTTAAATATCAGGCATCTCTCCAGTGCTTTGCCAATGTGGGAATTGCCTAGGATACTACAGTCCACTCTGTGAAGAGAAGCCAAAAGACACAAGTCAATCTTTTTTTGCACTGCAAAATTACTGCACAGCTTTCCGACATTTTGGGTTTAAATACCAAGAGACACATTGGAATTTCTACAAGGTTGGCAAAAAAGTGATCAGAGGAGCATCCATTCAAGAGTTTGGAATGATGCCATACCAGGGACAATTTGGTGGATTATATGGAATGAGAAACTCAAAAAAATTTAAGATAAGAAGCAGAATGTCTGTCTTGAGTTAATTGTATTTCTTTACAGGTGTATTTATTCAAGAGTTTGGAATGATGCAATACCAGGGACAATTTGGTGGATTATATGGAATGAGAAACTCAAAGAAATTTTGAAAATAAGGAGAAAGTCTCTAGTCTTAAGTTAATTGTATTTCTTTACTTGGACCAACATGGCAGGTGGACATGATTGTTGCAATGTAGAGGCCATGATCGACCTTATTAATTCTCTACATAATGGGTGAGAACTACTTTTGTTGTACTCAGTTGTTCATAACAGCATACCATTTATGCTGATAAATTTAGTAAATTCACCTTACTTATAAAAAGAAAAGGAAACTAGAAACTCTTGAGATCTGGTACTAAGTGGGGAAGATAAAGAAGAGTTGCAACTACCAAAAATTCTCAATAGACAGCAAACAGCCTCCTAAAAAAAAAGGGGGTGGGGGTGGGGTGGGAAAGCCCGGTGCACTAAGCTCCCGCTAGTAGGACCAAAGTAGGACCACCATTTGAAACGAAGTAAAGCAGTAAAAACTCAGGTTATTGCTAATGTTAGCCGCAAATATACACGTTTCAAGGCTGTTGATTATTGAATTGTATGACCATAACATCTAAAACTATAAGCTTAAGCTGGTACAAAGGATACACTTTTATTTATTTACGTTTTCTTGTAATTGGTGGAGGTGATACTTGAACCTAGGATCTCTAAAGACACCATAATTTAATTGTGTGACCATCTCATCTAAAAACCTTAAATTGTTAGAGAGGATATACTTCTATTTTCTTAATGTCACAACATAGTAAGTAATCCCACAAGTGGAGTCTGATACTTAATTATGTCTTCAACGTCAATAAATAAATAAATAAATAAACAGAATTCCTTAAAAAGGACTCTTAGGCTTAAAATATAGTGTAATTTACCTTGAATTATTGATCCTTGGTGACGACGAACGAGGAGCTGCTGATCGAAAAGCCTGACCACCAACTCTACCACCACTCTTAGCAGCTGATGCTGGATCCACTGAACTCAGTGTCAATACCCCAGCTGCCACTGCAACTAATGCCAACTTAGCAAATTTATTTTCACTTTTCCTGAAAAATCAAGAATTGGTAAAAAAAAAAAACCATCAAGAACCCAAGAAAGTGAAAGACAAAAAATGAAACTTTTTTCCCATTATCTTTAAATATAACCTTAAAGAGTCTTGTGGGTCATCTGGGCTGTGTTTGCACAAGATTTTAGTGCTATATACAGGAAACAAAGTGGTATTTTTTCTAGGTTTGTATGTTGTTGAAGAAGAAAGAGGACCAATTAGGAAACTTTGCTGTAGAAAAGCTACAGACATTTTTTTGCAGTTCAAGTTTAGTGAAAGTGGAAGCTCAAGAGTTCAAGAAATGAAAGCGCTTTGTTAGTGAGTCGTTGGTGTTGTGATATTTGCCAAAGGTTCATCCAGTTGATGACTGAGAAGTGTCCACGTGGGGATGCTGTAGTGGTGGATGTTGGAACTGTTAAATATATATTGTGTGTATATGGGGCTCTCGGATTTAGTATAGAAACCGTATATGGTGTAGATATTTAGGTAATATTGTAGTCTCTTAGTTTAGGTAATATTGTAGTGTAATTAGTATTGTACACTTACCATAATATTTGTATTACTATAATTGTATATTTAGTATCCAAATAGAATAAGGTTTTAAGAGTAGAATAGGAATAGGATTCTCCTATTATGGAAATATGTAACTTGTATAAATACTCTTTCAATTAATGAAAATAATCAATGGATTATTCTTTCATGGTTTCAAGAGTCTAGGTTTATTTTCTCTCCCAAATTCTCCATTTTTTTCGTCGAAATCCCTAGCCAAATTTGAGACCTTGCTCTCGGGTTTCGTGCCGACGAGAACCCCCTTCTTCCAAAAAATTCTCCCTAATCCCTCAATCACATACTGTTCTATCAATATGTCTACATCCCGGAACATGTTTCATCCTGCCCTTATAGTTTATAACATCAAAAATAACATCCCTCTAGTTCTTGAAATAGAAAACGTCTAATATGCGACGTGGGCCGAACTGTTCAAAATTCACGCACGATCGCATCAAGTCATCCATCACATAATCCCCGCGGCTCGTGAGGATACGGAGGTGCCAAAACGCGAGGATGATCCTAAATTGTGGACGACTATTGATGTTACCGTCATTCAGTGGATATATTCCACCATATCTATCGACCTTTTGCAAACAATTATTGAGTCTGATGCTACGGCACATGTGACTTGGGATACACTGCGTGATATATTTCAAGATAATCAAAATTCTAGAGTCGTTACCCTTGAGCAGGATTTCTCCCACGTCAACATGGAAGATTTTCCTAATGTTTCGGCTTATTGCAAAAGATTAAAGGAATTGGCGGACCAACTTCACAACGTTAGTGCGCCGATTTCGAACGATCGTTTGGTCCTCCAAATGATTTTCGACCTCTTCGAGGCCTATAGTGGTGTGGGAACACTTCTTCGGCAAAGCAATCCGCTTCAGCAATTTTATCAGGCTCGTTCTATGCTTACACTAGAAGAAGCAGGCATGGCTAAACGAGCGGCTATCGGTACTAGTCCCGTAGTCATGATGACCGAGTCCACGGTGTATCTTACCGGTTTCAACAACTCGGGCCAAAACCGCAACAACATGGCGGCAAAAAGGGTGGAAATAAGAAAAATAATGGCAAAACTTGCAGCGGCAACAACGGCGGCAGCCGTCAGAATGGTGGTGGCGGTAGGGGTCCTCGCGGTGGTCAGCAACAGTAGCAGCAGTTCTGGGGCCCATAGTGGGCCCCACAACAGCAGTTTGGGCCCAGCCAGTTTACCTCCCAGCGATTTGACCAATCGCGTTGGCCAACCCAACAAATAGCCTAGGCCCAATTCGGTCGGTCCGGTCGATTCTGACCAAGACTCTATTGAATTTGATCCATTTGGTTTCTCTGTGAAGGATTTCAGGACGGGGAGTCCTCTCATAAGGTGTGATAGTAGAGGAGATCTTTATCATATCACACTCAGTTCCGGTCCATCGAATCAAGCCTTGCCATCAGCCTTTGCAGTCATTTCTCCTTCCCTGTGGCATACTCGTTTTGGTCATCCGGGGTTCTTTATTTTGTCGTCTTTAGATAAAAATAGTTTTATTTCATGTAAGGGTACGAGTCGTACTCCAAA
This sequence comes from Anisodus acutangulus, assembly GCA_029783415.1. NCBI lineage: Eukaryota > Viridiplantae > Streptophyta > Magnoliopsida > Solanales > Solanaceae > Anisodus > Anisodus acutangulus. The sequence goes on along the minus strand of CM056493.1, from coordinate 43,764,864 downwards.
TTGTCAATCTTGTTCTTTAGGAAAAATTGTTAAGTTGTCATTTGTAGACTCAAAATCTCATACTTTAATGCCATTTGATATTATTCATAGCGACTTATGGAGGTCTCATGTTCTTAGTTCTGTGGGTCATCAGTATTATGTTCTCTTTCAGGATGATTATTCTAAATTTCTATGGACGTTTCTGATAGCGAAGAAATCTCAAGTTTTTTCCATCTTCCTAAAATTTAGAGCATTCATCAGAACCCAATTCGACCGTGAAATCAAAAATATTCAGTGTGATAATGACAAAAAATATGACAATTGGGTGTTTCGGGAATTCTGTGCTAATAATGGATAAATTTTTGTTTCTCTTGTCCTCATACATCTTCACAAAATGGGAAAGCCGAACGTAAAATTCGTTTCATAAATAACATTCTCCGCACTCTATTAATTCATGCTTCCGTACCCTATATTTTTGGCATCATGCTCTTCAAATGGCTATATATCTACTTAACATAACTCCTTCCAAAGGTTTGACATATTCTTTCCCCCTTCAAATTTTATATAATAAAATTCCTTCATATTCACATCTTCGGGTTTTTGGGTGTTTGTGTTATCTGTTATTCCCGTCAACCACAATTAACAAAATTCAGGCCCGGTCGACTCCGTGTGTGTTTTTGTGTTTTCCATCTAATCATCATGGCTACAAATGCTTTGATTTATCCTCTAATAAAATCATCATTAATCGTCATGTCATTTTTATGAATCCCAATTTCCATTTGCTAAAGGTCATACTCACATGCCTAGTTCGTATAATATTTTGGATGAACAAATATCCCTGTATATTATTTAGCATTTTTCGGACATCTCCCGTACCCAAAATTCTCCAGCGGACCCACTGGTCCGTCACAGCCCTCTTTGCCTAGTTTTGTCCTTTGGGCGGTTTGACGATTGGGCGATCGGTAATCTTGGGGCTGGTCGTGTTCCGCCATCATGATATTCTTGCTCCCGATTGGTGGGCTCTTGGCCATCAGTCTGAACCCGGAAATTCCCAAAATCCGTCCAATTCTCCCTCAAGTCATAGACCGGTCACTCGTAGTCAACGGAGTGTTTTAAACCAAAAAGACATTTTAATTTACATTTTAATTTACATTCTAATGTTCTTAAATCACCTTACCCTGAAATCCTTTGTCCGCGTTAAATGACCCGAATTGAAAAATTGCTATGACCGATGAATTTAATGATCTTATTGATAATAAGATGTGGGTGTTGGTACCCCGTTCATCTGGTATTAATATTATTCGATCTATGTGGATTTTTGCTCATAAGGAGAATTCAGATGGTTCATTTGCTCGACATAAGACGCGACTTGTAGGTGATGGTAAAACTCAGCAGGTTGGTATAGATTGTGGTGAGACATTTAGTCCGGTGGTCAAGCCGGCTACCATTCGCACGGTGCTAAGCTTGGCTCTTTCGAAGGCATGGCCTATTTATCAGTTAGATGTAAAGAATGCTTTCTTACATGGGGATCTCAAGGAAACAGTCTATATGCATCAGCCGTTGGGATTCAGGGATCCTAACCATCCTCATCATGTCTGTTTATTGAAGAAGTCCTTATATGGGCTTAAGCAGTCTCCCAGGTCCTGGTATACAAGGTTTGCTAACTATGTTTAGACTATTGGGTTCACTCACAGCAGGTCAGATAATTCCTTGTTCATCTACCGTCGTGGTTTATCCTCGGCCTACATTATGTTGTATGTGGATGATATCATTTTGACTGCCTCTTCCGATGCCTTACGCCAGTCTATCATGACCATGCTCAGCTCTGAGTTTGCTATGAAAGACTTAGGGCCCTTGAGTTACTTTTTGGGGATTGCCGTCACTCGTCATTTCGATAGATTATTCTTGTCTCAACAGAAGTATGCAGCTGAGATCATCGAGAGGGCGGGGATGTCATCATGTAGGTCCACTTCCACTCCAGTTGATATGAAGCCCAAGCTTAGTGCCGCAGCCGGCGTACCCTACGAGGACACGACCCGCTATCGCAGTCTTACAGGGGCCCTTCAGTATCTTACCTTTACAAGACCGGATATTACATATGTTGTCCAGCATGTGAGTTTGTTCATGCATGATCATAAAATTGAGCACATAAATGCACTCAAACGCATTATTCGGTATATTCACGGTACACTTGACTATGGGTTGCATCTATATCCTTCCTCGACATCCACACTTGTCTCGTATACGGATGCTGATTGGAGTGGTTGTCCCGACACCAGACAGTCTACGTCTGGCTATTGTATGTTCCTTGGCAACAACTTGGTCTCCTGGTCGGTGAAGCGTCAGTCAACTCTATCCCGCTCAAGTGTCGAAGCTGAATATCTAGGGGTAGCTAATGTGGTCTCAGAATCATGTTGGTTACGTAACATGCTTTTAGAGCTTCGTTGTCCCATTCAAAAGGCAACCTTGGTTTATTGCGATAATATTAGTGCCATTTACCTTTCTGATAATCCGATTCAGCACCAACGCACTAAGCATATCGAGATGGACATTCACTTTGTCTGCGAAAAGGTTGCTCGGGGTCAGGTATGCGTCCGTCATGTCCCGTCAAGATATCAAATTGCAGACATATTTATAAAGGGTCTTCCCTCGGTCCTTTTTGAAGATTTTAGGGACAGTCTCAGTGTTCGAAGACCGCCCGCTATGACTGCTGGGGTGTGTTAAATATACCCCATATACACATAATATACATGTATATTGTGTGTATATGGGGCTCTCAGATTTAGTATAGAAATCGTATATGGTGTAGATTTTTAGGTAATATTGTAATCTCCTAGTTTAGGTAATATTGTAGTGTAATTAGTATTGTACACTTACCATAATATTTGTATTACCATAATTGTATATTTAGTATCCAAATAGAATAAGGTTCTAGGAGTAGAATAGGAATAAGATTCTCCTATTATGGAAATATGTAACTTGTATAAATACTCTTTCAATTAATGAAAATAATCAAGGGATTATTTCTTTCAGGAACATTCAAGAATATCAGCAGATATTCTTTTCTTTTCCATATGATGGAAACAAAGTCAACAAACTTAAAACATAATCAAACGGCTCTGCAAGTTGCAAAAATGCAACCAATGATCACACAGAATGCAAAATCGAGTAAGGGTGGCCAACGGGGCGGGTCAGCCCGACCCCGCCCCGGTCTCGTCCCGACCCCGCTAAAAAACAATCGGTAACCGGACTCGAACCGAGATGGGACCTTGGCTCGTCTCGCCCGGGCCCGGCCCGCCACAGTCCCGCCAGCCCCGACCCACCCCTGTCCCGCCCAACCCCTGTCCCGCCTACTGTCCTGCCCGACCCCTCCCCTTTGCACAAAATAATTGTTGCACCAACGGCCATTTTATATTTTGTTCGTTGTGCAACAACTATTTTTTGCCTCCCCCTACCCTTAATATTTATTTTTAACCCCTAAGTTATTATATTTACACTTTAACCTAATTTTTCAACTATAAATACCTCATTTTCTCTTCATCTTTCTCACAAATCTTCCTACAATCTCTCTACAAGTTTCCATTGTCTACTAAATATTCAATTTTATTTATTCATTTGGGAGTGAAGTTGGCAACTAGCTTGAGGATCTTCCATCGAGCAAAATTTTAATTTTCAACCTCTCGATTACACGTCGGCGTTTGGTACATTCGTTCATTCATTAAATTATTATTATTTCTTTATTTTATTTAGCGCACTTAATTTCATTTACTTTAATTATTTATTTGTATAATTAAAATGGAAGGATTGAAACGTATGATTGCGGGTAAGGGTCAGGCTTCTTCTAGTAGGGGTAACAAGGGCAAGAGTGCTTCTTCTAGTAGGGGTAACAAGGGCAAGAGTGTTTCTTCTAGTTCTAGTCATCCTATTCCTAGACATGATGATTTGGTTTATACTGAATTTTTTCCTGAAATACCATTAGATTTAGACGATGAGATATTTTTTGGAACTCAACAAGACTTTAATTTAGAAGATGATCTAGATAACACACCCACTAATATAGATGACACACCCACTAGTGCACCTCCAACTGGAACGCCTCATATTCCCCTAGTATGAGACGAGGCCTAACAAAAGGAAAATTAAAATCGGATGCATAGAAATTTTTTGATAGCGACGAAGAGAATCAAGTAGTTAGATGTCTAATTTGTAAAAATGTTTTAAATTTAAAATGGAAAAAGGTCAGGGTGGGACGGGAGGTTTATTAAGACACGTAAAAAACTTTCACCAAGCTATCGGGTGCGCCAATGCCCTCTCAGTCGGGACAAGGTTCACATACTGTCCCAGACCAAGTACAGTGTCAAATTAACCCTATGACGGGGGGATTTATAGGCACTAAATACGATAAACATAGAGATAGGGAAGCAATAGCAAAATTAGTTGTTGTGGAGTGTTTTCCTTTTTCATTTCCTTCCTCTCCTGGTTTTATTCATTAAAATATGTATAATCCTGCATTTAACAGTTTTTCCTAGATCAACTGTTAGGAGGGATGTATTTAAATTTGTGCATGAATATCAACAGTATTTACGTTATTCCTTACATCATTTTCCTGGTAAAGTATATATCATGTCTGATATAGGCTGTAGTACTAACGACCATGATTATTTATCGGTAACATGTCATTTGATAGATTATAAATGGTCTATGCAAAAACGTATTTTAGCATATAGATATATAGATGATAGGCACACTTGTACTTTTATTTCAGAAAATATTTATTCAGTTTGCGATTATTATGGCATAACTGATAAAATTATGACAATTACATTAGATAACGTTTCTTCTAATAATTATGCTATTAGAATTTTAAAAGATATTTTAACTCCATCTTTTTCAAATCATTTTCAAATAAAATGTGCATGTCATATATATAACTTAGTTGTAAAGTATGGTCTAACACTTTTTGCAGATATTCTTAATAAAATACAATTTGCTATAAACTTTATTTTTAAAAGTAATAGAATACAATGAAAAAAAATATAAAAAAACTTGTCACGATTGCGGACTACCTTATAGAAAAATTCTCAAAGAAGTAGCCACTAGGTGAAATTCTTTATACGAGCAACTACTTGTTGCTTATGATTATAGAAGACCTATAACTTTATTTTTTAACGCCCATAATTGAAATCCAAATGATATGGTATAACAATTGGGGGAAAAATTTCATAACTTATTGTATTTCTAGAGAAATGTTTTCAAGCAACAAAAGAATTTTTAAGTATATATTATCCTACTATTTCTACTATATTATTTTATATAACTCTAATATTTTTATTACTTAATGAATATATGAAAAAACCAGGTTATAAGGCACCTATTTAAAAAATATTTATCAAATTAAAAAAATATTTTATTCATATTCCAACTATTTATATTATTGGTGCTGTATTAAATCCGACTATTAAAATAGAAGGTTGTAGAGCACTAATTGAAACTATTTATGATTGTATAACAGTACTTCCACCTCCAACTCCAAAAAAGTCAAATGACCCACCACCTATTGAACAAACTAAATAAGAAGTGTTGTCTAACATTCAAGATGAATGCAAAAAAATATATAGGCATTACCAATTAGAAAGTGCTATCAACCAACCGGCTTCCATACCATCTTCTTCTTCTTCTTCTTCAACACAACCTCAAAAAAGACATGTTTCTGTGGCTAGTATTGAAAGCCTTAGAAATAGAATGTATAGTGGTAACATTACTAACCAAGTTAGCGAGTTTGATGTTTTTGTTTTCCAGGGTATTGTACCGTACCAAGTAGTTCTCAATGAAGAAGGATGTGGAGACTTGCTGAAATATTGGAGGGATAGTGAGAAGATATTTTCGACACTATCAAAGATGGCCCGAGATGTGTTTACCATTCAAGTGTCATCAACATCGTCTGAAAGCGCTTTTTCGGCCGGCAGATTTCAAATAGGAGAACACAGACACTCATTCGCGGGAGACAGCTTGGAGATTGCAGTATTATTCAGAGATTGGATATGAGCAGAGTGGAGAAGGTGCGGTCAACCGGAGATCAAGGAAGAAGAAGACGAAAACTACAACGAAATCTTATCCGACGGAGGTGAAAGCGACGTCGAGCAATTTGACCAACAAATATCCATTCCAACCGAAGAACCACAAGAAATTATAAAGAAACTAGAAAATGTGTTTTTAAATATGTAATTTTTTAATTGCAATTTTACTATGTTATTTGCAACTTTCAACACCACAAAGTTGCAATTTTGACAATTGTATTACAAAAAATCATATTTCTATTAAATAATATCAGAGGAATAAAAACAGCATTTGAATATTTTTTATTACACTATCTTGTTTATATGTTATTTTTTAAAATTAAGTGCAAAAAAAAAAAATCGGAAAAAACCTGATTCTGATCCCGATCCCGTCCCGTCCGGACCCGATAATATCGGTCCCTTTTTCCAACGGGATCGAGATCGAGATGGGACATCGGAAAAACCCGCTAGTCCTGCTGTACCCCCCATCCTGTCGGATCCCGACCCGCCCCGCCCCGGACCAGTCCCGTTGGCCACCCCTAGTATCGAGATGATTTAGGTGCATGTACTCTGATTGAAGCTCTTTATTGTTAGGTATTTGAAACACAAGGGGGCGTGTGAATTATAATTTTCTTATTTTAACTTATGAGTTGACTTATTTGTTTGAATATTTGACTATCCTGCAAGTCTGAAAAGTTGATTAGTAAGGGAATATAATACTCAAAGTAATGCAGAATAATAAATGACACAAGTATTTTTATATTGGTTCGGATCATCAGTGTGGTGTCTACCTTCAGTCCCCTTGGGTTACAAGGATTTTCTTAGAGCCTTGAAGTGTTGTGATACAGAGATGGTTCAACTTGAACCGTTAGCTAAGTTTGGAGACAGATTACAGAGTTCTTGGTGACAACCTCAACTTGTATAGCAACCTATTCCCTCCTTTCTTTTTCCTAACACTGATATACTTTAAATGAATACAGTACATTTGTAAGATGAAAGAATGAATAAGAATTTTGCTCAAGTAAAATTGTACAAATTCCATAGTCTTGAGGGTTTTTGTTATATAGTGATGGTTGCACCGCTGCTTCCTTTGAAGAGCTGATACGATGAGATTGTGAGATCAATTGTTCTTTTGATTTTACTCTAAGGTAACCCAAGGGATTTTATTCCCCATGAAGGATCGAAGTAATCCTTGATTTCAATCTCCTAGTTTTTCTTGTGGTCATGATTGATATGCTGACAATTTCTTTCCTTGTATGCGTACTTCCAAGTTGATACATCAATCTTTCTTTTCCATTATTGGTGCCCGCTAACAATCTTGTAGTACTGGTATAAAAACTTATTTGTTTTCCTTTTTTGGCCTTCTCCTTAATCAATCAATACTTGCGGCGGTGAGTTGACTTTCTTGTTGGGCTTCCTTTGATGTTCCAAACTTGATGGGCATTCTTCCAATTTGACCAACACTTGATATGATAGCTTGAGCTTGATCTAATAGCTTGAGCTTGTTCTTCAACCAAGTTGGGTTTAATTTTACAAGGAATCAAGGTTAGTGATGTCATTATTAAATATAACAAGTGGGGCTAACAATATTGGCAGTAAAAAAAATGTTTAAATGGGGGTATTTATACTAAATTTAGCAGGCGTTTGGCATATATTTCAAATATTTTTCATTTTGTTTAAAATGTATGGAGTTGTGTTTGATTATACTATTTGCAAAAAAATATCTGGAATGCTGCTCATGTTTAAATATAGTTAAATACAATTTTAAAAGTGAAAAGTGAGTTGGAAATAAGTTATAAGTTGTTTTTCAAATTTGAAATACAACTTCAAGTTGAATTTGAAATTTTATGACCAAATACTTGTTGACACCTAATTTTTATCATCCACTAATTTTATTTAATTATTAAAAAAATTTTGAGTAACAAACAGAGTGAAATATACCTTTTTTAAAAAACAAAAATGATTTTACAAAATTAATCCAGAAGTATTTTGTCATTTCATTTGACAAAATACCATCTAGTATACTTATTGTATATCATATCTTATTTTTACATTATTTTTTATCATTAGTTACAATTTTCAAAATTAAAGTAAAGATAATTGTGCAATTAATTGCTTACTCTTAATTTTAAAATGATCAATATTTTATTCCATCAAAATTGGGGAAATTATTTAATTAAATAGGATAATTAAGTTACATCTCAAATTCAAATCATTTTATTTAAATTAAAAGATTTTGCATTGATTTAAAAATTTTAATTTCCAATTAATGTCAAATTGAAGCTTATGACTTAATTCGGCTATAATTGAAATGATTTTAGTCATTTATTAATTTACAAAAATTTGCAAATATTGACCGTTGCTTTTGTTTTTAATTAAAACGCAGGTTGGGGTATGTACTCTTCTTTTAAAAAGGCCGGGTCCAGCTCAATTGGACCGCGACCGGCCCAATCCCTTCATACGCGTAAAAAACACCCCCACCCATTTCCCCTTTTCCTTTGCATGAAGAACCTTAAGTCTTCGTCTTCTCTTTTCTTTCAACGTCGAGAATGGAAATTTGTAGAATACGTTTGCTTTAGCACATGTTTGGCTCGTCCAAAATGGGCAAGAGCATATCTTGCCCTTGCCCGCACGCCGCAGAACCACCACCACCCCACCAAGGTGAGGTTACCCCTCTTCATCGCCTTTTCTGCGATCTCTTAATAGTTTTTGTCTCTTTACGATTCTGATTGGTTGGGTTCGTTTTGGAGGGATTTTTCCCTCCTATTTGACTTATCCCACACCGATTGAAATTCAAAGTTCTAGGGTAACTCCATTCCCTCATTCTCACGATCGGCAGTTTGGATCTTTGGCTTTGACACTTTGTTGAGAGTCAATTTCAGACTTGAAATTGACTAATTAAGCTTAATTGGGATCCAAGCCCTTCTGTGGAATTCTAACTAGCTTTAATTGGTCTTCGTATTTTAAAACCCTTTTTTTGTGCGAGTGTGATTTTGAGTGTGAAAGTGGAGTTTCAAGCCTCAACTTCGACCCTATGCTGCCACTAAAGAAGGTAATTCTATTTCCTTCAAAGTTTTCTTATTAATTTAACTAAATTGTATAATTTTCATTACGCTTATGTGTTAATGAACTTGTTTTAGACAAATCTATGTTTGTAGTTGAATATGTAGTTAACTAGGGCTAAAAAACTCATGAAGTAGTTCTTGTATGTAAATGTGTAACTATGTCTATGAGTCTGTTTTAGTTGATGTATGTACTCATTAACTGATTTAGCTTAGTTTAATTTAAGAATAGGCTTAAATCATTATGCTTTGTGGACATATCAATCCGTCTTAGATGAATAATGAATCTTTTAGTTTAAATGTTATCATTACTGATTTTAAAAAGTATAATACTAACATAGGTGCATAAAATGATTATATTTAGTGGTATTGTATTCTTAATGATCTATAGTAGGAAGCATGTCTATTTATTTTGCTTTTTTATAGTTAAGTGATGGTTAGTATGGTATTGTTTGGTAAGACTGTAAACCTATTCTAAAAATGACTTTAGAAGTAATACATAACCATTAGGATAGCTAAATGACTTATCTAGTCTCATGTTAAGATGCTTAAATTTGTAGATGTCATTTGAGGTCTGTTTTAACTAATGCATAAGCTAAAATTTGATTTAGAATGCTAGTTTTGAGATGACTTCTTGAGATAATAAAGTGGTTTAAGCCTCTAAATCATATACATCTAGGTTTGAGGTTAGTGTAGTTTTAAAATGAAAGTAAAGTTTGCTCCAACTTATATTTTTGTATGTCATGATGATCAATGTTTAAAGTAAGATTAGTATGAACTTAGAATGTCCTTTTAGCTGTTAATGAGTCTGTTTTAGTTTATGTTTTATCAGATCATGTACTTTTGGGGGGTGGTTTGGGCTTGGTATCTGAGCAGTATGTTTTGAATACTTGTTTTGGTTCATTTTATCCCTAGTTTGTGCTCGTTCCTTCTGAACTGAACTTAGTCTGAGTCAAAATGACCTCCAAGACTTGTTAGCCTAATTTTTGTGTCATGTGAGCCTGCATACCTGCATCAGTATCCCCTGTTTAGTCCTAAACTATGTATGTATTTGTTTGAACCATGAAATGACATCATGTTAGTTCTGTATGAGTTAGCAATGTCTACCTTAGGATCCCTATTGATGTTTTAAACAAAATGGTCACTTGCATACTTTGATATGATATTGCTCTGCTTATATGTGCTCTGCTTCACATTAGTTCACATGTCTTAGCCCCAACATCATTTATAACCATGTCATATTTTCCCTCTATGGATTTGAACCCTCTTAAATGGTCTGCATGCACCTTAGGCTAGGTTGTACGAGTGTTGGACCCTTAAGAACCTTAAAATGATGTGAAACTTTGTCATAATGCCCTGCTAGATATCTTGTCTGCATATTCATGTTGAAATTGTTAGTTCTAAGCCTAAATCACTTAGCTTGATACCTACTTAAAGTGATGTCTAAAGTCTGAATTGATATGCTAAATGTTTTGGTTTGAGCTCTGTCTAAAATGATAATTAATTTGAGCCATGTCTGTTCACTTAGAAGCTGCTTTGGAAGGGCTAATTGGGTTGTCTGCATTTGTTTGTGTGGAATAGATATTAGGATTTTAGTTAAAGTATAAAACCCTGTCTGGTCTTGTTGTGCTAACTGAAAAATATGTATTCTCGTAAGATTCTATGCTTCCTCTTTAGTCCTGAGATGTCTGTGATGCACTGAGTGTTACCATGGCTCTGAAATAGCTTATGAAATGTCCTAGTCTGATTCTGATGACCTGCTCTCTATCCTATACTATGTATGAACTAGTCTCTATCCAATTTGATTAGATTCTAGGGGGTATTTGAGGACTGTTGCATGCCTTAGTGTTATAGGAATGGTTCCGAGTCATGAATTTTGATAAAAGGTACAATAGCTTGAATGGACTTGTCAAGGTGACTATATGATGCTATGACATCTTGCATTGTGTTTACAAAAATCATGTGATTAACCAGCTTAAGACTAGTTTACTACTGATTGAGTATGTATATGTGGTTGAAATGGTTTGTCTTTCATGTTATGTGAGTCTTGTATATTTGAAATCTTCCCAGCATCATGTTGTCTCCTTAAACACTAGTCTAAAATATGAACCATGTTAGCAATTTGAAATGATCTTAAGCTGAGTTTGCTTGGTTTCTTTCCTATTTGTTTGGTTGTCTAAACTGTACCTGCCTTAATTGAGGAGTTGATCCCAATTGAAATGTAGATAAGTCAAGCATGAGGTATCTAGAAATAGGACATGTTCTTTTATTACATTGCCCTTGTATGTTAAGGTTGCTTCATGTAGCTTAGGTTTAAAACATGTGAGATGCCATAAAGTGCTTATCATCTTGTGTGTATATGTGACTGATGTCTTGCTGTATGCATTAAGCTTGATCCTTTAAATGCAACTAGAATTATTTGTTTGGATACCTAGTTTCAGATCATGAAAACATGTTAAATGAGAATTAAGGGCCTGTTTGTGCTATATTTGCATGTTTATCTCAGATGCTTTCTCTACTCTTTGTTGTGTCTCATGTTTAGAATATATGTGTGATATTCACCAAGATATATAGACTGTATACCAAGTATACTTGGTATACAAGGTATCCAGTCAAGTATATCCCCATGTATATCACTTAAGCTCCTCTAATTACTTGGCCCATTGTGTCTTCTTTATATATCATTTTTATGACTGTCGTATGCTAGTTGGGCCAGGCCCACACTTGTTATTTCTGCGAGCATGCATTGCTTTTGTCTGAAACTTGGGCTCAGCCCATTTGTTGCGTCTGCGTTGCATAAATAGATATTGGGTTGTGTCTTGAGGTCTTATGCCGGACCATGAATACCATTTGCCTGATTTGCTTTTAAATTATTTTATAATTGGCATGTGTTTTAATTAGATAGTCTTGGGTACTTTCTAACTTTCACCTTTCTTTTCCCCTCTTCACCCTTGCACACATGGAATATGGATCGCGTGGGCCAGAATATTGTCAAACCAGCTGGGCCAAAGGCCCTATAACTTCATTCATTGAGTCTGGAACTTGTAGCTGTGCATTGAATGCCCAATTATGGGTAAAAATAGTTAACTGGTGGGCTCGGTAGGCCCACCAGCCTAACTTTCCTCTTTACTTATTGTATTTCCTTTTTTAAAATATTGTAATTTGTAAAACATGATAATTATTGGAACCCGTATGATTATGACTTAGGATTTAGGCAAAATGATACATACATTGTTTAAAACGGATAGTCCCCAAAACATGTTTTCAAAATCATCCCGAAAAAAGACCCACACTTTTATTTTACTTAAATAAATGAACTAATTTTCTTCAAAGTGTTTGAAAAGCTTTCAACTTGGACCGAATTGGTATAAAATGGACTGTTTTGATGAAAATAATGAACTGTTTTAAAAGAAAGGAATCCGGGTTGTTTTGATTGTAAAAGAGGTACATTTTTAAATGACTTGGTAAATAACATGGATCTCAAAATTGATTTTGGATGAAAAAATGGTAAGTTATAAAATCTCTTTAGTGACTATTTTTGAGCCAACCCAACTAAAAGAATTTCTTAAAAGAGAAAATGACTTAAGGACCTAAGTTAAAGCATCGGTTTGAAATGGAGTATCGTGACCTTCAAAGAGAATAATAAAAAGGAAAAACTTGTATTTCAATTTTATAACCATAGCATGTTATTACAAAGAGATTACACCTTTTTTCAAAGGACTTTCAAAACATATAAGGAAATTAGACTACCCATTGGACTAATTCTAGTAGGATTTTACTTAATTTAAAGCTTGAGTGTATCTTAGTCAGAAAGTGGACTGGCTAAAAACCATTATATGCATCTTTACAAATCGAATTCAATTCTTTGATTTTCAAAATCCTTTTTTAACTTGGAATGAAAAAATGAAATGACAAGCTATTTGCGGAAAATAAACACTTTTAAGGCAATTTTAAGAAATTAAACATGCTATAAAATTCGAAGGTCAACTGTATTTTAAGGATCCTTAATACTGGGTGTCTTAACACTTTTCCCGGGGATCACCAGAACCCTTACCTCGAACTCTAGTGTTGACACCTAATTTTTACCCTTCAATAATTTTATTTGATTATTCAAAGTTTTTGAGTTACAGACGGAGTGAAATATATTTTTAACAAAGCGAATATGATTTTACAAAAATTATGCCAGAAATATTTTATCATTTCATTTGATAAAATATTACTTGGTATATATATTGTATATCATTCCTAATTTTACATAATTTGATCATTAATTATGAAGTTCGAATTTTAGCCGACAATTATAAATGTAAGTGTCTCTAAAGAATTTTTAAAATTAAAGGATTAATGTTCCGCTCCGTCAAATTCTGAAAATTGTTAATTAAATACGATAATGGAATTACATCTCAATTTTAAATCATATTTTTAATTTAAAAGACATTTGTATGATTTTAATTTCCTAATTCCTAATTAGTATCAAATTTGGACTTAAAACGAAGCTTTTAGTATAATTACGTTATTTATGAAATTATTCGATCATTCTTAAAATTTAAAACATGACCACATTTATAAAATGTAGCCATCATTAATTTTAAATCACAAAGATCCTGGGCCTTTCATTTTTTAATTCGATTTAGCTGAGCCCAGACCAATTTAGGCCCAAGTGCAACTCATCCAAAGGGCAACGGAAAGGAGAAAACCCCCATTTTCCTCATTCTCTTCCAAGGGTTATACGAAAACCCTAGATGCGTCTCTCTTGTCTCTTTGCCAAAAATGGCGAGACCAAGGGTATACGTTGCATTCTCTACTTCTCTGCCTCGCCAGAAGAGGAAATGCATCTAATGGTCGAGAACCCCATTGGAGGGAAATTTCCCCCCAAAAGGGAGTTCTCCCACACCGATTCGATGGGTCTCAGCTACGGTTTGACGAATCCTATAAATACAAACCTATCCTCTAAATTTTCAAGGGTCCGAAATGTGATTATTAAGCATTCACATTGATTGAAAGCTTTAATTCACACCCGTTTTATTAACATTCAGTTTATTAAAACTCTTTTTTTGTGTGTTTGCGAGTTGTTGAGATCCCCGGAGTGAAGAACAAGCTCTAAATCGATCTTTAGGCTGCCTCCACAGTAGGTATGCAAACAAAGATTTTAAAGAGAAATCCAATTTGGTGAATCTCCGGTTGTCTCTTCGCCCTTCGTCACATTGATGTTGCAACCACATTGGATTTCTCATTCTCATTGCTTTTACCATCTCATGCATGTGACTACTCTTCCAAAATATATATATATATATATATATATATAGATATAAAGAACACTAACCTTTTATGGCGCTATTCCTTAGAGTTATTCAAGTAAATCATTAGCTTAGGATCTTGAATGAAAAACCTTTTAAAAGACGATAGAAGTCGGATCGACATCTTTCAAAGGATGGTTCACAGAACTGATGAAAATTTTGAAGTAATTCATTCTCAAAAAGAAACTTCAAAAGCACTTCTCTAAAGTAAAGCACAACTTCCAAATTAGATTTTTTTAAGGTTGTGCTTCTGCTAGAGATTCTCTAGCTCTTTTAAGGAAGTATGTTGAGCAGAAAGACATTGCCCTAGTCAACATATTTTTCCTGTAAAAGTTTCCTGTATGTATCAGTTTATGATTTTTGCCTAAGCACGTTTTCTACACCTTAAGTAGAAGCATTTTATTTGATTATTTGTGTACTTTTCATCACCTTTGGAATCCTTTAGCTCAAACCCTATTCCATTATTATTTCATTTGCATCTGCTAGTAAAACATAGTGAGTTGTATTGAAGCAATGCCCCTGATATGGTGAAATAGATGATAGAGAAGCAATGGATAGCGAGGACACTGTGAAACTTATCCGTTCTGTGTTTACACCAACCCATGAATACATGACATATCTCTTCATGAACAACTTATTATTAAATTGTTTTAAACCACAGCACATATGTTTACCTTAATTTATATGCTAACCATGGTAAATTAATATGTGTTGGTGTAAACATTGAACATGGGTAACTTTTTACATGATATATGCTAGCATTGGACTTTGATCATTCTCAATAAGAGGCGTATTTCTTTTTTTTTTGAATGGAAGAAGCCGAAGAGGTGAACGAGAGCTGCGGTAAACAGACGTAAGAAAGATGAGCAGAGCATTCCTTCCACCGACCTTTATAGGAGTAGGGGAGCGTGGTCAGATAGATAGACGTCCAATCCTGCAGCTGCTAGTTGCTCGGACTTAGTCTTGGGCTGATCTCATACTTCAATCAACCCCTTCGTACTTCGATCCAATCAATCAATCGATCAAGAGGCTAATCTCTTTTGTTTGGGCCGGTAGCTAAAAGAAAGTCCTTGCTTTATCTTGAACAAGGGAAGGGCAGCATAACATTGACTTCAATTGAACAAGCTCAACCTTGAAAAAAAAAGGTGGTAGGCCAACATTGAACGCTTCAACTTGGCCATTGAAGAAGGCGAAAGTTGGGCGAGAGACTAGGCCAACTTACTAAATTTTTAATGGGCCCTAAGTCTAGCATGAAGGATTCTTGTTGCAGCTTTATGATGAGAGCTTGAATGTGAAAATTGGACGAAAGAAAAAGTGGAATCTTATTATAAAGAAAAGGGGCTTCAACTCTCAGCTGATTCAACTCAGGCTTTTAGCTCTTCTTCTGACTCTACTCTTCTTGACGCAACTTAGTGTCTTAAAGAAGCTTCTTTACCTGCAAGGGTCAGGATCAACTACTCTACCATTCCTTTATTGACTGGTCTAATGAAAGAAAGTTTGGCCCTGTACACACCGCCCGTCATACCCTGGGAATTGGTTTCGCCCGAAGCATCTGACCAATGATCACCCATGACTTCTGTGGCACACTAGTGCCACAAAGGCCATTGGTTGTCTTATTGGCGCATACCACGGTGGGGTCTTCGACTAGGGTGAAGTCGTAACAAGGTAGTAGTAGGGGAACGTGTGGATAGATTGAATCTTTCGCGATGGAAATGCACTCTTCCCCCAACTTTCCTACATAGGGGGCGCCGCCTGCTTCCACTGGTGGCGGGCGAGCGAAGGGTCCAAAGGACACGTAGCCGAGAGCGAGTCCAAAATCCAAAGCTTTTGATTAATTAGCTAACGACCCCCTAACCTAGGTTGGGGCGAAAACTCTAAAATCCAAAACGTTGGTTAGGGTTCCAAACCTTTCTCTAATAATAAGGTAAGCTTTCAAGCCGCCGCCCTTTAAAAGACCGGGCGCAATGAACCGTAATTGTGAAAAGATTGGAAGATTTAGCCAAAAAAGGTGATAGCCCTGTAGATTCGTTCCCATGGTTCGATCCTTCCCAGTAAAATGCCGCGTGTTCGAATTCTTATCGCTTTTACGCGAGAAAGGGTGACCACCCTCTAAGCCTAAGCATTCCTCAACGACCGATAGCGTACAAGTATAGTGACGGAAAGGTGAAAAGAACCCTATTTAGGGAGTGCAATAGAGAACCTGAGATCTGATGCGAACAATCAGTAAAGCGCACTCACTCTAACGGCGTACCTTTTGCATGATGGGTCAGCAAGGAAATGGAAACAACGACTTAAGCCATTAGGTGTATGCGCTTTCCAGAGGTGGATTCCTTCTTATGTTAATTCTTGTTGTGCCACTGAGTATTTCCTCAACAGGTATATCTTTATAGCCATAAATTAGTTAAAACTCTCTTTATATTGTGCATGTAATTGGATTAATTCAGTTAAATGCAGTTCTACCTTCTTATTAAATAAATGAGGTACTACTAAAATGCTTACATAGGGTGAGAGTATGTTTTTACATGAGGGCTCAGTTGCAGCCATGTGTTTGATGAAAGATGAGCATAATAGGTTGAGAGATCTCTGTATAGTGAAGGGATATAATAAGAGCGGTTGTAGGGTTTTTGCCGACAGTGGATTTTATAGGCTCTAAAAATGTTGTCAATATTACAAAATTATCCTTACTATATTTAATAAAATACTTGAATGCTTAGATATTAATGGAAGAAGGAGAAAGGACATGTGGTGAAAGCAAAGAGAAGGAGAAATCCAATTTGGTGAATCTCTGGTTGTCTCTTCGCCATTCGTCATATTGATGTCGCCAACCACATTGGATTTCTCGTCCTCTTTGCTTTTACCACCGCATATATGTGATTACTATTCCAAAAAATGAAGAGATGGTTCTAAAGAATACTTACCTTTTATGGCGCTAATCCATAGAGTTATTCAAGTAAATTTTTAGCTTAGGACCTTGAATTGGAAAACCTTTAAAAAAGGAGTAGAAGTCTGATCGATAAGCTTAAATTGTATAAATGCGATGGATAAAGAGAGCGGACCTTAACATAGTACTAGATCTAGGACTTGTTAGCAGCACTCTTTAGATTCAAGCCTTAAAATTGAAAATAATAAAAACATAAATTAGATATGAAATTGACATCATTAAATGCTTGACACTATCAAAGAAGGTCATCAAAAGTTAAAGAAAGACCAAAGGCAGCAGGACAAAAGATCATACTCTTTATTTTATTAACAGGGATGCAAGGTGAGGGAGGGAAAAAGTCTTCTTAGGTCTCTATTACAATCACGAATTCGATGAAAGATGAGAAAAATAGGCGGAGAGACCTGTGTAATTTGAGTGTGATGGAATAAGAGCAACTTTAGGGTTTTGGACGACAATGGATTTTCTAAGCTCTAAAATGTTATCGATTTTGCAAATCACCCTAATTATATTTAATAAATTACTTGAATTCTTAGATATTAACGGAAGAAGGAGAAGAGACATGTGGTGAAAGCAATGAGAAGGAGAAATCCAATTTGGTGAATCTCCGGTTGTCTCTTCGCCCTTTGTCACATTGATGTCGTCAACCACATTGGATTTCTCATTCTCATTGCTTTTACCATCATATACTTGTGACTACTATTCCTAAAAAATATATAGATATAAAGAACACTGACCTTTTTTTGTGCTATTCCTTAGAGTTATTCAAGTAAATCTTTAGCTTAGGATCTTGAATTGCAAAACTTTGAAAAGAGGATTAGAAGTCCGATCGACATCTTCAAAAGAATGGTTCAAAGAACCGAAGAAATTTTAGAAGCACTTCATTCTCAAAAAGAAACTTCAGAAGCACTTCTCTAGAGTAAAGAACAACTTCTAAATTCAATTTTTTTTTAAAGTTGTGCTTCTGCTAGAGATGCTCCTACTCTTTTAAGGGAGTATGTTGAGCAGAAAGGCATTGCAGTTGTCACCATATATTTCTTCTAAATATTACCTGTATGTATCAGTTTTTGATTTTTGCATGTGCATATTTTCTGCACGCTGTCTGCACCTTAAGAAGAAGCATTTTTTTTATGATTTGTGTACTTTTCATCACCTTTTGCATCCTTTATCTCAAATCCTCATTCCATCATTATTTCATGTGCATCTGGAAGTAAAACATAATGAGTTGTATTGAAACACTGCCTATGATATGGTGAAATAGATGACATAGAAATAATGGATGGTAAGGACACTGAAACTTATTCGTTCTGTATTTACACCAACCCATGAATACATCACACATGTCTTCACGAACATCTTATTATTAAATTATTATTAACCATGATATAAATATTTACCTTAATTTATATACTAACCATGGTGAATTAATATATATTGGTGTAAACATTGAACGTGGGTAACATTTTGTTAGATATATGTGAGCGTTGCACTTTGATCATTCTCATGAAGAGGCATATTTTCCTTCTTGGGTTAATGCTTGTTGTGCCGCTGGGTATTTCCTCAACTGGTATATCTTGAAAGCCATAAATTAGTTAAAAATCTTTTTCTATTGTGAATGTAATTGGATTCATTCAGTTAAATAAAATTCTATTTTTTATTAAAAAAAAAGGTACTACTAAAATTCTGACATAGGGTAAGAGTAAGTTTTTACCCGAGGGCTCAGTTTCAGCCATGAGTTTGATGAAAGATGAGAAAAATAGGCGGAGAGATATTTGTATAGTGAAGTGATAGAATAAAAGAGGTTGTAGGGTTTTTTATGACGGTGGATTTTACAAGCTCTAAAAATGTTCTCTATTTTACAAAATTACCCTTATTATTTTTAATAAATTATTTGAATGCTTAGATATTAACGGAATAAGGAGAAAGGACATATGGTGGAAGCAAAGAGAAGGAGAAATCCAATTTTGTGAATCTCCAGTTTTCTTTTCGCCATGCGTCATATTGATGTCGCCAACCACATTGGATTTCTCATCCTCTTTGCTTTTACCACCGCATATACGTGATTACTATTCCAAAAAACAAAGAGATGGATCTAAAGAACACTGACCTTTTGTGGTGCTAATCCTTAGAGTTATTCAAGTAAATGTTTAGCTTAGGATCTTGAATTGGAAAAGAATGAAAAAGGAGTAGAAGTCAGATCAACATGCTTAAATTGAGTAAAAGAGATGGATAAAGAGAGCAGACCTTGATATGTTGCCAGATCTAGGACTTGTTAGCAGAACTCGTTAGATTAAACCCTTAAAATAGAATATAATGAAATCATAGATTGTACTTGAATGTGATTGGAACCTTGTGTGAATAATGTAACTAGTTGAATTAGTGTATTGATATGTGAACAATGTGACTTACTTGGGCTACTGACTGTATAGTATAGGCTATCTGGTGTCAACTTGATATTTATCTCTATTACGTATCTTCCGTCGTTGTCGGCCTATGATGCCTACGGAGGTACTTTATGTACTCATGCTACACTTGCTGCATTTTTTTTGATGTAGATACAACACTTATTTACCAGTTTAGGACTTCAAGTTGAGTCTGAGTTGGAGGACTTCTAGTGTTCGGGGTGAGGATGATTTCATTCAACATGCCCTGGATATTGTTATCTTACTCCTTGTCTTTTATTTATCCGGAACACATGTTTAAACATTAATTATGTTGTTTAGGCATTTGCCCTGTGTTATTCTTTATCAGACGTATATTCAATTAGAGCTCTTATATTATTAACCAGATTTGTGGGGGTTGTATTGTTGGTTTCCAAACTTATTCCACTTTTCTATAAAGATAAGGAAGTATTATTAAATATTGGTTTTCCACATTTTTTTTAATTTATGTTGTTAATTTGGGAAGTGGCTTGCCTACCATGGGGCAGTGTAGGTTCCACCACGATCCCTTAAAATGGGTCGTGACAAAGTTGGTATCTGAGCTTTATGCTATATAGTCTTAAATACAAGAGCAATGTCTAGTAGAGTCTTGCGGATCGGTGTGCAGACGCTCGTACTTATCTTTGAGAGGCTATGGGACATTTAACAAACTTCATTTTCTTCATTCCTTTCGTGCTAAGTTGAATAAAATTGGTATCTGAACTTCTTCATCATATTCTATCACTAATGGTGGTAACACACTCTTAAATTCATACGTTAGTGATTTGATATGATGTCTCGTGATAGGGTATGAGTTGTGCTACCATAATACAGGTGCGTGACCAAGTTTAGTCTCCATTGATGATTTGAGGTACGGTTGATTGGGTTAAGGTTCTAACTCTTCAGTTCAGTGGTATCTTTGGAAAGTTTGGAATGACATTTCAGAGAAGCAGGAGAAAGAATTTGGATGGATCAATCTCTGTTGTATGAAAAGAATAATTGGTATCTGACGTGTTTGTTGGGACGAGTTGCAAGGTGTACGACGGTGGATGTCGTATAGGATATGAAGGGTTAAGTTGTCTTCGATTTGATAGAGTTGTGATAGCAGGGTAGAATTAATGGTTGTGAGTTCTTTCATGGAATGGATTTCTGTTTGAGATCAGGTGGCAATGTTACTTGTAATGAGTTTCGTGGGTTCACTGGGCATTTCTAGGTTAGTGATAGTAGGGGAGTTGTTGAAACCAAGAAATTGTTGATTTGTGAGTTATTTCGCGGGGTTTAGTATCGAGTGAGTGTAATAAATTATGTGTGCATTGGTATGTTGGACTCGTCATAGGCTAATGGGAGCCAATGATCGGCTAAAAGAGAGGACTTTAGTGCTGGACAAGTGTGGAGTTCTAGTTGAAGGATTATCTAGTATTACATCTAGTTTTTGGATAATATTTGTGGGCATGGTATATAAAGGTTAACACCTGATAAGTTCTATAGTTACGGGTACAATGACCTTGGAGTTGATCGAAGGACAGGGCACAAGTGCACGGTTAGTTGGATATGTTATGGTTTGGAAAAATGAGGTAAAGATTGGGTTTTCACAAGCAAACATCATATAGATTCTCGTATAAGGTGTTGGTCGATGGAAATATTCATGGTAATGGGTTGATGATGGTTTGATCTAATTCTAGATGTGAAAGGCTTCGGGTATCGATGATCGGGTCAACGAACACATGTACTAGTATAGAAACAAGATTATTTTGGTTAAGGATTAGACAAGAGTATTTTGACAAAACAATATAAGGATGTTAGTAGAAGTGTATGTTCGGTAATTAGGGATCATTTTCGGATTATGGATCAGTTCAGTGATGGTTCGGGTTATCATTTGGATACTAAATGATTGTTGGTTAGAGTAACTACAGTAGGTTGGTACTTTTTCTAGTGGATTAATTGTACAAGGATGGTACATGGAATGTGCAGAATAGGAAGGAGCTTCCAGTTTAAAGGTTCAAGTGAGACGATGAATACTCTCTGTTGTGAAGTATGAGACGTCCTATTATTCCAAGATCGGTTCAGTTATTTTGCGAAGCATATAATATTTCACTGCACTTTGGGACAGGCTGGAGTAATGTTTGGTTGTTCGTGGGAGATGTGGTTGAAAGAAAAGGTGGAAATTTAAGGATTCAATAATTACGTGTTTGAGCTAATACAAAATAAGTGGGATGTCTCTTCGAGATAGGGGAGGATTTGGATTTGTGTTGCGGATGTTTAGAGCTACGCAAGTATACGTATCGCAATTTATAATAATTTTCGGTAAGACCGAATATCGTCCCACATAGACTGGATTATCAATTACCAAATAATTAATCTCTAGTTTCTATTTGGCTAACGAATCTTGATTTGTAAAGGTTAAAATAAAGAAAGCATAAACGAATGTAAAATGCAAAAATAGACTAGCAGCAAAAATACACGAATTAAATTCGAGAATGAGAGCAATTAAGGATTCCAATCTCATCAACTATCCACTCTACCATTTACTAATTGCAAAATGAACAGTTCTTCTTCTTATTAAGATAGCAGGTTAACAAAACCGTTTTATATTCAAGTTACGACATATAAACTCAACCTAAATGAGAATTTTCTATATTTTTATGATAAATTTCATCAATTAGGAAGCATTAAGATCGACAACCTAAAAGCTACAGAAGCAATCGTGATACTCGCGTTCAAGATTGAGCCTATGTCAATTCAACTATAGCATATTCAAATCTCACTTTTCAGACTTTGATTTAAAGTTATTCAGATAAACGAAAACCAATGGCCAATTAATTCTCATTCAATAACCACACATTGAAAAGACCTTAATAGATGAAGAAGACAAGATAACTTTGCATTAGTTCATGATAGAGCTTCAAGTTATTTAATTGAAAACCCTAATAGAAGAATTAGTTCTTAGTCATTCTAAAATTAACACATAAACTAAAAATTAACATAAAGATAATTCAAGACAAAGAAAAAGAACTTGAGGAATTGATCTCCAATGGCTCCTCCAAGGTTCAAAAACTTCTTTTCCTCCCTCTGGTGCCTCCCATTTTCTCTCCTCTTTTCCTCTTTAAATTAACCCCCCTTTTCCCCTTTGAAAAAACCTTTTTTGCCCTTGTGAAAAATGAGTTCTCGTAATATGTACGGACACAACTGCTTCCAGATGCGTGGTCTCTCTGGAACCTCAGTGTCGCGACTCTGTTATAGGCGCCGCGACTCATTTGTCATTTTGTTTTCATCCGAGACACGTTCAACTACCTAACGAACTTCCCAAGACTTCTCTGAACCGTTTCTTTGACTAAATCGACATATTTAGCCTCAATATCCGCTTATTCTCGCTAGATGCGCCTCACTTCCATTCTGTATCGCTTTATCCTGAAAACAAAACAAAAACAAGTGCAACACGGTAGAAAACAACTTAAAGACTAACACAAGACTCCGTAAAATAGACTCTAAAACATTACTAAAACAGACTTAACAAATAGCCCCAAACTTAACCTTTACTCGCCCTCCAGTAAAGAACTCTAGACACTCTAAAAACAACGAACTCTAAAATGAATCAAGTCAATAACAAAAGATCAAGCCTAAAAAATCATGAATACCATGAAATATAATCCTTAGAATATTATAGCCATCATTTTTGCAATCTAGAATTTCAAGTCAGATATTCCTCAAATTCACTTAAAATCATCAATACATATGACAACCCAACCATGATCACTAAATAAACAAGTACTCAACTCTTTTTATACAAACTAAATTCTCACGAACAGTCCATCAAGTCTATAATCACATAGGCTTGCTAACCTGCTACTCTCCACTAATTTAGACAACACATGCTCAAGAATCAATAGGACTTTTATAGGTTATAACGATATGCTTAGGCACGGGTAGATGCAATGTTATTTAGGCTCAAAATTACCATAAGCATAGAAACCAACCAACCATACTCGATATCCATGTTACAAACCAACATCAATCCCCAATTTTTCTTTTCTTTTCTAGATTGAGAAAATTCACACTTACATTTTTTTTTCGAACTACACCCCCAAACTTATTTTTCAATGTTTGTACATGGAGAGTGTATTTTATTTCCTTTTTTTAAAATTTTCTCAATCTTATACTCTTCTGTTGATATCACCCAATCTAAAATACCAATTACAAAAAGCCAATCCCCAATCATATACTTATATGCTCATAGTAAAATTCAAGGGAAGAAAAATATAGTAAAGGGTTTCAAGTAGGCTCAAAATAGGCATCAATCAACAAAGAATTAACTTAAGGCTCAAAAAGGATAACTAGGGATTAAATTAGTCAAGGTTGGATTGAAAGGCTCAACCGGTCCAAAAAAAATTACCTAAATCATCTTCCTAAGCATGCATCATCTAGGATTTCGTCTCAAGTAGCAAGCCAACAAGTTCTAGAATTTTCCACCATCATTCCTCAATCCGACATTCAACAATGCATAAACCTAATATTTGAGTACAAGAAATTCAACAATCATGATCACGTTTTCATCTTTATTAATAACCAAAAGCAAAATCAAGAAATATCCAACTTAAGCACACAATTTTGTTTTCATTTCATAGATGTCAATTCCATCAAATTATATCACACCGCATTCACTCAATTTCATCGGCTATCATTATCAACTTGAATCACTCGCAAATGACACTAAATTTATTTTCCCAACTAAGACACTAACAACAAACAAAAAACTAAACACTAATAACACAAAGACACAGACTCCTCCCCCAAACGTATTTAACACATTGTCCTTAATGTGAAAAAGAAAGAAAGGGAAGGAAGACTTACCAAAATCCCGACAAGCGATCTCAAAATGGTGGTGGTGGAAGTGGCAGTTGGTACGGCGGGTATTGTGGAGGATAACCAAAGTAGTGCTCTTGGTCGTCACTCATGGACCAACGGTGCACCAAAGAATTGAGTTGGTCGACATGGTGAGTCTCTTAATTGTATCTCTGCTGCATATAGTGGTTCAAATTCTGATTCTGAGCATGATGCGATTGGATCATATATTGATTTTGTTGGATAATATAATCCAATCGATCATGAGTCCGTTGGGTGTGAGAATCAATCGGACCACTAAGAGCCAAAAGAGGTACACTACTAGGGATCACGAGCTTCATCATCTGCATCGCCGTCATCATTCCCCCGTTAGTGAGGCTTTGGCTGGCGTTGGCAGCTCTCTCCAGGAGGAGGCACTGGTGCAGGGTCTGGATATCCATTGACTATCAATTGAGTGAGAGGCTGTTGTACTCTTGCTTTTATAACACTGATGCTTTTGGGTACCCATGTGTAGCACATAATGCAGTGATTAGTGACCCATGCCCCAAACCAACTGTAGTGGTCAATCTGCATGTGAAAGATATACTATCTCTAACAATCTGACCAACATCCATCTTGAACCCCTTCATTATTGCGTAAACAACCTTAATATGGTCCGTTGGTATATCTGACAAGTGCGTCGAAGGGATAAAATGAGCACTCACAAAGTACAATCACGCCCGGGCAACTTTGTTAAATTGACACCGATAGATACATTTGGGCTCGTCGTAGGTGTATATGCACCGGGCCCCTGGATATCCCACTGTTTCAGCAACCTCAACCCAGTCAATCTTCGAACGACTCCAAATAGTATATTCATATTTCTCTTCTTCCTCTTCTTCAAAATTGTAGACCCCAATAGCATCTGTCCCAACCGACACCTTTTTTCCACGTACAAAACATTTATTGTCTTCCTGTTCCGGATAATTGGCATAGAACTCATAAACTATTGAGATATTAGGTTTTGTCAAACGAGGATTTACAAATGCTCCCCAACCTCTATCGGCAATCATTGCCCAAATTGGCTCATATACCTGATCTTCATATGACTCATTTCGGAAGTCTATGCCCCTTTCTAGAACTAGAGAACGGGCGCATAGTCTGTTGTACCTATCTTGGGCCGTTTTGGTAGCAAATATTTTCTTGTCATAATCGACAATTGGTGGTGTATTCACGAGGCCTCGAAAGGTGGATGCCTTCAAAGTAGATCGTCCTGGACCCATTAACACCCGTCAAAACTTTAAAGTTTTCTACAAAAAATCCGGTAGGACCTCCCCTTAATTTCTTCACTACCCAAAAACTCAACTCAACAAAAATACAACTCAATCAATCCACATATCAATAATCACAGTACAAACACTCCACAATATCAATATTCATCACAAGAACACAATTAACTGTCCCAAACTTAGATCTCCTCCAATGTCATAAAAGAAATCAAAAAACTTCTCAAAGCTTGAATGCAATACTTACATTATGGGGAGAGACCTCATGTGATGCTTCGTTGCCCAAAGTATTGAAGATTTGAAGAACATATGGAAAAAATTGTTTGAAGGATTGGGATTTTAGGATTTAGAAAAGGTGATATAGGGAAAATGTGGAGTGGGAATAAGAGGGAAAAAAGAATCAATGGAAGAAATGAGAAGAGAGAATAGGTTTTGTGGGGAGAGAAGCTTAAAATGGGTAAAAAAAATAGGGGTCTTGGAATGGTTGGGGTCGGAGAAGGAGGGGGGCTGGTGGGGTATGTGTTTTGGTGATTTGGGGACAAGGAGAAAATGTAGGTTTTAAATGAAATCCTGAAGTAGCGTCGCGGCTCCGTCCAAACAGCGCCGCGGCTAGAACAATTTTGACCCATGCACCTGGCTCTTCCACTTGTGCGGCGGCTCATCAAATTTTTTTTAGACCCTTTCTATTTCCATGGCGCCACGGCTCAGATGGAATCACCACGGCACCTGGGAGCTCCAATATTTTTCATGATTTCAAATGAGTCGTGGCTCTACTCTATGTGCTGCGGCTTTTTATTTTATTATTTTTTATTTTTTATTTTTTTAATGATAAATAAAAACAAAACAAAACAAAACAAAACAAATAAAATGTTGGGATGCCTCCCAATGGCGCTGTCGTTAACGTCATTTAGCCGAACGCTGAACTCCTCTTCAGATGAGCTTCAAGAGGATAAGAGACTTGGCTTGATCAATAGGACCACCCAAGTATGGTTTCAATCGGTGACCGTTCACTTTGAATGCCGAGCCATTCTTTCCTTGCACTTCAATGGAGCCATATGGAAAAACCTTCACCACAGTAAAAGGACCCGATCACCTTGACTTCAACTTGCCTAGAAATAGTTTCAACCTTGAATTGAATAAAAGTACCTATTGTCCGGGTGGAAGCTCTTTTCAGATCAAGTTCTTGTCATTCCATGTCTTAGTGCGCTCCTTGTAAATCTCGGCATTCTCATAGGCTTCATTCTGAAACTCATCTAGCTCGTTCAATTGTAGTAGCCTATTCTGTCCCGCAGCACTCTCATCTAAATTCGGCTTTCTCATGGCCCAAGACGCTCGATGCTCCATCTCAACTGGTAAGTGACATGCCTTTCCAAAAACCAAACTATAAGGAGACATTCCAATAGGAGTTTTAAATGTCGTCCTATAGGCCCAAAGCGCATCATCAAGTTTCTTAGACCAATTTTTCCTAGAACTGTCCACCATCTTCTCAAGGATACTATTCACTTCTCTGTTTGAAATTTCAGCTTGACCATTTGACTGAGGGTGATATGGAAAAGCAGTTCGGTGGTAGACTTCATATCGAGCAAGTAGGGCATCAAGTTGCTTGTTACAAAAATGACTCATTTCATCGCTAATGAGAGCTTAGGGAGTACCGAACCTTGTGAATATGTTCTTGTGCAAAAAGTTCAAGACCGTTTTACCATCATTCTCCTTTGTTGCTGCTGCTTCAACCTATTTAGACACATAGTCCACTCCTAGCAAAATGAATTGATTATTGAAAGATGATGAAAAAGGGCCCATGAAGTCAATGCCCCAAACATCAGAAAGCTGAACCTCTAGGATCACATTAAGTGGCATTTCATTCCTTCTTGATATGTTCCCAGTGCATTGACAACGATCACAAGCCTTTACAAAAGCATTAGCATCTTTGAGCAAACATGGCCAATAAAAGCCGCTTTGCAACACCTTATCAGTTGTCATTAAAGCCCCAAAATGCCCACCACATTGTAAAGTGTGACAATGAGTGAGAATTTAGTGCATTTAATCCTCTAGCACACAACATCGAATGCCTTAATCAATACAATGTCTATAAATAATAGGCTCTTCCCAATAGTGGTGCTTCACATCATAATAGAACTTTTTCAATTGTTGCCTTGACATCTTAGGAGGCACAATACCAGAAAATTTACATAATCAACATACCAAGGCACCATCGAACTATCACTCACCCCAAAAAGTTTCTCATCGGGGAAGTGGTCATTTATGTTCACCTCCTTGGTATTCTGGCTCTCTTCCACCTCAAGTCTTGACAAATGATATTCTACTAGATTTTTTGTTTCCTTCTTATCACGAATCTCCATGTCAAACTCTTGCAACAATAATACCCATCGAATGAGACGGGGTTTTGCATCCTTCTTAGTCATCAAGTATTTGATAGCAGAATGATCAGTGTACACAATTACCTTATTACCAATGAGATACGGTCTGAACTTGTCAAATGGATACACTATGGCTAGCAGCTCTTTCTCTGTTGTTGCATAATTCAATTGTGCATCATTGAGAGTTCTACTAGCATAATAAATAGATCAAAATACCTTGTCAATTCGTTGCCCCAAAACCACCCCCACTGCATAATCACTAGCATCGCACATCAGTTCAAATGGAAGATCCCAGTTCGGTGCAACAACAATTGGTGCCGAAATTAACTTCTCCTTAAGTGCCTTAAAAGTATTTAGGCACACTTCATTAAAATAAAAGACAACACCGTTCATCAACAAGGTGGAAAGTGGCTTCGAAATTCTTAAAAAGTCTTTGATAAATCTTCTGTAGAACTCAGCATGCCCATGAAAACATCTAACCCCTTTTACTGATACTAGAGGTGGTAGATTCTCAATAGTGGAAATTTTAGCTCGGTCCACTTCAATGCCTCTACTTGAAATTTTGTGGCCAAGAAAAATACCCTAATTCACCATAAAATGACACTTCTCCCAGTTTAGAACAAGATTGGACTCTTCACACCGCTGCAACATTGCTTACAAATGCTTCAAACACTCATCAAAAGACGACCCAAAAACTAAAAAATCATCCATGAAAATCTCAATAGTTTTCTCCACCATGTCAGAAAAGAGGGCATCATACATCGTTGGAAACTAGCAGGAGCATTGCAAAGCCCAAATGGCATCCTTCGGAAAGCAAACGTACCATAGGGACAAGTAAATGTAATCTTCTCTTGATCTTCTAGAGCAATGGCAATCTGATGATACCCAGAATAACCATCCAAGAAACAATAGTAGTTATGGCCTGCTAGTCTGTCAAGCATTTGGTCCAGAAAAGCATGGGAAAATGGTCTTTCCTTGTTGCCTTGTTCAACTTGCGGTAATCAATGCAAATTCTCCATCCCGTCACAGTTCTATATGGAATAAGCATTCTTCTCATTCTTCACTACAGTCATACCACCCTTCTTAGGCACTACTTGCACTGGGCTCACCCATGCACTATCTGAAATAGGGTAAATCACACTAGCATCTATTCATTTCAAAATTTCTCTCCTCACCACTTCCTTCATAGTTGGGTTCAACCTTCTTTGAACTTCAATTGAAGGCTTGCTCTCATCTTCTAAATGGATTTAATGCATTACTGTAGAAGAGCTTATCCCTCTAATATCTGACAATGTCCACCCAATGGTAAGCTTGTGAGTCCTTAAGACTCTCAATAATTTTTCCACTTCCACATTAGATAGAAAAGCAGATACAATCACCGGTAAAGTTTCATTCTCACCCAGATAAATGTAGTGAAGATGATCTGGCAAAGTCTTCAACTCTAACACTGGAGTTTTCTCTATGGAAGGTAATGGTCTTTCTGGAACTTTCCCTAACTCATATTGTTTTCTAAAAAATGGTTTATAAGAATTCACCCACCTAACATACTCCATAAGCTCAACATCATCACCGTAAGCTTCCTCACACTGTGTTAGCGCCACCCCATGAGCGTCAGTACTCATGTTATTCTCAGAAACAACCCCCTCGATCATATTAATTGAAAAACAATTGTCACTTGCTCTAGGATAAGATATCGCCTTGAACACATTGAAAACCACCTCTTCTCCCTGAACTCATAGTCTCAAATAACCCTTCTAAACATCAATAAGTGCTTTTCCCATGGCTAAAAATGGTCTCCCAAGGATTATAGGCACATCAGCATCCTCTTCCATGTCAAGAATACTAAAGTCAGCAGGAAAATGAATTTGTCCACTTTAACTAACACATCTTCTATAATACCCCGTGGATGCTTCACTGAACGGTTTGCCAACTATAAAGTCACTATTGTAGGCCTAGTTTCACCCATACCAAGTTTGTGAAACACAGAAAAAGGCATCAAATTTATACTTGCCCCCAAATCACACAAGGCATGCTTGCATTCAAAATTCCCCACAGTGCAGGGAATAGTGAAGCTCTCTGGACCTCTCAACTTCTAGGGAAGCTTCTTTTGTAAAATGGCGCTGCACTCTTCAGTTAAAGCCACAGTTTCATAATCTCCCATCTTTCTTTTTTTAGAGAGAATTTCTTTCATAAATTTCACGTAACTAGGCATTTGATCTAGGGCCTCAGCAAAGGGAATGTTGATGTGCAACTTCTTGAACACCTCTAAAAACTTGGAAAATTGTTTATCAAGAGAATTGTTTCGAAGTCTTTGAGGGTATGGAATTCTGATTTGAGGATCAATAATAACCACTGGTGGTGCCTTTTATGTAATAGGGTGGTTCAGTAACCCCTCTTTCGCTAAACCAGATATCTATCCCAAGTCATCATTCTTTTCAATAGGTGGCTGAGGTGCAACCTGCTCAACTTGTTTACCACTTCTCAAAGTGATGGCCTGACACTGCTCATTAGGGTTCACAACAGTATTGCTAGGCAGATTCCCTTGAGGTATATTATTCAACATGCTTGCTAACTGCCCCACTTGTGTCTCCAAATTCCGAATAGAGGATTTTGTCTCTTTCATGAACTAAGTCTGGGTATTAGTGAGAGTCAGCAAAGCTGTTTGCAATTCATTAGGATTCTCTTATGGTACTTGTGGCCTAGACTGCTAAGAAGATGAAGCTTGATTCATTGGCTGTTGTGGACTGTTCTGCTGATATTGCTCTTAAAACTGTGACTGTTGGCCTTGGTTGTTTCTCCATGAGTAGTTAGGGTGATTCCTCCACCCAGGATTATAAGTGTTGGAGAATGGATTGTTGTAGGACCTCTGAAAATTCCCAATTGCTTGAACCTGAGCTTGGTCTATAGGAATGTTGTTTGGATCAATTATTGTACATCGATCAAAAGTATATGGACCCTCACAAATTTCAAAACCCACTTGCATCTGAACAACATTGGCGGACACAGTATTCTGCTGCAATTGCTTTGTCAAAGAAGCAACTTGAGTAGTTAAAGCAGTGATGACATCTAGTTCATGAACCCTAGTCACTTTTCTACTGCTCGTTGATCTCTCCTCAGACCATTGATGGTTGTTTGTGGCCATATCATCTAACAATTCATACACCTCATTGGAACTTTTACTCATAAATGCCCCTCCAGCCACGACATCAATTATGGTACGAGTAGTACCACACAACCCATTGTAGAAATTGTGGACCAACATCCATTGTTCAATTCCATGGTGGGGATATCTCCTTTGCTACTCCTTAAATCTCTCCCAAGCATCATACAAAGATTCCCCCTCAAGCTGATAGAAATTGTTCAGTTCTCCCCTTAGCTTAGCGGCCTTTCATGGAGGAAAGAACTTGGCAAGAAATTTCTAAGCCAAATCTTGCCAAGTAGTAATAGATTTGCCTGAAGAGAGTTCAACCAGCTTTTGGCTCGGTACCTTAGTGAAAATGGGAAGATCAATCTAATGGCGTCATCAGTCATATAATTGTATTTGAATGTTGCACATAGCCCCAAGAAATCGGCCAAGTGCATATGGAGATCTTCAGAGGGTAACCCACGAAAATGAACTGTGTCTTAGACCATTTGCAGGATCGCTAGCTTAATCTCGAAGTTGTTTGCCTCCACAACTGGTGGTCTTATACAGGTCTGCACTCCTGTTATAGTTGGAAGTATATAATCCCGTAAGCTACTTAGAACGGGATTCTGAGCTTGTTCCTGCACCAATTCTAGCACCCATCTATTCAACCCATCATTGTTTTGAGGATCTGCCATTACCACAGTTGAACTACCAACTCTCTTGTTTCTTCGATTCTACTTGCATGCGTTCTCAATCTCAGGATTAATAGGAATAACAAGGCTATCTGCTCCTCTTCTTCTTCGCATATAACAAAACTACCTGAAAAATGATCAAAAGATGCACACAAATCAAGTTAGAAACATTTTCTAGGAACAACCAAATTAGAATTAAAATTAATTACTTTGATATTGATAATATTTCCCCGGCAACGGCTCCAAAAACTTGTTGTGGATTTTTAGAGCTACGCAACTATACATATCGCAATTTGTAATAATTTTTTGTAAGACCGAGTATCGTCCCACAGAGACTGAATTACCAATTACCAAATACTTAATCTCTAGTTTCTATTTGTCTAACAAATCTTGATTTGTAAAGGTTAAAATAAAGAAAGCATAAATGAATGTAAAATGCAAAAATAAACTAGCAGCAAAAAGACACGAATTAAATTCGAGAATGAGAGCAATTAGGAATTCCAATCTAATCAACTATCCACTCTACTATTTACTAATGCAAGATTAACAGTTCTTCTTCTTATTAAGATAACAGGTTAACAAAAATGTTTTATATTCAAGTTACGACATATAAAACTCAACCTAAATGAGAATTTTCTATATTTCTATGATAAATTTCATCAATTAGGAAGCATTAGGATCGACAACCTAAAAGCTACACAAGCAATCGTGATACTCGCGTTCAAAATTGAGCCTATGTCAATTCAACTATAGCATATTCAAATCTCACTTTTCAGACTTTGATTTAAAGTCATTCAAATAAACGAAAACCAATGGCCAATCAATTCTCATTCAATAACCACACATTGAAAAGACCTTAATAGATGAAAAAGTCAATATAACTTTTCATTAGTTCATGATAGAGGTTCAAGTGATTTAATTTAAAACTCTAATAGAAGAATTAGTTCATAGTCATTCTAAAATTAACACATAAACTGAAAATTAACATAAAGATAATTCAAGACAAAGAAAAATAACTTGAGGAATTGATCTCCAATGGCTCCTACAAGGTTTAAAAACTTATTTTCCTCCCTGTGGCCCCTCCCATTTTCTCTCCTCTTTTCCTCTTTAAAGCAAGCCCCATTTTCCCCTTTTAAAGACTTTTTTCCCTTGTGAAAAATGAGTTCTCGTAATCTGTATAGACACAAGCGTCGTGGCTCATCTGCTTCTAGAAATGTGGGGCTCTATGGAACCTCAGTGTCGCGGCTCTGTTGTAGGCGCCGCAGCTCATTTGTCATTTTTTTTCATCTGAGACACGTTCAACTGCCTCACGAACTTCCCAGGACTTCTCTGAACCATTTTATTTGACTAAATCGGCATATATATCCTCAATATCCACTTATTCTCTCTAAATATGCCTCACTTCCATCTTGTATCTCTTTATCCTGAAAATAAAACAAAAATAAGTGTAACATGGTACAAAACAACTTAAAGACTAACACAATACTCCCTAAAATACACTCTAAAATAATACTTAAATAGACTTAACAATTTTCAATAGTGGAAACTTTTAGGTTAGTTGTGGATATGGTGAAATTATTATCTCATCTTTTAGACCGGGTGAAATTATTTGATAAGGCTGGTAAATAAGAGACATGACAAATAGAGGTTCCACAAGGTGTCCAGATTGTGGGAGAATTAAGAGAGCGTAAAAAGAGGATTTGATGTATTTAGAGTTCATGGGGTCCTATCAGACTTGTGTATCGAGTGGAAGTTGAGAAACATGAAGGTTACAATCAAAGGTATAGTTCTTCAGTGCTAAATTTATGACTTGGATAGAATCCAACTTTTAAAGTTATGGGTGATGACACATGATTGATTTATCATGAGGACTATAGATGGAAGAGGTCATAATATGCTTATGGAAAGCTTACTAGTTAAATTGGAATCAGTTCGGGTGATAATTGATGATTTAGAAATTATGCATCTTATTCTGGGTTGGATTTGTTCATTTGGGATTGAGTGGCTCATTTTTTTTGTTGCGTGGAGGACTTATGTTATTCTAGTAAAACCCTAACAAGGGTTTGATGGATTTTGATTCAGAAAGAATGTATGATAGTGTTACCGGTCCTTGTTGAAACTACAAGTAAGATTGATGATATTTTTCGGATGACAATAATTTAGACTATCCAAATGGTTTGTACTGGTACTTGGTATGTATTGAAGAGGTACAATGGTTAGGGAAAGTCTTTGTGTGATCAGTTGATTTCTATAGATCTGACACATAAGGTAATCAGTAGGTTTGCCTATTGTATGGTCATTTGGACATTTGAGGAAATTTGGGCTTGTGACATGTGTATGCATTTCTAAGGAGTCTTGGTGAGAGGGATGGCATTGATAGTTGAGAAGGAAAACTAGTAGAACCAGACGGTGATATCGGTACAGGTTGGACAATGGTGGTGGATATACTAAATAGATGATGGTGATTTTTGTGATAATTGTGGATTTAATCAAACAAGTAAAGAGGTATGTTTGTGATCAAATCAGGGAATTCAAGCAGAGTTAGTTCTTACATTCGAGGATCAGTGGTGAAAGAAATTTTGGTTATGAAGGAATAGAAATTTGGGGTGTTGAGTTAAGTTAAAGGTGGTTTTGACTAATTAGATCAGCAGGCGGTACTATTGGCTTATTTCTTGCCTATAAAGGATCTCATGAGGTTATGATGGGGATTCCTTGGTTGCTCATTAGCTTTCATATCCTCTTTCTATTCGTTCGAGGATGAACATTTATTTAATTGGTATCTGATGTAACGATCCATTTGGTCATTTAGGTATTTTACCCTTTTACCCATGTTGACCCTTCCCCTAACATCATTAAAGTGTATTTGACTTGCCGGTATGGGTGAATCGATTCTTGACACTTTCGAATGAGTTTTGGTTAAGGAAAAAGATATTTTGGAAATTCTTAAGTTATGAAATGAAGAAGTTTGACCAAAGACAACATCGGGGGTAAATGCGTCTTCTGATGTTTTGTGCTTCTGCTAGAGATTCTCCTGGTCTTTTAAGGGATTATGTTGAGCAGAAAGGCATTTCCCAAGTCACCATATTTTTCTTGTAAAAGTTACCCGTATGTATCTGTTTCCAATTTTTACCTATGCACGTTGTCTGCACCTTAAGTAGAAGCATTTTGTTTCATCATTTGCGTACTTTTCCTCTCCTTTGGCGTCATTCACCTCAAACCCTCATTCCATCATTATTTCATGTGCATCTGGCAGTAAAACTTCATGACTTGTATTGAAGCAATGCCCCTGATATGGTGAAATAGATGACAGAGGAACAATGGATGGCGAGGACATTGTGAAACTTGTCCATTTTATGTTTACACCATCCCACGAATACATGATACATGTCTTCACGTACATCTTATTATTAAATTATTGTTAACCATGGTACATATTTACTTTAATTTATATACTAACCATGGTGAATTAATATGTATTGGTGTAAACATTGAACGTGGGTAACATTTTGTCAGATATATGTGAGCGTTGCAATTCGATCATTCTCATAAAGATGTGTATTTACTTTCTTGGGTCAATGCTTGCTGTGGCGCTGGGTATTTCCTCAACTGGTATATCTTGATAGCCTTAAATTTGTTATAACTCATTTTTCTATTGTTAATGTTATTGGATTCATTCAGTTAAATGCAGTTCTACATTCTTATTAAAATGAGATGTACTAGTAAAATGCTAACATAGGGTGAGAGTAAGCTTTTACCCGAGGGCTCAGTTGCAGCCATGAGTTTGGTGAAAGATGAACAAAATATGTGGAGAGATTTCTTTATAGTGAAGTGATAGAATAAGAGCAGTTGTAGGGGTTTTTATGATGGTAGATTGTATATGCTCTAAAATATTATTGATTTTACAAAATTACCCCTATTATCTTTAATAAATTACTTGAATGCTTAGATATTAATGGAAGAAGGAGAAAGGACATGTGGTGAAAGCAAAGAGAAGGAGAAATCTAATTTGGTGAATCTCCAGTTGTCTCTTCGCCCTTCATCGCATTGATGTCGCCAACTACATTAGATTTCTCATCCTCTTTGCTTGTACCACCGCATACATGTGATTACTATTCCAAAAAAGAAGAGATAGATCTAAAGAACACTGGCCTTTTATGGCACTTTGTTAGAGTTATTCAAGTAAATCTTTAGATTCATACCTTGAATTGGAAAACCTTGAAAAAAGGAGTAGAAGTAAGATCGATATTCTTAAATTAAAAAAAGGAGATGGACAAATTGAGCAGAATTTTATTGTAACATCTCGTACTTTTGGGTCATCGTTTGAATCGCTAGGCATATGTAAATAGACCTGAGCGTTGGAGAATTTTTGGTCATATTTACATATGCTAATAAAGAGATTAGTATATAAAAGGATAAAATTCCGAAATAATTTTGGACATAACAAGTGTGATGACGGGGATTAGAAAATAATATTTGGTGTGTGTAGAAAGGGGTTATGGGCTAGTGTCATATCATAAAATTATGACATTGAGTATATGAAGGTCTTATAAATCATTAAGATTTAAGGGAATTGAGATCAAGAAATTAATTATGTGTGTGATTGATTAATTATGAGATAAGTTTAATTAAGAAGGGGAAGGTATAAGCTTATGTGTCGAGTAATTAATCATCCAACATAGAGAGGGTGCCAGCGATATGTGCATCAGCGTTTTTTCTCATGAAAAATTAGAGCTAAGATTAGAGCAACTTTCATATTAATTTCATCCATAGCACAAAGATATGTGCATCAGCGTTTTGTCCTATTTTTAAGCTGAGATTCGAGTTATTAAGCTTGGATTCGAGGTATGTTAAATCAAATCCTTCTTGTTCTTAAGTTTATACAAGTTGTAGGAGTGTTATTGCGAAGAGGTTGTACAACATATTCTTGGAGGATCTTGGAGTTTGGTTGTGTGCTGTGAGCTACTCGTTTGGGGCTGTTTGGTGATGATTAGTTGCTGGAATTGTAGACTATTGTTGGTTGTTTTATGAGGAAGATAAGGAAGTTCATTTAAGCTAAAGAAGTTTTCTTGTTGATAAGTTGCCATTGTTATGAGTTATAGAAGCTCTACGCACATAGGATGTTTGATAACATATCTAAGTGAAGACTAACTTTAGTTATTGATCCGAAATTGATCCAAGTCATCCATATAATGTAGATAATTGTTCATAGAGCTTACGAGGACTCGGGAAACTTGAGTAGCTTTGACGACAAAGGTATGTCAAGGCAAATTATTTCTTCTTTTGCCATGTTCCATATAACGAAATATAATCGTGATATTATTTCATAAATTATTCTACTCCTAGTAGTTAAGAATATTTATGTTATTAATTCCTATCTGAAAAGCATGTCTAAATACGCTCCTAATTCCTTATTGAGGTATATGGAAAAGATGTTGGTATTCACAATGTTAGCCGAAGGTACAAGGATATTATGTCATCCGATAAGTTCAGAATGTTTCATTGTCATTCATGCATTATACATATATAATATATTGGATCGGGTTGCATGTTCTGCAACACTAACATATATTGGATCGGGTTGCACATTTCGCAACACTAACATATATTAGATCGGGTTGCACGTTCCGCAACACTAACATATATTGGATCGGGTTGCACGTTTCGCAACACTGACATATATAGGATTGGGTTGCACGTTCCGCAACACTAACATATATTGGATCGGGTTGCATGTTCCGCAACACACACACACACACACACACATACACACACATATATATATATATATATATATACACACACACATATCGCATTTGCATTGTGCATAACATTTAGGCATATGTATTAGGGCACTCGGAGGCATTTACTGTTGGTCGGCTGTTTCTATTTCAGGTTGTTATGTATCTCTGTTATGTTATTTCTTATGCCTGACATACTCAGTACATCAGTCGTATTGACATCTCTTTTGTCGGGAGACACTGCGTTTCATGCCCGCAGGTTCAATTAAAGAGGGTGACAATTCGCACTAGTAGGTTGCTGGTTCAGCTGGTATTGGAGCACTCTACTTGTTTCAGAGTTGCAGTCTGGTCATGGTATGTTGTTTTGCATATGCACTTAGGTATGGCAGGACCATGTCATTCCCTTGTGATGTCATGTATTCTTTAGAGGCTTGTAGACAGCTGTCCTGTGTATGGTAGTCTTGTATGGCCTTGTCGGCCTTGGTATGTATATAAGTTGGGTTTTCTGGTCAAGATTTTCCATAATAATTTTCGTCTTATTTCGTATTTAATTATGATTAGGTGTTGACTGTACGATTGATGGTACACGACGGGTGGGATCCGGGTGCTTGTCGTGTCCTCCGGTTTGGGTCGTGACATTTATATGGTGCCAGATCTAGGACTTGTTAGAAGAATTCTTTATATTCAATCCTTAAAATTGAAAATAATGAAAACACAGATAAGATCTCAAATTAACATCCTTAAATGCTAGACACTATTACAGAAGGTCGTCAAAAGTAAAAGAAATACTCTTTGTTTTATTAGTTGGGACAAAAGATTATACTCTTTTTTATTAGTCGGGATAAAAGGTGATTTTTACACCCCATAAATTCATGTATCGAACATACATTAAATTAAGAAGCCTAAGAGAAGGAAGAAAGTTCCACTGGAAGAATTAAGGAATGGTCGAGTTAGAAGCCAAAACAAATCATAAGAGCTTCTAATCCTTACATTGAGTGTGCCATTTCAAGACGGTGTAACATTAGAATAGCATAATGACCATTAAAAGGGATGAGGAAGGCCTTGGGCCAAATTTGGAAACATATCCAAAATATTCTGAGTTATACCCGTCATTTTATGCACGTTTGAGAACCCGATTAGACAATTTAAGTTCCAATGAATTGAGCCCAGTATTGAGGGTTATATACAAAATAAATGAATGCTAATAAGGTCTATGGATGGTTATAAGTCACTGGGATCAAAGGAATTATATTTTGACAAAGTTTAACGAAGATCAACCTATACGTTAAGCGCTTCGCATCGAAGATGAGCTCCACCTTGAGGATAGGGCCACATATCAGCCAAAGAAGTAGGGCCAGCTCACTGCCTTGATATGCCTTTGGATTTGCTTCCGCATATGTTATATGCGCCGTAAATTCCATAGCATATCACAAGTGGTAGCCGATCATCTTAGCTTATTTATACGGTGGCTCGCCCATTTAATTCATTTTTTGACCTAGAACGACCCCTAAATCCCCTACAAACATTATCCAAAGGTGCAAGGGTTATTACTACGTGAACCCAACATGTTAACACATCAAAATCTCGCCTAAGGTGGGAGATGACACCTCTATGGTGTTGAAGGGTGAACAAGGGTGGATAAGGGCAAAGACATGCTTGGATTTTCAATGTTGCTTCTGGATAAGGTAAGTATAATACCTCCTTGATTGTACTAGAAGTAAATTTCATTCTAGATGGGTTTTATGGGGGAAGGATCATGAACTAGAACTTGATGTAAAGTGGAGATGTAGTTGTCTTATTATTGGGTTATGTTGAATAAATAATTTCACTTGTTGTAGTTGGAATTTATGGAAGGTAACTTAGATATGTTGTGTATGGTGATGTGGTTCTTGTTCAAGTATTGGTGTTTAGGATTGATAATCATAACATAAGCTAAATGAAGAGGTGACTAGGAAACATGTAGGAATGATTCTTCTTGTTACTATTTTTTGTTGGATTATTTTGAGTTAATTCAAGTTTGACTTATGTTAGAATCTTGATGAACAATTGATAAATGAGAAGAATAATCTAGGAAATGTTTAAGGTGTGGTTTGGGATAGGGGTTGCCATTATTGAAAGAATAAGAATCTTGATGTACGTTAAGTGCTTGATAAATGGTCGTAATGAATCGACTCCTACATTATCAACCCCGATATTGATCAAAATCATCTCTATTGTGTAGATTATCATTCATAGAATGTATGAGGATGTGGAGCTATCTTCAGCTAGATGAAAAAGTTATGTGTGGCTCACTTCTTTCTTTTTGTATTGATCAATATTGAAATGATGATCACGAAATTAAATTGGATAAAAGCTCTACTGTTAGTCCTTAAGAATGTACTTGTAGTTTTCTTGTTAATGGGTTATGGTGTATTTTTATCCATTGTCAAGATTACATCTTCATTTCAAGGCCCTTTGGTAATGTCCATAAAAGTCGACTCTTTATTGATTCCTGAAAGCTAAGCTAATAGTGAGATTCATATTTCTTATGGAGTCGTCTGAAAAGGTAATATGTTATATGTTATCCGCATAAGGTAAGTCGGAGGTGTAACGACCTTACGTCACTTCGAAGAGTTCAAAAGAGTGTTCTATATTCCTTAAGAGGTCATCATATCCAATTATTATAAATTTATATTTCCCTCAGAGGCGTATTTAATTATATATGCATCTATACATATATGATATTAATCATATTACCCATACAGGCCTATGGCGTTATATACACAGTTTATACAGATATGACATTGATTATATTGCCCACAGAAGCTACAATGTTATATACACGATTATATTTTATTTATGCATATTCTGGCCCACAGAGGAACTCAGAGTATATGTTGTCATTCTATTGCTCTACCTTACATTTGTGCATTCAAATACAATTTCAGCTTATGCTTTATTTGTAGTGTTGTACTTTTTTACAATTTCTTCCCTATATATTCAGTACATCTTTCATACTGATTCCCTTTCTGGGGCACTGCGTTTTATGCCCACAGGTACAAATAGTGATTCCGATGATACCCCTCAGTAGGTGGCTCGACCCAGTTGAGGATTGTCACGCTCCTTTCTTTTGGAGTTGTCTAGTGAGCTGATAGGTATGTGGATTCTATATACGTATATAGTTGGGTATGGCGAGGCCCTGTCCAGACCAGATATTGCTGATATACTCTCTAGAGGCTTGTAGATAGTCGTTTTGTGTATAGTGGTCTTATGTGGCCTTGTCGGCCCCTTTAGTTGACTCGTTGTGTTCATTTTTTCCTTGTCAGCCTTGTTGTATACATATGTATACGTGTTCGGCCTTTTCTGTGTGCAAGTGGCTGTGTCTTGATCGAGTAATCTTTGTCACAGGCCTTGACATCGCATGTTTTATGGGAATATGTTACATGTATCAAGATTGGTATGCTCAGGCCTTCGAGCGCGGGTGCCAGCCACACCCTCCAAGGTTGGGTTGTGATAAACTGGTATCAGAGA
Organism: Anisodus acutangulus; assembly: GCA_029783415.1. Lineage (NCBI taxonomy): Eukaryota > Viridiplantae > Streptophyta > Magnoliopsida > Solanales > Solanaceae > Anisodus > Anisodus acutangulus. The sequence goes on along the minus strand of CM056493.1, from coordinate 43,723,563 downwards.
AGGTCTGTCCTAGGGATGTATACAAGCTGTGTCTAGTAGAGTCTTGCTTATGGGTGTGTTTCATGTCACACTTATAAATAAGAGGCTACAGGACATTTAGGATGTTACCTTCCTTGAAATCTAGATCGTGTGCTAGAGCGATGTAGTAAGTATTTGAATTCCTATTTTCTCACCTTGGTTTTGTTTTTTAGTAATGGCAAAATCAAAGAAAAGTACCATTAGTAGGACTCTAGTCAGAAATACCAGGGAAGGTCCAAGCCGATTGACACCCGTTAATATGGATTTGAGGGTTCTAATGATGTCAACAGGGAATGTGAGTTATTCTATTGAAGAATATTTGTCGATGGAAAAAGATTCGTCTATGGAGGAAGATCCATCCATGGAAGAGGACCCATCTGAAACCCTCGAAGAATTGCCCTTCCGAGTACTATCAATTCCAGTAATGTTGCCCGATTATAAGAGGGATCACACAATACCAAAATTATCTGCGTAACGGTCATTTCTGGTCGAGTTAGATGTGAGTTGTACCATATACGCAATAGCGCCCCCAGTTATCTTTCAAGTGCAGGGTCATGTTCTGATACCCCCACATGTTTGGCCTTTTGAAAGACCAATGAGGCCATTATCATGGAAGTCGGTTAATCAAGTTTCACCAAGAACGAGTAGAGGTGAGGAAGAAGTGACAAGTAGACCGACTGGAAGGTTTGGAAAGGAAATAGGTACCGAAGGATTAGTGTCGCGAGATGTGTCAGATCGAAGCACCCGAGTTGAACGTAGGCAAGTACAATGAGATGTTGAAAGTAGTAGACTGCACTGTCATTAATGTGGAGGGAGACATGATGGAGCATGTTTATGCGCCATCGAGTTGTGTTCACGATGTAGAGCCTTGGGCCATAGGTCCAGAGAATGCCCCGAGATAGTTTAGTCGATGTGCCATCAATGTGGACAAGTGCAATATGGGAAATGTCTGGATGATGTTGAGGAGTGTTATTAGTGTGGAAGTGGAAGCCATAGAGTCTATAGATGCCCAAGATTGAGTTAAGGGAATTGTAGGTACTAATGTTCTTCAGAGTTGTGTAACTAACCAGGTATGTTGACAATTTTATTGAGGATAGATGTGTTTATATTTGTAATCAGTTGGTTATCATTGATGTAGAAATTGTGTCGTACACATTTATATAGACTGTAAATGGATAACAGAAGTGCAAGGTGGAAAATGAAACTCTAGTTATGTTTAATTTCTAAATAAAATGACTCGGGAACCAACCCTTTCTTAGACATATGCATATCAAACTCTTAGGTCTTATGGTGTGCCTGATATCGAGACATAAGAGATAAATGAAAATGTTATTTAAGAAAGTACTCACAAGTTCAAGGAATTAAGGGAAACCAAGAAAAGTCATAAGGAAGATTTCCAGAGGTAAGTTACTCAAAACTTCATTTCAAAAAGCAGTTAAGGGAAAAGAGGCGCGAAATGTCATGCTCCAAATAGTAACCCCCAAATCCTCCATAAGCACTAAACCATTTAGGAAGACAGCGAGATAGGGTGAGATTTGTCAGTTAAAGGTCAATGATATATTTTCTTACCGTAGCAATGCGCACGTGGTGGCAGTAAAAGATAGATGGATTTTCGATATTAAGTGATGAGATTTTTGAATTATATGGTATAATTTTATGAGCCAAATGGGCAAGAATATTTTGTTGAAGATCGTCCGCGATAAGGATTTTGATGTGTCAGGGAAGCGACTATAAGAGGTAAATTGAGGTACAAGTAAAGTGTTATGACAAGTAATGAGGCCGAAGGGTGTTCCTCAAATAAATAGACGGGCGGAAAGATTGTAACAATAAGGATACCGATAACAAAACTATGGTGGGACCTACAACAGTACAATTATTATTGAAGATAATGACAGTATCAAGGAAAAGGTATTTACCCTTCCTAGCCAAGACTATAACACTTGATGTTCAGAAGTGATGGATCAAAATAAAGGACCCTTAAAGGAATTCAACCAAAATTGCAAAGGTTAAAGGATCGAGTGACGGGTTAAAAGAAAATCTAATACCATTAAAGGGGGAGCCTACTTGGTAGTAGGTTAAAAACTGGGATACAATTTGGAAATTTAAGATATCTAACACTTATTCCGCCACGAAGGTAAGCAAGACACTTGAGGATATGTAAGTAGAAGTAAGGATGAACGAGACCAATGTAAGTACATGAAAGAAGGATATGATAGCCTATAGATCTTAGGAGTCCCAGTGATAGATGTTTGGAAGAGGAGTAAAAGAATAAGGGTAATGAAGCAAAGATATAAGTAGGTGAATAATGGTAAACTTTGGGTTGTCAAATTAAAGAGGAACTCTATGAAACGGGTAATATAATGATCATGAAATCTAAGGATATCAACTACAAAGAAAGCCAGAATCACAAGGTAAAGGCAGAAGATATAACTTAAGTATGGCAACCGTAGTGAATCGGGTAGGTCAACGCCTAGTAAAGATGAATCCTTTGATGAGAGAAGGGTAGGACGACCCTTAGCATGATCACTACTGGAGAATAGTACGATTAGGTTGAAGGTTTTTCCTCGGAAAGGATACATATGATATACCCAACAAAGGAATAGTCAAATAATATGAGAAGCGAATCTCAAAGTTACAAGGGTCAAATATTGAATCCTTTGTATAAAATAAATATTTCTCTTAGAGGGGCGCAAGTCCGAAGTCAGCAAACATAGTGAGTGCCTAAAGAGATAGGGGTTATTTAGGGAAATAACATCGAATGTGAGAGCATGTCTCTTTCTCAATACTTAAATAAAAAAGGGAGAATAAGGTGAATCAAAATTAACGACATGGATCGAGAAAAGATGCTTAGATAACATCATTGAATATCCAGGTTGAAATTCTATAAGAAACAAGGGGTTCTAACATAATAGACAAGGATGTAGTGATGGTATGGTCGAGCACCGTTGGTAAGGGGGAAATATGAAGTCTAAAGGGGAAAGTAAGGTAATGAGTAGCCATCAGAAATAGAAATCAAGTGATGATAATTATCGAAGGTAGAATGCAATAGAGTTTTTTCGTCTATAGGGAAGTAAAGGAACGCCAATACAAAAGATGTTGTAACAATCCATCCATCACACACTTATGGGGAAATGGAATTATATGGAATAAAGGAAGCAATGAGAACCTTTGTAAGCTCGGAAGAATTAGTACATCAATTGTCGACACCTATAGAAATGCTCACTTGAAATGGGGATAAACTAGCTAAGAGTTATTGGATGACACGAGAATTGTTACAAGTCATCTCATGAGCATCATAAGTCACTCGGATCTGAAAGACTAATGCATAAATGGCTCACTAGTTTGTATTGTGGTAATTAAGACTCCTCATATGATCAAAGTCCAAGCAACAACTCATATTAAGAGGATTACTCATTTTCCTAGAAATATTTTTTGAGCCATCTTTCTAGCCCTTTCTCTATAGCGAACAACGATTTTGGATGTATAGAAGGGGAAAATTTAAAAGCTAAGGTTCAACCCACCGGACACATGTTTTGAGTGGACATATGGAATCCGGGAGAAACATCTAAGGATCGACAACTATTATGCTAGCTATTACCAAGTTAATGTATAACACGTTTGTGTACAAAAGGCGAATAAGATCCCTATCGAATAATGGAAAAGGAATTGACCAAAGGTAGCGGTATTGGATTTGATGAATTAAGTTATGAGAAAATGCTCGGATCAATGCGGGATGATTTAAGAGACATGGTTTCATGAATAAGATACAACCTAATAAGAAAGAAAAATGCCAACTGAAACGATCGCGATCGTAATACCCCAAATTCGGCTAAAAGATGCAGTAACGTTCGCGATTATTTCAATGCCCTTTGTTGATATCCATAAAAGTCCACTCTTTATTGATTCCTGAAAGCTAAGTTAATAGTGAGATTCATAGATTTTATGGAGTTGTCTGAAAGAGTAACATGTAATATGTTATCTGCATAAGGTAAGTCGGAGGTGTAACGATCTTACGTCACTCCAATTCGTTCAAAAGAGTGTTATATATTCCTTAAGAGGTCATCATATGCATGTATTATATATTTATATTACCCTCAGAGGCTTATGGAATTATATACAAAGCTATACAGATATGATATTGATGATATTTCCTATAGAGGCCTATGGAGTTATATACGCAGTTTATACAGATATAACATTGATTATATTTCCCACAGAGGCCTACGGCGTTATATACACAATTATATTTCATTTATGCATATTTTGGCCCATAGACGCACTCTGAGTACATGTTGTCATTCTATTGCTCTACTTTACAGTTATGCATTCAGTTACAGTTTTAACTTATGCTTCATTTACAGTGTTGTACTTGTTTACAATTTTTGCCTTACATATTCAGTACATCTTTCATACTAATGTCCCTTCTTGGGGCACATCATTTTATGCCCGTATATACAGAAAAAGATTCATACGATACCTCTCAGTAGGTGGCTCGACTCAGCTGCAGATTGTCATGCTCCTTTCTTTTAGAGTTGTCTAGTGAGCTAATATGTATGGGGATTGCATATATGTATATAACTGAGTATGGAGGGTGTCATGACCAGTTTGGTCCTTATGATCTTCCCGCACGATTTCTTGATATAACTCTTCTCCCGTCCCTCACCAATGACATATAATATAAATCATGAGTTGAGTAACTTCCGCGGATGAAAAAGAAGATTATTTGGAATGAGAATTCTGGAAATAGCCATTCCGACCTCAACAAAATCATTTCCGCCCTAGCGAATCCCACTTCAGCGAGAATCTGTCTTCCTTGGTGCAAGGGCGATGTGTCAAGTAACTCCACTTTAGTGGACCCTTCTTTCTCCATGGCGCATCTGCCATAATCTAATTCGTCATGGCGGAAAACGCTGGCAGTTTTGGAGTGTATAAATATTTAATGATAGCACACTTTCCCTAATCAATGCACTTCGAGCTGGGAGCTGACCTAAATGGGTTTTCTGTATTTTTTTAGCCTAATGATCGTCTATGGAAGGTAATATAATCTTCCCATTTTCATGTTTCTTGAATGTTTTAGAAAATGGGGGGAAATTTAGGATGAAGAACAAGTAACAAGAACTCATTAATAATGAAAGCTTTCTAAAATGAGTTGTGATTCCCTATTGTGATTGTGATGATGAACCCACCCCGATGAAGTAATTCCCGCCATGGCAAATCCGTTCTGCGTAATATCTTCCATCGTAGCGGAATTCTATACCCTATTTGGAAACCCGCCCCTACGTAAAGTCATCCGCTAAGGTGAGTCTGCCATAGCAGATATCCTTTACACCCTAGCAGAATCACTAGGCAGAAAACTGAGAGTTATGCCCCTATTTCAAAACTCGTCATCCATGCAATGATAATATGTAACATACACAAATACATTAAAGAAAAACTAGCAAGAAAACGTCAGATAACCAAACTATCAATACCCAATATTGTCAACCAAACAAAGACAAGAGACTAGCTACAAACAACCTAAATTATCTGAACATTCATCAAACCAAAACAACAAGAAATAAAGTCTAGAAAGCCAAAACAAATATCCAAAACATCCAACAAATATCAAGTGTGCCCTCACTGCTTACATTAGTTCTACCCTCCTCTTCTTACTATTCACCAATATGCCCACTCTAGACACTTTCATATGGTGGAATACACCCTTCGATTTTCTCCAGCCATCATCGGGCTTATCTGCCACACCTGCCCCCTGTCATAGCCAGTAATCAGAGAAGGAGATTTCAGAGTTGACCCACCCTTGGCCAAATAATCCTTCCATTCTTGAATGATTTGATAGCCTATATTCACCGCAACCCCATCAAGAATGCAAGCCACCATTAGAGCACAAATGTAACCACAGTCCGATTGGGTGCTAGAAGGTCTGACCCTGCTGACAATGATACTCTTCCACCTTTTGGCATTTGCTATGAAATATTCATTTGTGATCCCCGATTTCTTATTAGTTTAGTTAATCATGTTTCTGTGCTCCACAACCACTAGTTGCGATACTAACCACTCTCCATTTCCACAATCCTCCTTAGCCCTCATGTGCTCAGGTGGATGGTTAGGCAACCTATCAAAATCATTAATTTAGTCCACCCCAATTGGTACCCACTAACCCCAAATCCTTATATGTGGATTTGGTTCAGATAACCTCACCTTTTTCAAGTTAGCATTAAACTCTCTTACCCAGTCTTCGTTAGCCTTGCAAAGGGGTGGAGTAAAGCACATCCAACCTGTCTCCCTAATTCGAGTGTAAAAGTCAAGAAGAAACTTCTCCAACCCGATCATGTCGATACCTCTCTCTAATAGCAATTTCTTGCTCCTCAAATCCTCAAAGTAACAGTTCTAGCAATCCCTAGATGTGAACCAGTGTGCATCGTAGTTATCCGCGGGCTCGTCATCAAGAAATTTGTGTTGTTGAGTGAAATTTTCTGTTTTTGATCAGTTACACCTGCAATTACCAAGTTTATGTCAGTTCAGTAGTAGGAGTATATGTACCATGATATTACGTATCTAATAAGCCTAAGAAATTGATAAAATTCAACCCGAGTGGGTCTGTGCAAAGCTACTGTTTTGGACACTGTCACTGTTCTATTTTCGCTTTGGCGGAAAGGCCTTCTGCTAGAGAGAATCGGCCCCAGCATGGAGTAAGTCCTTTTCGGAAGAAATATTGTGTTCCCCTCCGTTCCGCTTCAGCGAGGCATATTGCGCCTTAGAGATCCGCTCCAGCAGATAAGGCATCTGTCGGAGTGACATCGTTGTCCCAGGCAGACCATCATAAAATTTTAGTGATATTACCCTATTTTTGTCTGGAAAAGTCCTTTATTTTTACTCATGGGTGTGTGTACTTGTTGTGTAAAGTCCTATAACGACAGTATGAAACCCGATCTATAAATCTTTCATCATGACAAACTTTGTGAAGGGTTTGGACCTTCCACTTCAATTGGCAACCTTACAGTTAGAGGTCGTTGGGAACTCATTTAAGCCAGTATTTGAGCATGCTAGGAGAGTTGAGGTAGTGAGAGCTAAGGCACATGGCGGAGGGGGCGACAAAAAGGCCTGCTAAAGGTAGGGGACACTATGACAGAGGTCGTTATCATCCCTATAGTCGTCCCATCAAGTTAGCACTTCAAACTTTTCCGGGTGGTTCTTCAAGGTATAGTGGGCACAGTTCTAGATAGACTTTCTGAGGTTCTTACTCTTGATCTTCAGACCACGGGGGGTATTCAGGTTCTTCTATGAAAGTTCAGCAGTCTATGGCCAGAGGGGAATGTTTTGATTGTGGTGAGAAAGGGAATTTTGCTAGAGCATGTCTTAGACTCAGATAGAGTTCTAGAGTTCAGACATCTAGACCCCCAGCACCGCCAGCTAGAAGAGGCGGGAATTCTAGTAAAGGTAGTTCACAGTTTGGCAGAGGTGGTTATTAGTCAGGTAGGGGAGGGGGATCTTAGTCAGGCCATGGTGCTCGTGGAGGCACATAGTCTGACGGTGGGTGTGCCTATTATTATGATTTTCCTGGTAGGCTGTGGCTTCTGATATAGTCATTACATGTATTATTTCGGTTTGTCATCGATTGGTGTTACGACCCAAACCAGAGGGTCATGACGGGCACCCGGACCTTACTTGCCGAGTACCACTAATCATGTCATTATTATCTAACCATAATTAATCATGTCCACGAGGACCATCACCAAATATCCTGCTGACACATGAGAATAATAAACTGGAAGGGTACTGTGTAAACTCTTGCAAATGGAAGAATCCAACCTATGCATATATACATACTAAGTCCGACAAGGCCATACATTACTACTATACACAGGATAACTGTCTACAAGCCTCTAAAGAGTATGTAACATCATAAGGCCGGGACAGGGCCCCTCCATACCCCTATGCATATCCAAAATATCATACCACGATCAGACTGCAACTCTGGAACAAATAGAGTGCTCCAAGATCAGCTGAAGGGAATGCCTCTAAGGGCCACAATATGCCTAAGTACCATGTCTGTGCAGAATGCCTCTGAGGGCCATAATATGCATAAGTATCATGTATGTGTAGAATGCCTCTGAAGGCCATAATATGCCTAAATGACATGCATAATGTGGCCATTCATATACATATGCGTATATAACCCCATCAAGCCTCTGTGGGCATAATCATTATTGTGTTTATTTGTACCACCTGCAGGTGGTGTACGTATATAACGCCGTATCCATTTTCCCATTCCCCGTACATAGATAATGCATACATATAGTAGAGTATATAACTTATTTAAGGTCAAGGTATGTACATGAATGTAATGCATGAATGATATGATAGTATGACACTATAAGTTTGTTGGAGTGATGTAATGTCGCTTCACCTCCGATTAATATTATGAATGCTAACATTTTCCCATATATCTCAATAGGGATTTAGGAACGTATTTAGACATGCTTTTACAATAGGAATAAATAACAGGAACATTCTTAACTACTAAGAGTAGAATCATTTATGGAACAATAATACGTGTACATTTCGTTACATGGAACATGCCAAAAGAAAGAAATAATTTTCCTTAACATACCTTGTTTCTAATGACTCCACGTACTTCATGTAGTACTTCAACCTACATCAAGGTATTTGAACTATGGTTAATGCCACGGAAGTACTCAAACGTATTCGTAAGCTAGTAACTCTCTTGTGAAAAATCGAGCAGCATTTCCCCTACATTTCCTCACTTTCCAAACTTTAAAACAGCAACCAACAATGATATTAACAATATAAATAACCAATCCTATCCATCCATCCCCTCAACAATATAAGAAAAATTTTGACAATTCAAACAACATCAATACAATTCACAATAAGCTGTCCTATTTCTTCAACAACCACTTTGAGCGGCAATCTCATTTTTTTTACGAATAACAAACATAATTCGAATCCAACTCTTATTCCATAAATTAGTTCACAACCTTCTGACCACATACTTATGTGTACTATATGATTTCTAGTTTAAAACATCTACAACATGCCTTCCACAACAGTCCACAAGTTTACCCTTTAAACTCTACTTTCTATTCGTAGTTTCTATATTGTTTTCCAATATATTTCACTTAATTAATACATGGATAGTCTTAACAACAATAATCGCAATATAACCAGATTATATTCCATAATTTCCAGCCATTATAACCCATATTTATAATCTCAAAACAGTCCAACAAAACAATAGCCATAACTTATGCTATTTCAATGCCATCTTGTAGTGTTTTGCTTCAACAACCTCACCAACATGGAATGAAGATTATGCACAACCAAAGGGATGTTAAACTTACCTTAATCAGTACACATGACTCAAACCCCATGGCTGGTTCAGCTTACCATAACTCCAAATCACACCACAATACCATAGACTTGTTGTTCTTGTGGTTTCTAACACTTTGATGAAATATTGGATTGATTTCTCTTCAATTTGGCTTTAAAACCTTGGAGACATGTAGATAAGGATGTTGGAGAGTTGTGTACAAAGTTTGGTGAAGAAATTGGTTGAAATGAAGTCTACATCTTAATTTAAAGGGACAAAGGTCGGCCATCGCCTCGAGTGGGACCCGAGTGGCTGCTTTGCAGTGTGTTGTTAAAACGCGCATAACGTTTTATACGGAACTCCGTTTGACGAACGGTTTGTTGAATTGGAATGTAGACTCAAGGAACTTGAATGTAGATATATTATGAACCCCATAATAACATATATACAAGGATATATACCCCTGATAATTTGGACAAAAAATCAGGTCTGAAATTCCATTTGTCTTTCCCCGAGTTTCGACAAACATAGTTTCTTTGATTCGTTTGACCCCAAAATCTTACGAAGCTTTTATAACACTTGTTTAAGCTTATTTTCATCCTAATATTGTATCTTTGCTTCACTGGACTTTATGTTACTTTATTTACGATGCATACGAGTGCGAAAATATGGGGTGTAACATCCTTCCCCCCTTAAGAACATTCGTCCTCGAATGTTGGAGAAAATTCTAACTCTCAAGATTTCTAAAAATTTTGGCAGAGTTTTCTCTGTAAAAAGGACTATCCAAAACCTGTCAAGCAGCCAGAATACATATACAATGCCACACAGGGCCACAAAACACATAACATAATGATATTGGCCCCACACGATGAGACATCTATCCGGAAGCTAAAAGGGTTAGCCATAACTCACCTCGTTGGTCCACTACCGAAGGCTGGGCTGCATCTATCACATCTGCCTCAATAATATCGCCTCAACAGGATATATAAAATGTGCTTGATAAATAGGATAGAAATAGGAAAATCGTATCGCACAAGTGCCGTTGTAACCTTTTAGTTGGAATAAACAAGGATGCCTAGACATTATGTCTTTCTTAACTTTTCAAATCATCTCTTTTACCCCATTTCTTCCTTCACAACACCCCAACCATAGGTCGTCGCTATAGTCAGCAACTTCTGGGCTTGTTGATATAGGATAGCAACTAAAATATTTTCATAAGACAATTTTTTTGTACCTGAAACGCCCTTGACTTGGGGCATAAAAATGAATATCCTATACACCTCCATAACATCGATAAAGGAAAATTAGATTAGACTTCCTTTAACTCTCAAAACTGTTGAATCAATCAATGGAAGATCTGTACTTCTAACCATACAAGATCTCATATGAATCCATCTAGATGTTAAGATGATATTGCTGTGATATATAACTCTTTTTATAGGGTAAGTGATCTTTCCACTCTCATTTGAAACCTAGCATACCTATTTGTAACGTGTCACTGAGCGTCTATATTGTGCATTTGAATGGTCAGTTATCCAGGATAAAATTATAATTTTCTGTGTTTCTATCATTCATGAAGAAATTTCTAGAAGTTCACTGTAAGTAAGATCTTCTATCGGAGATAATAGACATTGGAATATCCTGAATTCGTATGTTCTTCTTTTATATATATACTTGTATGATCCTCGGCTATGCGAATAACGCATTCTTGCGAGAAATTGGTCAATCTTATAAATTTGTCGATAATCAATCCTCTGGGTAGCATTTTATGATAAGGGCTAGATAAACTTATACTAAACTTTGAACTTCCTTTTTATTCTTTCATCGAGAACTCCGCTCTGTAAATTGTCCCTGTGGGCTTTGATTTTTCTATCTTTACCTGTTTACCATTGGGTTATTATGCCAACTCGGCAATACTCCTTTTCACGTTATTATAATTGATCTGGGTATCGGAAAACTCTGTCTTTCTCAATTTGAATATTGACTTCCTTTACCATGGGACTTTTTTTTATAGTACCGATTTGTGTTCTCATATTGTTACTTTATTACACTTGCCACATGAGTGACACTGCTACCTTCTGTATTACAACCTTGTTATCATTAGAGCCATGATATTGGACCCTTAAATTTGCTAACTGTTGAAGCTCTTTTAATTAACCTTCTCTTTTCTTGACCTCTAGATAAGATAAACTGCCCATACATCCTTTTTATATTGCTCTGAAGGCTAACACTTTATTCTGTTAAACTCTCTTTTTTAAACTGTGACAAGACAAAATTCATTTATATTGGTTATCCTTTCACTTTGACTACCAATGGTGTTATTTCTAAGATCTGGTTAATAACTCTGTCTTCCGGGCCATCTTTATTTGAAGGGGGACCTTATTCTACTATATCGTTTGAAGCCGCATCTCAATTTTTTTTCCATCTCCGGATATCACATTATATCTCTATCACATGCTTACTTGTTGATGGCCCTGTGTTATATGTCCAAAACTTTCCTCAGCTTTCGCAACTATTCTTAAGCGTACTCGACCTTATTCCATTTGTCTTTCCCCGAGTTTCGACGAACTTAGTTCCTTTGATTCGTTTGACCCCGAAATCTTACGAAGCGTTCATAACACTTGTTTAAGTTTATTTTCATCCTAATATTGGATCTTAGCATTACTGGACTTTATGTTACTTTATTTATGATGCATACGAGTGTGAAAATACGGGGTGTAACAGTTGGGTTCAGTCTTATTTGATCCGGGATCTACTTTCTCCTATTTGTCTACCTATTTTTCTATAGATCTGGATATGCTATGTGATTTACTTGATGTTCCTATTCATGTTTCTACCCATGTTGGTGATTATTTGGTAGTGGATAAAGTTTACTTAGGTAGACTTGGTTCTTCTTGACATGGTAGATTTTGATATTATGCTAGGTATGGACTGGTTGTCACCTTATCATGCTATTCTGGACTATCATGCTAAGACAGTCACGTTGACCATACCGGGTATTTTGAGGTTAGAGTGGAGGGTTAGTCCTAGCCTTGCACCTAAGAATATCATATCGTTCCTCAGAGCGAAGAAGTTGGTGAGTAAGGGGTATTTGTCCTATTTGGCCCATATTCGAGATACTAGCTTTCCGAAGGTATTTTTGACAGATTTGCCTAGTATGCCATCTGATCGTAATACTGACTCTTCCATTGATTTGGAGACGAGAACTTGGCCTATTTCTATTCCTCCTTATAGGATGGCGCTCGCTGAGTTTAGAGAGTTGAAAGAATAGTTGCAGGACTTGTTGAGCAAGGGTTTCATCAGATCGAGTATTTCTCCTTGGGGTGCTCCCGTATTATTTAAGAAGAAGGATAGTTCGATGTGGACGTGTATTGATTATTGGCAATTGAATAAGGTTACTATTAGGAATAAGTATCCAATTCCCCGCATTGATGACTTGTTTGATCAGCTTTGGGTTGCATCGATCTTTTCTAAGATCGACTTGAGATCGAGTTACCATCAATTGAAGATTCGAGTGGAGGATATCTAGAAGATGACTTTCAGGACCCGCTATGGTCACTATTAGTTCTTGGTTATGTCTTTCGGGATTACAAAAGCCCTTGCAGCTTTTATGGATTTGATGAATGGGTTTTCAAGCCTTATTTGGATTTCTTACTCGGTCAGATCAAATCTTTCTCTGAATTTTCTCTCTCCTATAAACTTGCAATAGTAACACACAAACACACTCTCTCTCTCTCCTCTAAACTTGCAATAGTAACACACAAACACACTCTCTCTCTCTCTCACTCTTATCCCCCGTCAATGGTAACACACACATTGGTGCGCCACTCTTGCCGGTGATCGGTGACCAGGGTCATGTTCGCTGATGGACACTACTGCGCTCCGACTAGTGATTTTTTGGTGTCTTTCCCGGCAGTGAACAGTGTCTTACAGTTGTAAATGCTGCCAGGAAACTGTACGTCGTGGCTCCAACCAGGTCTCATTCACCGACGGACACCACTGAGCTCCGCTCGTGATTTTTGGTGAACACTAATTTTCGTTGTACAGTTTTTTCCTGATGAACAATGTTTTTTTGGTGAACTTTATTCTCCAGAAGTGAACAATCTTATGGTAGTGAACATAGTCATCTAACTGTACGTCACTGCTCTGACTAGGGACTCGACTTTTCAGCGAATAGTACTTTCGGCGCTCGTGAACAATACTGGTGAACAATGATTGTCGCTGGAGAATAGGTTTGATTCAAATGGAGTTGGTACCTCCGGTTACCCATATCCATTATTTGTCACTATTCTTGTTGTTCAATTTTGTCGCTTCGCTGTATTGATTTTTGACTTTACGTTCTTGCATCTACTCTCATTGTCTTTAGTTATAACATTCTTGGCGTAATGGTTTTATTTGCCTCTAGATTCTTGCTAACTGGTGCTTTCACTTTGATCCCTTCTTGTTTAAGGGTAAATATTTGAGTAGTCTATAATTTTATATCTGCTTTAATAGCTTTGGTAATGGATGGTAGACTAGGGTCATGTTCTCGATCGGGGATGGGGACGAGGGTTTGGTTGGGTAAGTTGGGTAAGGGAAATGGTAGGCTAAGAATAGGGTCTTGGAATATTGGAATTTTAGGTGAAGTCCATAGAGCTAGTTAAGATTCATAAGAAGATGAGGATTAATATAGCATATGTCTAGTAGACTAAATGGTTAAGACCTAAGGCTAAGGATGTGCACGGGTATAAGTTATGGTTCTCGGGTAGATCGAGGTATAAGAATGGGGTAGACATTTTAGTATACAACGAGTTAAGGGATCAAGTGGTAGAGGTTAGGAGGGTCAATGACAGCGTGATGGAGATTAAGTTGGTAGTTAAAGGGTTCACTCGCCACAGACAGGCTTGGACGAGGAGGAGAATAGGCACTTTTGGGAGGATTTAGATGAGGTAGTGGGTGGTATACCACCCACTGAGATGTTATTTATAGGAGGGGATTTCAATAGACATATCGGGTCACTTCCGGAGGGTTATGAGGACATGCATGGAGTCTTTAGCCTCGGGGACAAGAATGGGGGATGCGTCTCACTTTTGGAGTTCGCTAGAGTTGTTGGGATGATGATAGCCGATTCGAGGTTCATGAAGAAGGATGAGCACTTGGTGACTTTCTGTAGTTCGGTGGCTAAGACTCAGATAGAAATTTTGCTCCTTACAAAGGTCTTTGTAAAGATTGCAGGGTTATTCCGAAGGAGGATCTTACAACCCGACATAAGCTTTTAGTGATGAATTTAGAGATCAAGATAGAGAAGAAGAAGAAGGCTGTGGATTACAAGTTAAGAATCAAATAGGGGAGTTTGACCATGACTAGTGCAAATGAGATGAGGGAGAGGTTGATGGACAAGGGGGCTTGGGGGAGCAGTGGGGATGCGATCGGTATGTGGGATAAGATGGCCAGTTGCATTCGAGAGGTAGCTAGAGAAGTCCTTGGGGTCTCGAGGGGTAGCCGTGGTGAGCATCAAGGGGACTGGTGGTGGAATGGTAAATTTTAAGATAACGTGGAAGCAAAACATTAGAACTTAAGGTTTGACTTCAGTCAAACCCAAACATTAGAGACCTTTTCTGAGAATTCCGAGTGCACGAGTAAGTCTGAAATGTGTTTTATGAGAGGAATTCATGTATGGTTTGTATCCGGGAGGTCCCAGGAGTATTTTGAATGTTTGACGGGAGTTAGAGGATTTGGGGTTGTTGCTGCTTTATGGTGTTCGCACCAGCGATCCATTGTCCGCTTCTGTGTGTACGCCTCTACGAAAGTTTGGCTCGCAGATGTGAGATCTATCAAGGAGTTGAGTTTTCACTTCTACGGATAATTTCCACGTAGAGGCGAGTGCGCCTCTGCATAGTTCTTTGCGCCTCAGTGGATGTACTAGATTTTAAGTTACCTCACCTTGGCGGTGTGTTTCTCTGCCAAAGCGCTAACGCGCCAGCGGAGTCGATTCCACTAAAGCAAAATCACTGTCCAGTCTAAATGCTTAATGACCTAGAAAATTATCTCGTTCCCCAAATATTCTTTCCTTGGGACTAGAGCTCGACTAAGAGGAGGTTGGTTGAGGATTTTCAAGGGGATTCTTCAATAGAGGTATAATTTCATCCTTTAATTATTGTATTGCTAGTTAAGTTCCCTATCCTAAGTGTAGTCTCTAAATTGGGGGAATTGATAATTGGTTTCATGATGAAGATAAAAGGGTGAGAATTGGGATTTGGGTATTGGTTATGGATTTGTTGATGTTAATATTGCAAACTAGTGTTAATCCATGTTACATGATGATGTTTAATTGATTAATTTCATGTTAAAATCCCTTTTTGGAATTGAGGATGATTCTAGGGTTTAGAAATTGGGGCATTTTCCCCAAATTTGCAATTGAGGATCCAATCGGGCTTAGTTATCAAATTAACTTAAGGATATGACTCTCTAGCATGTTAGTATACTATTTGAGTAATAAAGTTTGGATTTTGCTATTGTGGGACCGAGTTTCCTTTGTAGTTTGACTTGGGGATTTTAGTCTTATTTATCAATATGGGTATCGTTAGACCCGTAATGTCATCTAGTTTACGTAAATGAACAGAGTGGGCTTGTGAGGAGGCTCAGAGGAAAGGGAAACCTATTGTGTGACTCTTCGACTTCGAAACAGGAAAGTTGAGACATACTAGACTCTACTGTAGGATATACGTGTTGGTATGCTAAATAATGGGACTAATGGGTATTTGGGGTCCCGTACTAGTGAGGTGACGATCACTTGTACATGTATTAGTGAACCTAAAGGGTAATTAAATGAACTATTATGTTATACATGACGGAAGTTATGTGTTTAGCCTTCGGGTCGTGAGCGCGGTGCATAAATTCACTTAGGTTGGTACGATTGCTGATTATTTTGGCACGTTGCCATGTTTGATATCTCATCTTTATTTGACTTGTCATGCATTTATCACTCTACATCTAGTCTAAATACTTGAAAATGATTTGATAATACTGATTTTATTGATTACGCTGTTGCATGGTGTACACATATCTATACCATTAATACACATTATTATTGTCATTTGGACTGTTGTGATACTGAGGAAAAAGGCTTGAATGACGGTTATTAGATATGGTATATTATACAAGAGTGATGGCTGATGATGACACTACAGCCACACAGCTGGGATCCGATGGGTATATCATGTGATACCTACTGCAGAAGCGTGTGTGTACCAGGTACATATGACCATTGCATATCATCTGCATTGCATTCATTCATATTCTTGATACGTACTTGATGTTGTGTATACTTGGTGTTTATTTCTGGTAAGCTTTATGATCTTATGGATTTGATAGAAGAACTGCTGATAGATGAGAATTATAATTGTTGCAAGGTCTAATTATGAGACTTGATGTGACTGTTGGGCTTAACCTTAGTTTATACTTAGTAATGGTGGTAAGACTTGTGAACCTTGATAATGCTTGTACTTTGTTGAATTATAGAAACTATTGGTAGGTTTAGGTAATTGAACTGTCTTTATACTTAGTTGACTAATTAGTAGAGAAGTATCAGAAAGTACCAACCCTCACCACCATTATAGGTAGGGTCGATCGACAATGTTGTTGGGTACACGTGCTTCCCGTACTCACTCTACACTTGCTACACTCAATGGACAGGTATTGAGCCAGACGGTGGTGGAGCAACTTGAGCGCAACTTGTTGGAGATTCTTCCCAGAGTCTAGGGTGAGCTACAGATTCCATCCCGACACTGGAACTCCTTCCTTATTATTTATGATTATGTCCTTTGCATTTCAGACATTACTTTGTATTTGGTTTTCAGACTTGTATTCTAAATTAGAGATCTGTACTCGTGACTACCAGATTTTGGGGGATTTCTTTCAAGTTTATGTACTCCAACTATCCCAATTTGTTTGAAGGTTGACTAGTTTGGCGGTCAAACATGTTTTTCTTTGACTTAATTTTTAAACATAAATTCTTCAAGTATTTTATAATAAAATTTACATATTTGAAAACTACATAAAAGTACTATAAGTCTGTATAATTAATAATTCACAATATATGAAAAGAGTTGGAGAAAATCGTAGTCAAAGAAAGAGTTATGTGACTCCCAAACTGGTCAACCTTCAATCAATTTGGGACGGAAGAAGTATTAACTTCTAAGACTTGTTAATACTTTTGTTGTTTCCTTACTTTTTTGCATTTGTATTTATATTATTTTGTTCGGATAACCGTGGTTCGCCTACAAGTTAGGTTAGGTGCCTTCACGACACAATGAGATTTTAGGTCGTGACAACAGTAGTGTAAAAACAACCAAAATGGGCTTGGCCCAGCTAATATCTAAACAGTAGCAGGAAAATAAAGCAAGTGAATCCCAAAAGTAAATGGGCCAGGCCAAGCACATGAACTGAATAGTCATGAATAATAACATAACACATAAACAATGGGCTAAGCCGAGCAGACACATTTTTAGAGAATTCTGAATGATACACAATGGGAGTATATTTGACTTATATACCTGGTATACCAAGTATACTTGGTATACATTCAATATACCCTTGTGTATATCACCAAAAGGCTTAACATGTAGCAAAGAAGAGAAGGAGCAGTAAAGGTATTTAAACACAACACAAACATGCCCTTAATCCCACTTTCTTAGCATTTTTTAAGATAGTTACCCCCAACATGATTATGAGTTATAGTTAAAGGTTCAAACCAATGTGTATGCAGCAAGACAAGAGCTAAATTATGCACAAAAAATGATACAAACATTCATGACATACCCCAGTTTGCAAATGCACACTATATGAACAAGAATTAACACATAAAAACAACATAATCATAAAAGAAACATGTCCTATTTTTGAATACATCATGTTTGACTATTCTAACCTTCAGTTGAGATCATATTCATTGTTAAGGCATGTAATACTCAGATGTCCAAGACAAGAAGGAAAAGCCAAGTAGAACAGGTTGAGGGCATCCCAAATTAAGCTATATGACTGTTGTATTATGCTAGCACTATAGAGACAAACATGGTATTTGGACAGATGGTAAACATATATAGGGTATCATGAAGGGATAAGGTAAACCAATTCATACATACGTATGCACAGTTCAAATATTACCATATTAGCCCTAAGCATAGTCAATCACATAATTTCTAAAAGCAGTCATTAGGACAACATCTAGTCACCTTGACAAGCCTATACATGCTACTATGATCATGTTTTTCCACTCAATTCATGGTTCAAAACCACATTCACATTACTGGAATATGTATACATACAACAATTTCAAATTCTCTTAAGACCTAACCAAATTATAAAGAAACTAGTTCATGCATTGGTATGGGGATGGGAATCATGTTATCAGAATCAAGCTAAGGTACTTCTCAAGATATTTTTAATGGCATGATGCTTAGTCATCCAATTGGTTGAGAACTTTTGGAAGGGAAATTTCCCCCAATTTGTTCTCCCACATCGGTTCCAACCCCAATTTCTAGGGTTTGAGAGGTCCTATAAATGGAACCCTCCCCTCACTTTCAAGGGTCGAGGATTTGAGTTTTGAGTTTTGAGTTTTGAGTTTTGAGTTTTGTTTACTCACTAGCTTAACCTAATCATCTAAATTTGGGATTTACTTCGGTTGAAATGAGGTTTGAAGCCCTTTGGTGGAACTCTGAGTACCGATTTAGGTCCTTTTAGTCTAAAAACATCATTTTTGTGTGGGGGGTGTGTGATCGAGTGGAGGAAGTGAAGATCCAAGCCCCAACTTCGATTCAGCTGCCACTACAAAAGGTAAACCTAATTACTTTTGATTTTTTGCCTAATTTTAGATTACATAACATATTCTTATGTGATTATTAAGCATGATTAGATAGGTTAATTATTTTATGATCTTATTAAGCTAACTGTTAAGCATGTTTAGTTAATTTATGTTGTAGTGTGCGTTCACTAAATCCATAATTAATGTGGTTTGAGGCTAGAGATATTTAAATAAACCATGGAGATATTTGGGGGTATGTCGTTTAACTCTCTCGACATCTATAGGAAGTAACTACCGTGTATCGGGACAAAGAAAGGAAATTGGTCTCATACTTTGTAAACGGACATACCCCGCTGCTCCAAAGTCGAAAACTCATCCTTCCTGCTATATCTCATAGTACGAGGGATGTACGTCCCCAGGAATGCCTGATAAAATTGAGTCCAAATCAAAGGTGGAGATCCAGCTGGTCGACACTCCATGTAAGCTCTTCACCATTGCTTGCCATCCCCATCTAACTGGAAAGAGGCATAATCTACTCCGTGGGACTCCACCATACACACCCAACTTATTTACCATATCATGACAGCTAACAATGAACTCATATGCATCGTCCCCTGAAGTACCATAGAACGAAGGAGGAGACATCCTAGTGAACCCCTAGAATAATTTCCCCTCCTCACTAGTCAACACCAGACCATACATAGGCCGAAGAGCAAAATCAGGTGCCAGAATTACATCATTACGGGGAGACATTGAGGTTGCCGGTAGAACCCCCGTAGTTCAAAAACCTAGAGCAACCTAGAATCGGGAGTCTGACATAAACTTTCAAAGTACCCCAACACTCGAAACACAACCTCCTATAGATTAGGGGTAGCAGTGAACCCAGGTTGTGCCCTCTGCGACCCAAACTTCCTCAGCTGGAATCAACCCCTCATCCAGAATATCCTCAAGCTCCAGAGTAAACTCTCTGTCAGGGTCCTGAGTGGGTGTGGGTGCTCAGCCTCTAGCTGGCATAGCTGCACAACCTCTGTCCCTGCCAGTTCCCCTGCCTCATCCTCAGATAGCTACTCAGGAAATGGGTACGGGTATAGGTGCAGGCTCATGTCCTCCAAAAGCAATCAATCATGTCATCACCATCTGTGAGAGAACACAAGAATGTTAAGATACCAATCTGAACAAACTTGCATGAAAATAATATACTAGATACCAGTCGGATCGAACTAGAACGAAAAGAAACAAAGAATGAAATATTTCCTAAATATCCTATAACCTCTCGAGAATGGGTACGGACATCCGCGTACCAATTTGCGAGACTCTACTAGACAGTGCTCTTATACTCATTAGACCGGTTAACCTAGGAGCTCTGATACCAATTTGTCATGACCCAAATCACAGGTCGTGGTGGCACCTACACTATCCCCAGGTAGGCAAACCACATTCCCAAATTGTAAAAAAAAGTTAAATAAGTAGAAAATTAAATAAGAATAATTTATCAAGTCTTAAATACTTATCATCACTAGAAATATCCAACAACCCAAAAATCTCGTCAAAGGGTACAAGAGCTCTAAATATAATCTAAAAACAAGTCTAAAAGTACCGAAGGCAATATATTGTCTGTCGAAAAGCAAATACAGAAGTAAATAAGAGAGGGTCCTTCAGGGGTCACGGAAGACCAAGTAGCTCACCTTGAATGACCAAGAATATCACCCTCGCGTATCAGCCATGGGGCATAAAACTGGAGCATAGATCGTACTCTGCACTCAACAAAAAGTGCAGCAAGAGTAGCATAACTACAACACTAGTACTGGTAAGTATCATAGGCCGACAATGATTAAATAACACATAAAGAAGTTAAAACTAACAGGTAGCACATAGACCAAACAGGCACGATGACATATCATATGCAAGTATAGTGTCAAGGAATCATGAAATCAACAAAAGACAGATATGGGTCACCAAATGAACAGTTAAGATATATAAATGGATGAATGCAATGCGGTTGTAATCTCTCTTACTCCACTCTCATACATATTCTAAGGGCAATACCTCAAAGTTATGACACACGGGGAACCCGCGAAGTCCATGCTCCACTCGTGCTCTCTGGCAGAAACCTCGGAGGCTATCAATCACTCTCGTTCTCCAAAAAACACCTCAAAGTCTCTCTGTCACTCTCAATCTCCGACAAAGACCTCAGAGGCTCCCAATCACTCCACTCACCATCATGATGACATAAGAGTAATATGTAAAGCAATACATGCATGATATCAATCTCAATAGTATCAGTAATAAACAACCAACAAGTACAAGCCATATTACTGTTCATGGTTCAATATCAATATTACCCTTTCTTTTCATGATATGAGTGATCTATTATGTGACAGCGATACAAATAGACAATAATTCAAAGAAAATAACACATATGGTGACAAGCCCACATAACAGCTGACGAAACTAACCTAATTGGAATTCACCTCCACTTCATGCCTAAAGGCCTATCATGCTATCCTTGTCAATTTCTACAACTACATATGGTTCTCTAATCAAAGTCTAACTAAAGTAAGTTGTAATCTACCTCGAGGCCGAGCAGGTGCCACGAACTATCTGACTTGAGCCTTTCCTTTATGAATTGCCTCCGAATGATCGAAATCTAACAATTAAGTATTCTACATCAAAATACAATTTCATTGATACCCATTTCACTATACTTTTCAAAAAAATTCAAAAAGACCCCAAAAATCCAAACTTGGGCCTCAAGGGAGAAATGGGAATTTTAGTTCAAAATCACATTATCCGATGTCTAAATAATCTATGTTATAAAAATCAAGGTAAAAAGCCTTAAACTTGGTCCTCAATTTACAAAATCCCCTTTTGAAACCTACTATTTTAAAACCATCGATTCCACCACCCAAATTACAATAAAGAACATTGCAAAATGATGGAACTAGGATTAGAAACTTACCCCCAAGATGATTCTAGATAGGCACCTCAAAATCTCCATAAAAACAAGCTCATAAAGTGGAAAATTAGAAATGAGGAGAAGGTCTCGATTTCGCCAATTAAATTTTGTTGGGCAATAGTAGACTCATCGCGATCGCGATCTAAGACCACGCAATAACGAAGAAAAAAGGGTGACCTAGCCCGCAGGACTGCTTCGCGATTGTTAGGCACCACCCGCGATCGTATAGCACTGCGAGTGCCCTGCAAAACTGTGCACTTCGTGATCGTGAGGCGACCTAATGCGATAGCGTAGGATGATCCCCATCAACTCTAGCAATAGCGGATCCTCCTTCACGATCACGAAGAAGAAAATCATAAACTGAACACCATATTTTTTTAGTATTCCCTGAACATGGATTTGTCCCTCGAAACTCATTCGAGACCTCCCGGACACAAACCAAACATGCAAAATAAGTATAATCAATGCTATAGACACGTTCTTGCACTTAAAACACCCATTTGATATCATTAAAACACAATTGAACATAAACCCACCTAACTTTCTCGCATTTTAATTTTGGCCAACTAAGTACCCAATTTTATATGAAAGCCTCGGGACCCGAACCAAGGACTTGACTAAGTCGTAAATGATGTGACGGGCCTAAAGGAATCGATGAAACTTGAAAACGGATTCGTTTACCCAAAAGTCAACTTTTAGTCAAATTTATCATTTCAAAAATATAAGAAGGCTGTAACTTAGAGTTTTTATTCTAAAATGAGTCTGATTTACCTCGGGAAGCGTTCCATCCCACCCCATGAGCTATAAGCACCAAAACAAAGGTTATAAAAGAGAATTTTGGGTATTGTAATACCAAAAAAGACTATATGACCAAATGGGTCATTACTAGTAGTCACGCCCTAATGGTTAAATGATAAAAATGAAAAAGCCAACGGGTTATTCTTAACCACAATCGTTGCAATCAAACCGCATGTCAAAGAAAAATTATCATCGATAAAAAAAGAAAAAAATCACAAGGATAGAAACATATATCTTACATTGCCAAACAAAAAAGTCAAGACAAGGAGCACGAGGGCTCAAACTTAACCCAAAACCCAAATGACACACATGCTCAAATATCCAGCAAAATAAAAAAGAAGACATACAAGTAGCACACATGCCAAAACAATCAAGCACACAAGCCTGCAAATGATTAACATTGACAATAGCTAAGAAGAGGGAGGAACGTCTTCATCATCAAAAGGGTCAGCAGAATAATTGGAAGAAGAGGTGCTTTCATCATGAAGTTCATCCAAGGCTATCACGACTGCACACACATCCACCTCAGTATCTACCAGGCATCACAGACATCAACCCGACCCTCGTGAACCGCTTCAAGGGTATCAACACGGGTCTAGAAAATAGCAACGTCCCTGATTAACTTGGCAGCATTCTGATCGGCCACTCGATAGAGTCGTAACTGGTTGATGCGAGCTCTGATTGGCACTCGAAAGCCTCTATTGCCTGCAACTTCCCCCAGGAAACCTCACGTTCTGCCTCGGCCTAGTCTGCTTTTTCATGCAATTGATATTAAGTGATGGCAAGGCATTAAAGGGCTTCCTCTTGATCAACCATGACTTTCCTGACCTTCTCCCATTGTAACTCTAGGTCGACCAGAAGGCATTGATTCTTTAAGGTTAGCTTTTCCAGCTCCTAAGGAGAAGAAGTGGGAATGGTCCTGACCATGTCGATAGCGGATACAACAACATCATGACCCTATAAAGGAAGACATAAAAATATGACTTTCTGGGCAGCATGTTTTAGCAATAGATTAAAGGAAGAAGTCATTAACATGCCCGGAGGAGTAGTCCAATCAAGCAACAAAAAGATGCATCCAAACCAGGGTTAAAATCACCAGAGGGAGGAGGTGGGGATGAAGTGCCGGTATCTGCACTAGGAAAATCCTTATTACCCCCAGATAAGCACTTATCCGGGGTCTCTCGAGCCTCCGGCGGCATCATTTGAGGATCCTCATGCGCCTTCAGTGTTAGTATGCTTCTCCCTACTAACTTCAATATGCACCATGCCCTGAGCGGCCTCCCTCTAATGTTGAGTGAGCCTACAACATGTCCTCACTTGGGAGCTAATCTCCCAGAGAAAGAAGCACTTGCATCACCTGAGGGCTCCCGTTTGCCGCTGCCTGTGACCTCGCCGATAGCCTACAATATGTTGGATAGGGCATCCTCCCTTGAAGGGGTCGTCCAAAAAGAAAGCCCTCTGATGGGTATGCTTGAAAAGGAAGGAGAAGTTAGAATCACGTTGTAAAAGGAATAAATAAATAAGGATATTATACGATAAAAAATTTCTGGCTTACCCTAGCTCTTGCCCTTCTACCTATCAACAAAAATACTCCTCCAGGTCCTCTCGGCCCGGTAAGATGAGCGTAATATGTCCATTACCCAGCCAAAAATATCGGCCATGACTTCTGGTTCCACTGGAGTTGCTTCAAAGACATGAAATGTAAATCATAAATAGTAATCAAAGAAGGAAAAAATAGCGGTAAAAAATACATACGGGCTTCATTCCATTACTCCGGGAAAGGCTCGGCATATACGGTGCAGGCGACTGGTGCAGATCAACACAAACTGGCCACACTATCCGTGGTCAAAGTCATCCTCACCGTTAGTGATGAGGCCTCGGGAGCCCCAATAAGCTATATAAATCATGCCTTTTTGGAACGCACGAGGGGAGTACAAGTGTATCAAATGATCAAGGGTAAAAGGAAGTCTAGTGAGGCCGGCCAAGTAACGAATATACTAAACAATCCTCCAGGTCTAAGGAGCCAACTACCCTAGGCAAACCTGATAACTGCGATAGAAGGACTCAATCACCTCACGAACCGAGAGCCCAAAGCCGAAGGTCAAGGGGTAAGTATGCAGCATGGACATGCCGACAGTATGCTGATATATTCTAGCATTGGCAGCAACCGAGAGGAATTTCATCTCAGGCCTTCATTGACAATCTTCATGCACCTGGGTGTCACACCCGAACCTTTGGATGTGTGGCCGGCACCCAATGCCCTAAGGCTCGAGCATACGGATCCTAATACATGTGACATAAATGATAACTTATGGACTGACAAGGCCTCTGACACATATTTAACTGAAGAACGACACAACCACCTGCACTAAGAAAAAGCCCAACTCATGCATATATATATATATATATATATATATATATATATAACAAGATCGACAAGGCCTACATACGACTATCACATCCAACACAACTGTCTACAAGCCTCTAAAGAGTACTATGACAATACATGGTCAGGAAAAGGCCCCACCATACCCAACTATATACATATGCACATCTGCCATACCTATTAGCTCACTACACAATTTCGGAGGAAAGGAGTGTGACAACCTTCAGCTGGGTCGGGTCCTACTGTGAGAAAAGCCTCTACATCTCTATCTGCACCTGCGGCATGAAATGCAATATCCCCATAAAAGGGATATCAGTACGAAATAATGTACTGAGTATGTAAAGCATGAATAACAATAGGAATTTGTAAACTGTCAAGAATTGTGCGTGATTAGGTATGAGGGAAATCATAATCAACATGGGGGCCACATGGGGCGAATAATGAAACTCTAAAACTTAATACAACCTGTTTGGCTAGGCTTTTACTGTTTAACTGTCCTCATCTTATAGTGCGAGGTATTGTTAATTAATCTTAGGTTTATCTATGAATATGAAATGCATTATGCACTCTAGTTCCTATGTATGTGTTGAAGAATGTGCAACCCGATCCATCATATGTATATGTTACAGAACATGCAACCCAATCCAATATATATTGCAGAACGTGTAACCCAAACCAATATATGTGTATGTTGCGGAATGTGCAAACTGATCCAATATATGTATATGTTACGGAATGTGCAACCCGATCCTCTATCTGTATATGTTGCGAAACGTGCAATCCGATCCTCTATATGTATATGTTATGGAACATACAACCCTATCCTCTATATAATCATGATTATATGCATGATATCAATGCTAATGAAAATATGTCAATACCAATGAAAATCACGGTGTGAACAATAAGTTATAATAACAAACGGCTCTTTGGCCATTTTTTAAACTCATAACCCTTTGACTTTATTCTTAGAACGACTCATTGGTAGACTCGGCGACTATATTTTATAAAAAATTCCTTTCAAAGACTTACGATATGATCAGTAACCAACAACGAGAATTTTAAGAATAAGAATACTCAACGAATACTTTTCGATAAGTGATTTCAAGATATAATAGGACAAAGCTTTTAGCATTTCCTTTTTAAAAATGATAACTCTTTGGATTTCATGCTTTGAAAGAAAGGGATAGCCTTACATACTCGGTTCTTGTCGTTATAATCGTTTTACCAATCCTCTTTCCTCTTATGAATGATCATCTACACCATACAAGGAAATAATATCCATATCGGATCTAGATTCCATAAAAAAGCTTTGTTTAGATGTCTTGTTGATAATCTTGAACATCTCGGGATTTTAGATTTTTTTACGAGGGATGCTTATATAATTTGATCCTGCGGTTTAACCAAAACTACAATTTTCATAGGAACCCATTTAGGTGCTCTTTGACAAATCTTATGCATAAATATTCCTTAAACTTTTCTTATACGGAAAACTTTATGTGAATTAGTCTCACAACCTTTCAAACCTTACATTCCTTAATCCATAACATATACTATCAACTCAGTCATCCAATTCGACTCATATTTAGTGTAAAATAGCCCATCAATTCATATTACGAAAATTTCATAAATTTACGAAGTTTTAATCATGAAAACATTTCCATAACTTCTTCTAAATTATCAATTAACCATAAACATAGATAGAAGTGGATAGAATATACCTTAATACTCCATAATTTCCTCAAAACATTGAGCAATCCGATTTACAATAGTTTTCCCAAAATCCACCTTGTATAGAGAAAAGATCATTATGTTAATCACGGGGTTTATCACGTTACCCTTGCGTAATTGGCTTCGATTTTAACTTGGGGATGTTCGGGTATGCTAGAGAGGGTTTGGAGAGGATGATAGGGTTTGTTATGGAGGAAAAATGAATTACAATTTGGGAATTTTCAATATAAAACCGTAATTGATCTACACCATCGTAAAAAGATGGTAAATTTGATGGACCGTCAAACGTTCGTTGGTCCATGAATCTTCCCGTCAAACTGCCAGGGAAATTGACGGTCCAGTGTGGGAAATTTGACGGTAAAAAACATTTAACGGTCCGTCCTTCTTCCTACCAAATATCCAGTTTTTCTTGATTTCATCAAAACGTATTTTCTTCAATCCTTTTAACTTCCAAACACTCCGGTATATCCATGAACAAGCTATAAACCTTTATTATCCTTCTGTAAGATGGTACCTCTTCCTGGGGCTTCGGTATCCATTGACGTCACCGCGGGATGCGAAACTACGGGGTGTAACAATGGGGGATAATGAACGCATTGACTAAGGAAGGTCTCCCCATAACAAACTCATGTTAGTGGACTACACAGAAGTCTTTTGAGTAATTAAAATTGGGTGGGATGATATCGGTGGCAAGATGACGCCGTGGAACGATCTTTGTGGTACAAGGGGGTGTTAAAAGCCCTATTTAGTTGTTCTTCTACAGGGACGATGGGTTGATACCCAGAAGAAGATGATGATGAAGGTGATGAGGAAGGCATGTTTTCAATCTTTCGGACATGAGAATGTAGAGAATAAGGCAAATATGGCAAGAAAATGTTGAGAATAAGTGAGGATGGAAAAGACTCAGATTGACGGTTTAAATAGTAGGGGTGGTAATCATTGGCCTCGGTTGGTGAAGCGGCGTGCTTGCTTTTTAGACACCACACAATGCCAATGAAAAGACGTCGCCGAATAGACTAAGCGACGTATTGAATGCTGCCCTGACAATATGTTAAGTCGTGGGAAGAATTGCAATGCTTCACTTTTTTCATGCGCAAACTTTGAAAAAACCCTTCCACTTCTCGGGTCTATAAAATGAAGGCCCCGAAAAGTGAAGGACTAACTGTATGGGGGAAAATGTGCACCCGGATACATGGGGGTCCAAGAGATCTTCACAGTTGTCTCTCATTCTTAACAACTCGGATCATATCGATCAACCTCGAGCATAGTGTCGTAGCACTAATGAACGTTGGTATTGCAGATACGTCACATCATCCGTGCTTTAGGGTTGAAAAGTTTCATTTTGGCTTGTATAAATATAGCTTTAGGGAGAAGGAAGATCATCTTCTTTCTAATACTTGTAACCCTAGCCACCATTTTCTCTCCCAAGTCTCATACGGAAGAGCATATGTTATTTTGAATATACTTTGAATCTTTTTTGTTCTTATCTTATATTCTGGTTACATTATCGCTTTTTAGTTATAAACAAACCCGGATACATTGAGGAGTTTTCAGGATTGGATATGGGTCACTTGACTTCAAACTCTATTAAAACAAATTTCTAACTAGTATACCATTTCATCCGTTTTTACTAGAAAACAACGTGCGGGGCTGATTCTTTTTTCATGGACCAAGAACATGAAAGTAGTATATGAAACTTCGTTTTGATAACGGGAAACAGTGAGACTCAGAACTCATGACCTCTGCCTTGCTCTGATATGCAACATCCATCATCATTATTGGCATGACATCTCCTGTAGCTAGAAGAGTATATATATTGAAGTTACTTTCCGTGTTCAAACTCTTCCCAGTTACTTTCATGATCAGATCCACAACTTGAACTAGAATATCCAAAATCCGATGCATGAAATTTCATAAAAACTTTTTCATTTGATGCTGGCAGTTCCACTGATCTGTTACCCGATGGGAGATGATTGCGAAAGATCAAAAGAACCTGATGATGAATAATGATAACTACTTGGCGAGACGCCAAAGTTCAAATCAGTATTATTGTCACTACTAAGTAGCTGAGCATAATGGTGAATATTAGCGTAATGCTCATGGGAGCAAGAGTACTGAAAATTATTTAATGACGTGGCAGCTGGAAATTGTTGGGGAAAATATTACTACTATTCGGCAAGTGGTGATTTTGAGTAGTAGTAGTAGTAGTAAGGTATTTGAATTTTCCTTGAACTCTTTCAGGGATATTGAGTTTTGCTTTGTTGCCATTGAATCTAAGAGCAGCTTCATCATAAGCAAGTGTTGCAGCTTCAGCAGTCTCGAAAGTACCTCTTTCTGCAATGGTCTTGATTTCGTTGTTGTTGCAGAGGCACAAATAAGGAAATGATTGGGCACAATCTCTAATTTTAGCTGTAGAGGAGCAATCAACCAATGCAAATATCCCTATTAATTGCAACCTACAATTCCTATTTGCCACTATGTGAAGTTCTTCTGTTAACATGGATTATTTGCACAAATAGGGACTCAAGAGCATGTATATAATGAAATGGATAATAATGTTTCAATTAAATTCCTAATAATGATAGTCAAGGTGAAAATATACTTGATTTTCTTCAACAAAAACAGATTTCCATTCCTTTTATTTTTGGGTTAAATGATGAGGATAAGGAGGATCAAGACCTCAGTGCCTGTTCACATATGACTTGTGCACAAGTCTTACTTTTAAGAGCACTTCACCCTCTAATCCTGTTTGTGTTTACAAGTGAAGAACTCTTGTACTTTACTATATATACAGCAGATGGGGCCGGGTTGAACTCGACCTTGGATGAACACAAGGAGCATTTTTCTGGAAACTTTTGTGAGAGCAAAACTCTCTATTTTTCTAGTGTATTCCTACCGATGGTAGATTAAAGAAAAATATACAAGTATGAATAATTATTCACGCACATTGAAGGACTTGAAAGGAAACAACTAGCCTTCCATAGATTAACTACAAAAGAATAGGAGTTGAAGTTAATACATGCTATCTCCTGTTTAAACTAAGATCCTGGAAAAACCAATAAGCTTGAGTGGCACTTTCTTTGTTGAATGTAACACTTGAAGTACTGCTCAAAGCAGCTAGACTACCATCAGCACACTCTTCTCCTCTTTCTAACTTGGCTGAAGTAGAAAAACTTATCTCCTTTTCTTTATGTATAAGGCTTTTCAACCTCTTTTTATTGCTAGGTCCAATACTTAGTGTTAGCTCCACATCTGTTTCCTCATCAGATCTATTAATATTTCTCATCTTGCAACTTTTCTCATGCTCATAATTACTAGTTGAAGTTCCTTCTTGATCAGCTGGCATTTCAAGATTCAATCCTCTAATTGGTAATAATATTTTTGAGTTCTCACCTGAGCAACTACCACTTCTTTCCCTTTGTTGACCCTCTGTTAAACCATAAAGATTAATATTGTTGAACCCTGTTTCTCTTCTAGGTTGTCGACAAGTAGAAAAGTTTTGAGGGGTGTTGTTAATCATAGACTTGTGTAATACTCTTGTATCCTCTATCTTTGACATCTCATTTTTCAGCTCCACCATCTGTTTCCTTTGAAGATTGTATAATCTGTGGAGCTCTCTTACCTGTTTTTTTGTCCAAATTAGTTATATGTGTTACAATGATACTACATTAATAATAATATCAATAATGATATTATTCTAACAATATGCACTGACAGTATAAAATACAATCACAAAACCATACTACTTAAAAAACAATTGCAAGTACCTTCCTATAATAAGCACTAAATGGTAATGTAAAAAGAATAAATAACATACTATAATGTTTGAATTATATTGATAGTGTAAATATTATTTGTATATAAAATAAAAATCCATTTGTTTATATTTAGTCGACATTATTTGAAGAAACAAGACTTTACTTTTTTTCTTCCTGTAGATCCATGCACAATTACATTAATCATAAAAGTGATATTAAATAGGGTTTCATTGACTAGACAAATTGTGAAGAATGTGATTTTCATATGTGACAAATTAGATGACAATAAAATACTCCGACCCCCTTTTATTTCCTTAATCTTAGGGGTACAAATGGGCCAATTTTATTAGCATGTGGTCTTATCAGTGAAGGATTATAAAAAAAAAGGTACGTAAATTTAAATAAATATTCCTTTTGTTTAATTTTGTTTGGCACAATTCCTTATTAGTTTGTTATAAAAACATATACATTTTTATTTTTTGAATGAGAAACTTTTAACAATATAAGTGTTAGGCCTCATTTGTTTTCACTTAATGGAGATCTGAATCTTAATCATTTAGATTCAGCACATTAGGTGCATTTCTTTTACTGAATCTTTATCATTCAGATTCGGCCCATTAAATTCATTTATTTTATTTCCTTATGAAGCCCCTTAATAGATCTGAATCAGATCGGTAACAGAGTCTTAACACCATTTAGACTCATTTAAAATAATGCGTGTTATTTCACAAAATCTTTCACGACTTCTCTTCTCATAAAAAGTTTCACGCCTCTAGCTATCCTTTCTCTACAAAATACTATCTAGAACTCTTGTTGCCGCAAATATTAATTGACTATACAACAACAAAATTATTTTTTTGAATCTATCAAAAATTTAATTTAAAATCCTATGTGTAAACCCAGTTCATGATCTATTTTGCACCAGAAAAATTAAACATGGGGAATCCATCTTACCAATAAAATTCCTACCTTAACTTCTCAATCATTGAAAGATCATAATGACTATAAATTAGTGTTTCTCGAGACAATAACAATGAATTACAAAAATCTGAATACTACATAACCCTCTAATCAAATTTGGAACTAACTACATAATATCAAGCTTCAAAAAACAACAGAGAACGCTTACAATTTGTGTCAAACATTGAAAAGTTTTCTCTTTTTTATCTTATTTTAATAAAGTTTTTTACTAGAAAACATCTTGTGGGATTCAGCCATAACAACTCTCTTTAAATAATTTTCAGTTGATAGAGAAAGGTTTACCATTTAATAATAAGCACAAATTCTTAAAAACGTTCATGTTACCTTGTTACAATATTTTTTATATTGATATATAACTTTTATTTGCATTTCAAATGTTCAAAATTTATCTTTGTAGAAGAAAAAAATGAGATAGTTCAAATTTTAATCAAATATGAATATTCAAAATATTATTTTGTATCAAAAATATTTTTTTGTTTGTTGAAATAATATTTTTATAATATTTTATTGATATAGTGGTTAATTCCATACGCACATTCGGATATTGAAAACAAACAGTCTTAATCATTCAGTATTCAGATCTAGAGACAACATCTTAATATTCAGATGTCTATTCAAATTCAGATAACTAAATCTTACTACATATCTCATTATTCAGATGTGTATTCAAATTCAGACAACTAAATCTTACTGCACATCTCAATATTCAATATTTAGATGTGTATTCAGATTCAGACGTCTTAATCTTAATGGAAACAAATGAGGGCTTAGACTACATAATTAAGATTACAAGTTTCAAAAGTCTTATAGTCAAGGTCGGAGTTAGAGTGTTGGTTATGGGTTCGACGAACCCAGTAGCTTTGACTTAAACTCTATCTTTGTCTTAAAAAATCATTCGATATGTATATATTATTAATTTAGAACCCAGTAACATAGAAAGGTTAAAATTGAGAATCCATTAACTTTAAATTTTGGATCTGTCTTTGTTTATAGCCACATAATTATCATGACTTATTCAACACAACATTTTTTTATTTTGTTTTAGTTTTTTCTTAAATGTAGCAAAACAAATTATATTAAACAAATTAAATTGGGATTGAAAGGTAAGTTTTACAGAGTGGTGGTTAGACCAACATTATTGTATGGAACAGAGTGTTGGCCAGTCAAGAACGTTCACATTCCGAAGATGAAGATAGTGGAGATGTGGATGCTCAGATGGATGTGTCATCATACTAGGAGAGATATGATTAGGAATAAAGATATACGGGACAAGGTCGGAGTGACCTCCGTGGAGGACAAGATGAGGGAAGTGAGACTGAGATAGTTTGGGCATGTGAAAATGAGGTGTGAAGATGCGTCAGTTAGGAGGTGTGAGAAATTGGTTGTCGTAGGAGTTAGGAGACATAGAGGTGTTAGCATGAGTTAGGAGAATTAGTTGAATTTCCTTTTATGAGTAGATATTTTTTCAATTGTAAATCAATTAGAATATTCTATGGGATTGTATTAGCATATTCTTTGGGATTGTAAAAAACTTCTCATATCTTTATAATTCTATATATTGTACAGCTAATTCATAATGAAAAGCATTATATTCCACTAATTTGAGTTGGTATCAGGAGCAAGATTGCTTATCTGATTATTATCTTTTCCTTATCCTAAATTTATTCTACTATGGGTGACTCCTCTAAAAATACAAGTATTGTTCCAGAACCTATAGTCATTCCTTTTGGTGTGAAACTCAATGGCAAAAATCATTCTCTTTGGTCTCAAGTTGTTGAGATGTTTATTGCAAGTAGTGAAAAATTGAGATATTTGTTAGAAACAATTAAAGAGCCTCCTACCAGTGATGCCAACTACGAAAACTGAAGTATGGATAATGCTATTATTAAAAGTTCACTCATCGGTGTCATAGAACCCGACATCATGAGTTTATTTGTTCATCTTCCGACGACCAAGAGTATTTGGGACACCATATCTCAAACCTATTACGAAGGGGCTGATAGATCAGTTATTTATGATCTTTCTTGTCAAGTAATGCGTATAAAATAAGAGGAAAAATCAGATTTCACATACTTTGCAGATTTGCGCAAAATATGGCAGGAACTGCATCATGGTAAGCCAATCTCTTTCACACAACCTGATGTTGTTAATGCCCAACTGAAGGAATTGAAGAAAAACATGTGTATATCTTCTTGGCTGGTTTGGATGATATTTATGATCATGTCCAAAGTGATATTCTTTGTATAAATTCTTTTCTCAATCCAGAATCTATTTTTTCTATGGTTCGAAGAGAAGAACAACGGAGGAACACAATGTTAAACAATAATGCAAATCCCAATATAGCTATGGTAGCAAAGGCTTATTTGACCCAAAATCGAAATTATCATTCAAAAGATCGTAGAAGTGGTGAAAAGATTGTATTCATTGCGGAAATCCTAAACATGTTGTTGAAAATTGTTTTAAATTACATGGCTATCCAGATTGGTGGGATGGTTTAAACATAAAGAAGTCTCGATAATAGCGAAATCAAAAGGATGGTGACAAACATGATGGGAAAACTGTTGTAATGATTTCATCTAGCACATCACTGTCAACTGTTAGAACAACTTTGATTTCAACTAAAATTGGTGATTCGTATTTACATATACCTAGCCACTCATCTAGTAATATTAGATTATTTCTCTTTGATTATATGGATTCTAATAAATACACGGGGTGTATTATTGACTCTGAAGCCACTGATCACATGACATGTGATCAGTCGCTTCTATAGTCTCCCAATAAATCACATCGTTCACATGTGTCCAATGCAAATGGTGTATCATCGCTAGTTACTAGTGTTGGAACTGTTCTTTTAGACACCCTCCTTGTCGCTAGAGCGTACATTATTTGTTCCATCACTATCTAATAATCTTGTGTCTGCGTCTCAAGTAACTCAATAATTAAATTTTCTTGTATTAATGTATTCTCATTTCTGTGTTTTTCAGGACCTCGACAGCAAGGAGATTATTGGGCGCGATACTAACAGAGGGAAACTTTATTATGTGGATGATATATGTCATGGTGTTGCTCTAATAAGTCAAGGTTCCTCTTCTGCTAAACAACATCAAATATGGATGTGGCATCGAAGATTTGGTCATGCTTCTTTTGGCTACATTAAGGACTTATTTCCAACTTTGTTTTCGGATCGCAGTCTCTCTGATTTTCATTGTGATATTTGTGTATTAGCTAAAAGTCATCGTGCTACTTATCCTTTAAGTACTAGTAAGGTGACTGAGCCGTTTTCATTAATTCGCTCTGATGTGTGGGGTCCTTCTATAGTTTCTACTTCATCTGGATATTGTTGGTTTGTAATCGTTTTTGATGATTTCAGTCGTATGACATGACTTTATGTAATGAAGAATTAAAGTGATGTTTTTGAATGCTTCCTCTTATTTCATAAAATGATACAAACTCAATTTTCAGTCAAAATAAAAGTTCTTAGGTCAGATAATGGTAGAGAAATGGTTAATCAAGATTTACAGTTTTACCTCCAAAATCATGGCATTATTCATGAAATACCATGCTCTTTTACACCTCAGCTAAATGGTGTTGGAGAGAGAAAAAATGTCATATATTGGAAGTCACATGTGCATGCTTGATTAGTTCTCATATGCAATCTACATCTTGGGAGGATGTTATTTTGTATGTTGTTTATTTAATAAATCGGGTACCTAGTAGTGTTCTCCATTTTAAGACTAAATCATCTCTCCAGTTGTGTTAACCTCACATCTACCTTAAACTTGGAACCTCGAGTTTTGGGTGTGTTATTTTTGTTTATCTCCTTAAACAAAAACGTACCAAACTTAATCTAGGTGCATTACGGTGTGACTTTATTGGGTATTTACCTCATAAAACGGGTTACAAATGTTATCATCCCCCTACCAAAATATTGTATGTGACTATGAATGTTACTTTATCGGAGAGAGAGATGTATTTCTCTCCGGGGATATCAAATTCTTCTCTTCAGGGGGAGAATAAGGTTGAAGAACAGAATTGGATAGTGTTACTACCTCATGATAGTGGTACCATGTCTTAGCTCAACAATACCGGACTATGGTATTCTCGACCGAGAAGTACAACAAGAAAATGAAGGATCCCCCTCTCCAGTACCTATACTACCACCACCAATGATGTTCTTTCTGATGATATTCATGAGGTATGTGTGAATTTTGAAAAAATTAATACTAATAATTTAATTGATGACACTACACAAGTGGTTTCTAGTGATGATAACATGAATAGGTATCAGTTACCTCCTCGTACCAATCGAGGGAAATCACCAAGGAGATACTCGCTTGTTAATCCAAAGAAATTAAAATATTCTATTGCTCATTATGTTTTCAGCCGACACTTACCAAGCGCTATCCAAGGTTTTGTGAATCATATGTCATCAGTTAAAATCCCTACAAGATTTGAAGAAGCATTGAATGCTCCCCAATGAGCAGAATTCATGACTGGGGAGATGTGAGCGCTGGAGAAAAATCAAACATGGGATATCGTGACATTACCAAAAGGGATGAAATCTGTCGGATGAAAATGAATTTTTTCAGTGAAACACAAGTCAGATGGTTTGATTGATCGATTCAAAGCAAGGTTGGTTGGCTTTACTTAAACTTATAGTGTTTATTATTAGAAGACTTTTGCGCTTGTGGCGAAGATAAGTATTGTTTGTGTTCTATTATCCATAGATACTAATCTTGTCTGGCGTTTACAACAATATGATGTGAAAAATATATTTTTGCATGGAGATTTATCTGAAGAAGTTTATATGAGCATACCTCCTGGTTACAATACTTCTGACAATACAAATTTGGTGTGCATGATTAAAAAAGGCATTGTACGGTTTGAAGCAATCACCTAGAGCATGGTTTGGAGATTCTAGCTAACAATAAGTAAACACAACTATACTCAGAGCAACGCGGATCATTCTTTATTTTTTAAGAGACAAAATGATAAGATAATAGTTCTTATTATCTATGTTGATGCCATGATTGTTACTGGTGATGATGCTGGCGAGAGGACTAAATTGAAGACTTACTTGTCCTCTGAGTTTGAAATAAAACATTTAGGTGGATTAAAGTATTTCTTGGGTATTGTAGTTATTAGGTCCAAACAAGAAATATTTTTATCTCTACGCAAATATGTTCTTGTTGTTAAAAGACACTGGTATATTAGGTTGACAACCTATTGATACACTGATTGAACAAAGACATAACTTAGACAAACTTTCTGATCAAGTTCCTACTAACAAAATGAGATATCAAACGCTAGTAGAATGCTTGATATACTTATCACATACACAACCAGATATTGCTTATGTGGTCAGTGTAAGTTGCTTTATGCATAATCCAAGTGAATTTCATATGAATGCAGTTATTAGAATCTTGTGGTATTTGAAGTCTGCACCAGAAATAGGCCTCATATTCTCTAAGAATCACCTTACATAAATTATGGGTTATTGTGATTCGGACTGGGGTGCAAAAGGAGAAAGACGACGCTTAACAACCAAATATT
This sequence comes from Anisodus acutangulus, assembly GCA_029783415.1. Taxonomy (NCBI): domain Eukaryota; kingdom Viridiplantae; phylum Streptophyta; class Magnoliopsida; order Solanales; family Solanaceae; genus Anisodus; species Anisodus acutangulus. The sequence goes on along the minus strand of CM056493.1, from coordinate 43,686,267 downwards.
TCACTTTTGTTGGAGATAACCTTGTTACTTGAATTATTAAAAAATAGAAGGTTGTCTCGTTGTCTTGTGCGGAAGCTGAATCAGAGAAATAGTCAATGGTATCCAAGAATTACTCTGGTTGAAATGGCTTGTGGGGGAGTTTGTTTTTTCGCTCAATGAACCTATGAAGTTGTTTTGCGAAATTAATCATCTATTGAAATTGCTAAAAACCCAATTCAACAGATCGTACTAAACATGTGTAGTTTGATCGTAATTTCATATATGAGAAGTTTGAGGATAAACAACTGAAGTTCCATATGTGAAGACCTTAGAACAGTTGGTTGATGTTTTGACTAAAGATGTATCGATATAAGCCTTTAATAACTCACTTGTCAAGATGGGCATACATGATATTTATGCTCCATCTTGAGGGGAAGTGTTAGCATGAGTTAGGAGAATTAGTTGGCTTTCTTTTTATGAGTAGATATATTTTCAATTATAAATCAATTAGAATATTTTATGAGATTATATTAACATATTCTTTGGGATTGTAAATATCTTCTCATATCTTTGTAATTCTATATATTGTACAGCTAATTCATAATGAAAAACATTCTATTGCACCCATTTGAGTAGAGGTAGACCGAATAAGAACTGGGGAGGTGATTAGACAGGATATGGCTCAGCTCCAGCTGACTGAGTATATGACTTTAGATAGGAAGATTTGAAGATCGAGGATTACGATAGAACGATAGAAGACATTTGAGTTTTGTCACGATGCGTGTGAGAGAGGTGAGGGGGCTAACCTTTCCATCTACTCTTTTTCTTTTCTTAGTTGTATTATTTTGGTATCGCATCGATCATTATTTTTATGTGTGTATTACTATGTTGCACCATTTGTTTTGTACCTTGATATTTGTTGTCTTATTTTTCATGCAATTCTGCACTGATTACACTTCTTTTGAGTCGAGAGTCTATCGAAAACAACCTATCTATCCCACAAAAGGTAGGGATAAGATCTGTATACATCATATTCTCTCCAGACCCAACTTATGAGATCACACTGGGTATGTTGTTGTTGTAAATTGAATTGGAGGAGTGTAATTTTTCCATCTCACTTATTTCTAGTGCAACTGATCCGCAAAACATCTACTACTTGCCTTTTCTTTATAAGAAAACAACTTGAAAAATATTATTTTGGATCAAATAATTCCAAAAATACGAAATGTTATTAGTGCATCTAGGCGTTGCGCCCCCAACCCCCTCTTGTTTGCTAGTATTTTCTTATTGTATGAAAAAGCATAGAACATTTTCTGCTGGAATCCTCTTAGATATATACTTCCTTTGTTTCCTTTCACTTGTCTGGTTTGCTTTTTAGTCATATTGAAAGAAATAATCCCCTTGATTATTTTCATTAATTGAATAGATATATATATACAAGTTACATATTTCCATAATAGGAAAATCATTTTCCTATTCTACTTCTAAATCCTTATTCTACCATAATTCTAACTATACAATTATGGCAGGTGTATAACACTAATTAAGGTATCATTTTCATTACAATATACTACAAATATATATACCATATATACAATATCCTATTGTTACTTGGATTTGCAGATCTGGCCGAGAGGCCCACTGCCTAGGCCCAAGACACTGATTTGCTGCTCATTGCCGAGATGGGCCTGCTGGACTGCTTCACGATTTGGGCCACTGCCCACTAAGCAGTGGGCTGCCCACTGCTTTGTTGTTGCTTGTATACCTGTGATATATACTGCTGTATATTCAGTGTATATCACAGGTATATTACCTTTGTTTAACATACCCCCGTAGTCATAGCGGGCGGTTTTCGAACGCTGAGACTGTCCCTAAAATCTTCAAAGAGAACCGCTGGGAGACCCTTTGTAAAGATGTCAGCAATTTGATAACGAGACGGGACATGGCATACACGAACGTGACCCTTTGCAATCTTTTCACGGACAAAGTGAATGTCCATTTCGATATGCTTAGTGCATTGGTGTTGAACAGGGTTACCTGAAAGGTAGGCACTAATGTTATCGCAATATACCAAGGTTGCCTTCTGAATGGGACAATGAAGCTCCAAAAGCAGATTACGTAGCCAACATGATTCGGAAACCACATTTGCAACCCCTCGGTATTCTGCCTCTGCACTTGAGCGTGATAGAGTTTCCTGACGCTTTGCCGACCAGGAGACCAAGTTGTTGCCGAGGATCATACAGTAGCCAGACGTCGACCGTCTGGTGTCGGGACAACCACCCCAATCAGCATCCGTGTAAGAGACAAGTGTGGATGTAGACTAAGGATACAAGTGCAACCCATAGTCCAGTGTCCCCTGAAGATACCGAATGATGCGTTTGATTGCATTCATGTGCTCAACCCTGTGATCATGCATGAATAAACACACCTGCTGAACCGCATATGTAATATCCGGTCTGGTAAAGGTAAGATACTGGAGGGCCCCTGCCAGACTGCGATAACGGGTCGGGTCCTCGTATGATGCACCTGCTGCGACACTTAGCTTTGGGTTTGCATCAACTGGCGTGGAAGTGGACTTACAGGATGACATCCCAGCCCTCTCTATGATCTCAGCAGCATACTTTCGTTGAGAAAAAAACAAGCCACCTGAATGACGCTTGACGGCAATTCCCAAAAAATAACTCAAAAGCCCTAAGTCTTTCATAGCAAATTCAGAACTGAGCATGGCCATGATAGACTGGCGCAAAGCATCAGATGAGGCAGTCAAGATGATATCATCTACATACAACAGAATGTAGGCCAAGGACGAACCACTACGGTAGATGAACAAGGAATTGTCTGACCTGCTATGAGTGAACCCAATAGTTGAGACAAAGTCAGCAAACCACGTGTACCAGGCCCTCGGAGACTGTTTAAGCCCATATAAGGACTTCTTCAACAAAAAAACATGATGGGGGCGGTTTGGATCCCTGAAACCCAACGGCTGATGCATATAGACTGTTTCCTTGAGATCCCCATGTAGGAAAGCATTCTTGACATCCAACTGATGAATTGACCAAGTCTTTGAAAGAGCCAAGCTTAGCACAGTGCGAATGGTAGCCGGTTTGACCACCGGACTAAACGTCTCACCACAATCTATCCCAACCTGCTGAGTCTTACCATCACCAACAAGTCGCGCCTTATGTCGAGCAAATGACCCATCTGAATTCTCCTTATGAGCAAAAATCCACATAGACCTGATAACATTAATACCATATGGACGGGGCACCAACTCCCACGTATTATTATCAATAAGAGCATTATATTCATCAGTCATAGCAATTTTTCAATTAGGATCATTTAATGCGGACACAGGATTGTGGGGCAAGGGGGATTTAGAGACATCAAAATGTAAATTAAAATATCTTTTAGGTGTAAAAATACCTCGCTGACTACGAGTGACCGGTCTATGACTCGAGGAAGAATTGAGGGAATTTTGGAAATTTTCTGGGCTCGGAGCAGATGGCGTGAGCGATGGGCCTCTTGGCCCAAATCGGTAAAAATTTGGACTCGTCATTGGACCAGTTCGAGGTGGTGGGTAGCCCGATTCTTTGGCTGTTCGATGGTGGAATAGTGGGTGTGGCGGATCTTGTTGGGCGTGAGCGATGGGCCCGCTGGAGGATTTTGGGTACGGGAGATGTCCGAAAAATTTCGAATAATATATGGGGATATTTGGTCATCCAAAAAATTATATGACTTAGGTTCGGGAGTTTGAACTTTCGTAAATGGGAATTGAGTTTCATCAAAAATGACATGGCGATTGATTATGATTTTCTTGGATGATAAATCAAAACACTTATAACCACGATGATTTGACGGATAACCCAAAAACACACATGGGGTAGACCGAGCCTGAAGTTTGTTAATTTTGGTGGATGGGAATAACGGATAACACAAGCACCCAAAAATCCGAAGATGAAAATAAGACGGGTTCTTATTATACATAATTTTTAGGGGGGAAGAATATGTCAGACCTTTAGAAGGAATTATGTTAAGAAGATATGTGGCCATTTGTAGAGCATGATGCCAAAAATATGGAGGTATGGAGGCATGTATTAGGAGAGTTCGGACAATGTTATTTATGGAACGAATTTTGCGTTCGGCTTTCCCATTTTCTGAAGATGTATGAGGACATGAAAAACGAAAATTTATCCCATTAGTAGCACAAAATTCCCTAAACTCCCTATTGTCATACTCTTTCCCATTATCACACTGAATATTTTTTATTTCTCTTTCGAATTGAGTACGAATGAACGCTCTAAATTTGATGAAGACGGAAAACACTTGTGATTTGATCGCAATTGGAAACGTCCACAAAAATCTAGAATAATCATCTAAAAAGAGAACATAATATCGATGACCCATTGAACTAAGAACAGGAGATGTCCATAAGTCGCTATGAATAATGTCAAATGGCATAGACGTATGAGAATTGGAGTCTACAAATGACAACTTAACAATTTTTCCTAATGAACAAGACTGACAAATTGGAGTACGACTCGTACCCTTACAAGAAATAAAGCTATTTTTATCTAAAGCTGATAAAATAGAAGATCCCGGATGATCTAGACGAGCATGCCACATTGAAGGAGAGATGGCTGCAAAGTCGACGGCAAGGCCGACTCGATGGATCGAAATCGGGCATGATAGGATACAGCATCCCCCTACTATCACACCTCATGAGATGACTCGCCTTGAAATCCTTCACAGAGAAACCGAAAGGATCAAATTCAACAGAAACAGAATTGTCATTTGTGAACTTTCGGACAGACACTAAATTTTTAATCAATTTAGGAGCATGTAAAGTATTTTTTAAGAGGAGTGGTGGATTGGGGGGAGACAACGTTTTCTGACCATACCCTAGAATTGGAATAGAACTGCCATTACCAACAATTATCCCCCGAGGGGTGCTCAAATTGGAATAAGATGAGAGAGTACCTGATTCGGAAGTCATGTGAGTAGTGGCCCCGGTGTCCATGTACCAATTTGGGTCCGGTTGAGTCAATCCCAACGTGTGCATTGCGGCCTCGATATCGGTCTGAGTGGGACCTGCTGCATGATGGGCTTGCGGAGGTCGGGGCCCAAGAACTCCTGGTCGTGGCCGAATCGGGCCATAACCGCTGTTCTTTGCCGTTCTTTGGGCCATCGCCGATGGGCCGCCATTCTTGGGTATTGGGCTCGATCGCTGTTGCCACCCCAATCGCCGGAAATTCCTGCGTTGTGAGGACTGTTGGCCCACGGCCCACTGCCCCAGCCCCACTGCCATAGGCCCCACTGCCATAGGCCCCACTGCTGGGCCTAGGGGGTGGTGGGCCACTGTTCACTGGGTGGGACCCACCGCCTGCTTGCTGACCACCGGAACCGCCACTAGAACCACCGCGTTTGCCCCCGTGGTTTTTGTTATTATTCTTTCGATTATTCTTGCCGCCACCATTGTTATGGTTTTGGCCCAAATTATTAACAAAACCTGAAGGATTAGGAGAGGACGCCATCATGACAACTGGGCTTGCTCCGATAGCCGTCTTTTTAGCCAAACCGGCTTCTTCCAACGTAAGCATGGAGCGGGCTTGATGGAAGTCGGAAAGAGGGTTGCTTTGGCGAAGAAGAGTTCCAACACCATTATAGGCCTCCGAAAGACCGGCAACCAACTGTAGAACTAGATGATTATTCGTTACTGGTGCGCCAACATTACGGAGTTGATCCGCCAACTCCTTTAGTTTCTTGCAATATGCTGAAACGTTCAAAAATTTGTCCATTCGAACGAGAGAGAATTCCTGCTCGAGTGTGACGACACGGGAATGTTGGTTGTCTTGAAATAGGTCACGCAATCTATTCCATGCAGCCATAGCCGTGGTATTTGGCTCAATAATCGTCTGTAGAAGGTCCACCGAAATAGTGGCGTATATCTACCGAAGAACGGTAGCATCAAGTGTAATCCATAACTCCGGATCCTCCACATGAAGGGGTCTAGCGGGAGGAATGACATGGTGAAGAACTTGATAAGATATAGCGTGAATTTTAAACAACTCCGCCCACGTTGCATATTGCACGTTTTCCATTTCAAGGACAATAGGGACACTTAGCTTGATATTGGAAACCGTGAGGGCAGGGTGAAAATTGTTCTTAGACATATTGATAAGAACAAAGAAGGAGGGGAAATTTAAGAGAGGTTTTTTAGAGCGGAAGACGAATTTTGGAAGAGAAACCCGAGGGGGGGGAGGGGGGTGTCTCGGCCGAAGGGTCCAAAAATTTTTGGGAGAGAAAAGTTTTTGTAAAACCTAGTCTCTTGATACCATGAAAGAAATAATTCCCTTGATTATTTTCATTAATTGAATAGATATATATACAAGTTACATATTTTCATAGTAGGAAAATCATTTTCCTGTTCTACTTCTAAATCCTTATTCTACCATAATTCTAACTATACAATTATGGTAGGTGTATAACACTAATTAAGGTATCATTTTCATTACAATATCCTACAAATATATATACCATATATACAATATCCTATTGTTACTTGGATTTGCAGATCTGGCCGAGAGGCCCACTGCCTAGGCCCAAGACACTGCTTTGCTGCTCATTGTCGAGATGGGCCTGCTGGACTGCTTTTCGATTTGGGCCATTGCCCACTAAGCAGTGGGTTGCCCACTGCTTTGTTGTTGCTTGTATACCTGTGATATATACTGCTGTATATTCAGTGTATATCACATGTATATTACCTTTGTTTAACACATATTAACTAAGTTATTTTTATTAATAGTACTTTAGAAAATTAAATTTGACAATTAGAACTATAATTGATTTGAGAAATGATTACTTACTGATAAGAGTAATTATTTTTAAAAGAAACTCTCTGGGTTGGTTAAAGTTGACAAGTTAAATGAAAAACTTACTTTTAGCATACATTCCAAGTAAAATAGTACGGTGAAAATATATCGGTTAAATCAATTCAATCATAACAGCAAACAACAACAAAAACATACCCAGTGTAATCACATGGAATGGGGTCTGAAGAGGGTAGTATATACGCACCTTAAATCTATCTTTGTGGGGTAGAGAGGTTGTTTCCGATAAACCATCGGCTAAAAAAAAGAAAATTCAATCATAACTAACTATATAAAGATAAAAATCGTACCTGCTGCTTGAAAATGTCCTCATGCATGAGCATCGTCCTTTTGATGAACTCTGTACTACTCTTCAATTCAACTATCCTATCCATTGAATACCTAATTTTGTATAAAGTATCACCCAACTTACACACTTGTTTTACTAAGAAATAGTAGTTTGGGGAACCAGCTATTGGATTTTTGGCATATAAGAGTTTTGTTCCCATTCCTGCAAATATTGAAATAAAGAGACGAATGTCAATAAGAGTTTTGTTTCAAGAAGGGTATTTCGGGGATTACAAATAATACTAGGGATAAAATAGTAAGAGACTTGGTCAAATAAAAGATGTTTATAAGCAAAAAAGTTGTGTGACCAACTTATGTTTTATGAACACTTTTGGTATTTACTAAATGCTTAAATAAGTCAGAAGTGATACTGACCATCTTATTGTTAAGAATCTCACATCGAAAATGAAATGAGAACATAAACTCCTTATATGGACTTGGACAATTTTCACCCTACAAGCTAGCTTTTGGGGTTGTTAGGCCCAAGATCCAGCAATGAGTACCGAAGTGGAACTTATTTGTAGAATTATTAGTACTATAACTAAATCTACATAAACTCCCCCTGAATATAAAGAGCGGTTTACTGTGTTGATACCCCAAGACACAATTTAGGACCAACTATAGTATTGCTGGATCATTATATTTTACCTATCTAATAAGAAAAGAATGTAGTACAGTAGTTTTATTGCAATACATCCATTGGGGCGAATATTGTTCCACCATTGTCACATCTCATGATTTTTAATAACTATACATTGTTTACTTCCATTTCGACAATATTAAACAAAGTTCCTTATCTTTGAAATTTATACCATATTAAGTGTTTCAATCACTATTGTTCAAAGATTAATTACGGTATATAGTAAGCAGTATGTGTGCTTCAAAAGGACAAGTCAAAAATTGCTGCAAGAATCTCATCTAAAGGAACGCCAATTTGATATTAATCATCTTTTTTCTAGTGCTTAGATGCCTTTTCTAATCTACTTGTTTGATTTAGCTTTTCCCACCCAAGTTACCTTTGCGGCTCGACTTATTAGTTTTAGATAATGCCAAAAAATCTCACTTTGGAGGTAAATAATTCATTAATGAAGGTGACTTCTTTTTTAAGGCTGAGTATTTAATTAATAATTGAGGAATACTTATCATCCTATCCAAACTTGACATAGTGTTTCATTAGTTATTCTCTTTTTCCTTAATTGGAATCAATCAGTTTATACTCTCTCCGTTTACTTTTAGTTGTCAACTATTCTATAAATACATTTTCACTTTTACTTGTCACATTTAGCATATCAAGAAAAAATAATTTACTTTTTCTGCTTTACTTATAACATTAATTATTCATTTCAAAATATTTTTTAAATCACATTAAGATCATACACCAATTAATATAAATATTTTTAATAAAATATAAATTTTATTTATTATTTATTAAAGGACATGAAAACTAAAAAATTGACATGTAAATCAAAGTTCTTAGCTTCTCCGAAAGTCAAAATAACGGCATTAATTGGATAAAACTTGTGTATGACGCAAAAGATGCCAAAATATATCAAAAAGAAAACACCATTTTTTAATTAAAAAGAAATAAAACAGAGACGCACACTCTTACACTGTACCATCACATCCAAAGCTAAAATTCTAGTTTTTTATTATTGTTCTCCTCTTTTTATCCATTCAGGGTTAAAAGATTTAGAAGCCTTTTATCTTCATATAGTTATAAAACTTGAAATAAGTCTTGGAAATAACCTCTTACAGAAATATAAGGTAAGATTGTGTATAATAGATCATTGTGATCTGATTCTTTTTCGGATCTTACGCATTGTGGAAGCTTAGTGCACCAGACTACCGTTTTTTTAGAGTTATAAAACTTGAATTGCAAGATAATTTCAATCTATTTCAAATTACTAAAATTTTATCTACATTTAAGTACTTGTCACCATGCATTTAGAAACCATCGCCTCAACTAGTTCCCTTTGTTGCCGGTTAACAAACAGAATTAGAGGTCGAAAATGCTCAACACACTGAAAATAAATTCACCAGATTTTACCTAACAGAAAATTAGGAAGTAGAAAAAATATTCTACGCTTTCCCCGAAAAGGAAAAAAATCCAAGATTCATGAGGCCCTTGTGTCGAGTATTTATCGGAAACAGTTTATCTATGTCTAAAGGTAGAGTAAGATCTGCGTACACTCTACCCTCCCCAGATTCTACTTTGTAGAATTCCGCTAGGTATGTTATTGTTGTTGATTCATGAGGTATGGGGAAACAACAACAAAAATGTAGAAGTGATTGAGCTTATACCCCAAAGAAGAGAGAAAGATTCTCAATGAAAGATAAAATTAGAAAAAAAATTCATATCAAGATTAACTAGCTTATATATTATCATAAACTGCATGCATTCTCGAGAAATCACATTAAAAATAAAAATAAATAAAGGGGAATTTGTTACCTGAAATTTGAAGTGATGGAATCCAAGGAATTCTTTCATTGAAAGATCTTTTATGTTCTCAATTTGTATCATATACAACTGATCTGCAACTATGAAGAAACCTTAATTCTCTCTCAACGGGAAAAGGCAAATATTTTTAGGAGAGAAGAGAAGAAACAAATTAAGAATGGAACAGATAATCACCAGTTCACGATCTTAATTAGAATATGATCATGACACCTTTTTCTTGGAGAAACAACAAAGCAATCTTCCACTAATTAATTACAAAAAACGTTTAATAATTAATCTTGACAGTCTGTACTGTGTATGTGCATGTGTGTGATTATGTGTGTGAGAGAGTGACAGAGAGGGAAAGGGGAGAAAGAGAGTATAAAATGTTACTCTCTTTAATTAATGTACAAAAATTTGTGAGAAGATCAATATATTATTGAAAGGACTAAAGGTTCTAAGATTAATTAGAAGTGGATCTAGGTTGAATTCTGCTCCGAGGCTAAGTTTTGATTTAAAGTTAATGGGCTTGGAATTTTTGTAATTTTAAATTATTGAATTTTAAATTAATAATTCATATATATTGAATGAACTTCTTGAGACAAATATAAGATTTGGATTAAAACTAATGAGTTCAGCCGAATACAATCGTGGATGTGTTATCTTTAAGCAATGAAGGAAATTCAACCTCTAGTCTAAGAACCTCCAGACTTATGGTGTCAATGGTTCGGTTCGATCGATTATTTTTAAAAAATTATACAATAACTGTAAGAATTCTACGGTAAGTAGAATATTTTCCTCATCTTTGGCATTTACAAATGATAAGAATATATACAAATATGGTAGAAGATTGGTAACCTTAATCTTCTCCTCATCTATCCTATTATTTTCATACAAATGTGATTCTATACTAATGACTAGCTATCTAGAATATTCTATAGTAATTATCATTTAAATATAATAATAAATAATAATCCTAAGAATGTATCTTCTAACACTCCCCCTCAGTCGAAGCGGGAGGACGATGGATGCTGAGACTCTCTCGAAAGTCTTCAAATAAAATCAGCGGAAGCCATTTAGTGAAGATATCTGCTATCTGATGACGTGTCGAAACATGTAACACCCGCACATGTCCCCGAGCCACACTTTCACGAACAAAATGAATATCCAACTCTATATGCTTTGTGCGTTGATGGTTGACTGGATTTCTCGAGAGATAAATCGCATTAATGTTATCATAGTAGACTAGTGTGGCCTTGGACATTGGGCAATGAAGCTCAAGCAACAGGTTCTGAATCCAGCAGGATTCAGATACGACATTTGCCACATCCCGATATTCTGCCTCAGCGCTGGATCGAGAGAGTGTAGGTTGTCGTTTGGAGGACCAGGAAATTAGATTGTAGCCCAAAAATACACAATATCCTGACGTGGAGCGACGTGTATCTGGACAGCCTGCCCAATCTGCATCGGTATAGGAGACCAATTTGGATGCCAGGGAGGAATATAAGTGTAAGCCAAATTCCAGTGTGCCCTTGACATATTGCACGATACGTTTGAGGGCATACATATGATCTTCCATAGGGTTGTGCATAAAGAGACAGACTTGCTGCACAACATATGAGATATTCGGCCTGGTAAATGTCAAATATTGAAGTGCCCCAGCCAAGCTCCTATAGAGTGTGGGATCTGCAAATGGCTTGCTAGACACATCACTCAGCTTGGATTTAGTGTCCACCGGAGTAGCTGACGGTCTGCATGAAGACATTCCAGCCCCCTCCACAACCTCTGCAGCATATTTCCTTTATGATAAGAACAAACCACCAGAATGATGGGTCACAGTAATCCCGAGAAAATAATGCAAGTGTCCAACATCTTTCATAGCAAACTCTGAACTGAGCTGTGACATGATAGACTTTCGAAGATCATCGAATGAGGTAGTTAGTATAATATCATCCACATATAAAAGTAGATAAGCAGTATGAGTACCCTGATGGTAAATGAATAAAGAATTATCCGACTAGCTGTGGGAAAAACCTGTTTTGGATACAAATTCTGCAAACCATTGGTACCAAGCCCGAGGTGCCTGCTTTAATCCGTATAAGGATTTTTTGAGTAAGCACACATGATCTAAAAATCTGGAGTCCCTGTAGCCCAAAGGTTGGTGCATATAAATTGTTTCATGGAGATGGCCATGAAGAAAAGCATTCTTGACATCTAACTGACGAAGTGACCATCCTTTGGAGAGGACCAGACTGAGTATCGTCCTTATAGTAGCTGGTTTTACCATTAGGCTAAATGTCTACCCACAGTCCACGCCAACCTGTTATGTCTTGCCATCACCTACAAGATGAGGTTTATGCCACTCAAAACTGTCATCAGATTTTTCTTTGTGACTGAAAATTCACATAGACCGAATAATATTAGCATTAGATGGATGAGGTACTAACTCTCACGTCCTATTTTTAATAAGAGCATTGTATTCATCATCCATGGCCATTTTCTAATTTGGGTCACGTAAGGCAGATACAGGGTTACGGGATAATGGCGATTTAGAGACTTGGGTGTGTAAGCTATATTTCACATTGGGTTTTACAATACCATGTTGACTTCGAGTGACTGGGCGACTTACACTGGGTGGTGGATCAGAGAGAAAAATAGGGGGTGGGCCAGTGGACTGGACACCACTAGCCTAGGCCTCATTTCGGGAGTGTCGGGAGGCGGGTATTGGGCCCGTGGACTGGACGCCCCTGGCCCCTGGTGGGGAGGCTAAGTGTTGTAAATTGGGGCTTGATGTTAAGGGTCCAGTCGGCCGAGATTGATCACCAGGGGGGTTGGGCCAAGGATCGTTGGGCCACGGGTTGTGTAACCGTGGTTTTTTCTTGTGTTAAAAATGGCACTATTCCATCATCCAAAAATTCATAAGTGGTTGGTCTAGGCTCGTGAATATTGTTAAACGGGAAAGTTATTTCATCAAAGAGGACACGACGACTAATGAACGTCATATGAGAGGATAAATCATAGCATTTGTAACCTCTATGATGTGGAGGATAACCCAAAAAAATACATGAAGTAGACCGTCGCTGGAGTTTATTGATGGTGGTGGAGGGGAATAATGGGTAACACAAACATCCAAAAACCCGCAAGTGAGAGTATGATGGATCTCAGAGGTATAGGACTTTAAGTGGTCTTTGATGGGACAAATTTTTGTTTGGTAGAATATTCAACAAAAATGTAGCCACTTGAAGTGCATGATGCCAAAACGAGGGGGTATGGAAGCATGAACAAGAGATGTTCTAACAATATTATTGATGGTTTGTATTTTGCGTTCCGCCTTCCCATTTTGTGAAGAGGTGTGGGGACAAGAAAAATTAAAATTTAAACCATTTATTCTGCAAAAATCCCAAAAATGCTTATTATTAAATTCCCTCCCATTATCACATTGGATGTTTTTGATATCCCTTTCAAATTATTTTTGGATGAATGCTCTAAAAATCAAGAATGTGGAAAAAACTTTTGATTTTTTCGATAAAGGGAATGTCCAAAGATAATTATAGCAATCATCTAAAATGAGCAAGTAATACATATGCCCCGAAGAGCTCAAAATAAGGGATGTCCAAAGATTGCAATGGATAGTATCAAATGTCATAAGAGTGCATGAATCAGAAGAAATAAATGGCAGTTGAATATGCTTACCCAATGGGCATGATTGACACTTATGAAAAGTCCTTGTACATGAAATAAAATTATTGCGTTTAAGATAGTTCAAAACAGACTCTCTCGGATGTCCCAAACGCTCATGCCATAAATTAGAATTAAACACAGCAAAAGTAAAATGTGTCTTGGCCCGGTGGAAAAGTGAAGTGACTGGATAGAGATCCCCTGGCTATCACATCTCATTAGCGGTGTCCCTGTCTGAAAGTCATTTACGGATAATCCAAAAGGGTCAAAATTTATGGATACCCAGTTATCAGTAGTAAATTTTCTAACAGACACCAAGTTTTTAACTAAATGTGGGGCATGGAGTATATTTTTTAAGGCTAGTGGAGGGTTTGGTGGTGACAATTTGGTGGAGCTGTAACCTTTAATTGGAATTGAATGACCATTTCCGACAATAATACCATTTGGTTTGCTCAAATTAAAATAGGATGAAAGATTACATTAGGAGGACGTCATATGAGACGTGGCCCCGGAGTCCATATACCAATTGTCATCCGGTGGATTTAAACCTAGCTTATGCATCACGGACTCAATGTCGGTGGATTGATGTCCAAATTCGCTGGTTGGGCTAAACTGTGGTTGGGACAAACTACTCCCTGCCTGTTGAGTGAAGTGGGCCTGCTGAAAATTACCTAGCCCAGTTCTGTTTTGCTGCCCCTGGAATGAAAAATGGCCACTGTTGGGCCGCTGGACTGGCCTGGCCCAGTTCGCTGATGGGGCTGCTCAGTGTGGCTGCAGCCAGGTCCATATTCCAGGCCCAGTCTGCCCCTGCCAGAGCTGCCGGCCGGACCGGTTGTCACCGCTGCTCATGCCGCCGGAATTTTGGTGGCCCCCATTTTTATTATTGTTACCGTGATATCCACCTTTATTTTTATTTCCATTACGCCCTTTTTGTCCTCGATTATTTTGATTAAAATTAGCATTACCTTCATTTGTCGAGGTGGCAAGCATGGCGGAATTATTGACGGTGGCGGCCTTTTTGGAAAAACCTTGTTCTTCGAGGATGAGCATGGAGCGTGCTTGATAAAATAAAGAAAAAGGGTTGCTTTGCCGTATTAGTGTTCCAACCCCACTATATGCCTCTGTAAGTCCGGCAACAAGTTGAAGAACCAAGCGATTATTGGTGACCGGGGCACCGACGTTCCTCAATTGATCGGCTAGCACTTTTAGGCGTTGGCAATAAGCCGACGCGTTAGGAAAATCCTCCATGTCAATTGTGGAGAATTCTTGTTCTAACGTAACGGCGCGAGAATTTTGATTATCATAAAAAAATATCTCGCAAACGGTTCCAAGCATCAACCGCTTTAGAATCCGGCTCTATTATCGTATGCAAAAGATCCGTAGAAATTGTTGCATAGATCCAACCTAGAACAGTGGCATCTAGTGTGTCCCACAATTCTTTGTCCGCGTCCGTAGTTAATACCTTTTCTTTTCCTTTTTTCGGGGGAATGATATGGTGAAGAACCCGGTGAGAGCGGCAACAAATTTTGAAAAGTTCCGCCTATATTGCATAGTGAACATTTTCCATCTCTAAGGTGATGGAAACATGCGTTTTGATGTTTGAAACCACGAGGGCTGGGTGGAAGGATGATTTGGAGTCGGACATTAGTATATTTGGTTGGATCATTAATGGAGAAAAAAATACAACTTAGTAGATGAAGAGGGGTAAACCTAGTATATTTTTGTTTCTTTCTTTCGGCCAAGTGTTGGAATTGAGGAGAAGAAGAGTCGGAAAATGGTAGAGAGAAACAATTAGGATCTTTTCCTTAAGCTCTTTGATACCATGTAAGAATTCTAGGGTAAGTAGAATATTTTCCTCATCTTTGCCATTTACAAATGATAAGAATATATACAAATATGGTAGAATATTGGTAGTCTTAATCTTCTCCTCATATATCATGTTATTTCCATACAAATGTGATTCTATACTAATGACTAGCTATCTAGAATATTCTATAGTAATTATCATTTAAATACAATAATAAATAATAATCCTAAGAATATATCTTCTAACAATAACATATCCAGCGTTGTCCCACCAGTGGAGTGTGGAGAGGGTAGAGTGTATGCAGACCTTACCCCCTACCTCGGGAGGTAGAGATGTTATTTTCGATAGATCCTCGGCTCAAGGCACACAAATGAAATCAGTCCGAAAAAAAATAATGAAAGTAAAGAAGGCAAGGAAAAATACTATAGCATGCATGGAAAAACCATTCTGAAAAATAAATAGTAACTATAAGAAACAACATATAGTAACGGCAATCAAAGGATAAGAAACTACGACTACTAGTATGGAAAGGAAAAGCGAGACAACTCTCTACTACCTACTAACCTTCTACCCAAATCTACTATTTTTATGTTACACTATTGTGTATAAAATAAAAAAAGTTCGAAATTGTCTCGATCATCTCAAGTTTTCTTTGATATCGATACAGTTCGATTAATTTTTTATTTAATTTTTCAAGCGTCACTTAGGAATTGCACTGTTATTAGGATGTCTCATTTTTATGTAAAATAATAAGTTTTAATATAGCATATGATATATAGATATTAGAGTAATATATTTTTGTAGAGTATAATTTTATACACAATACTCAAACAAAAACATTGATTTTCAGGGAAGAAGTTGCAATAGCGCAAGTTGTTCACACTAACACATAATTTATATAAATGTAACTCCCCGAATCATGGTCTGAGTGAAACACGACACTCCGTGTCTAACTGTATGTGACCGAGCGAATAACATGGCTTGCTAATCAACATGGGCATCAAAATATGTAAAACATAATGCTGAATTTATAATCTGAAAGTATATTGTGGAAATAGTCTGAAAATATCATAAGTCTGAATAACTGAAAAACTGACATGACATGATAAACTAATCTAGTCTATGAAACCTCTGAATCATGAATCTGACGGCAAAACTGTTTTACAAGAACAAGGCCCTGGTATACCTCTACTCAGTAGCATAATTATGAAAGTAAATAGACTGACACCCTAGATGAGATGGGGCTCACCAAAATAACTGATATCGAATCAATTCCTAACGAGCAGATCCATCGTCCTAAAACTCAGCATTTGCACCGTGAAGTGCAGGCCCTATGCAAAGGGACGTTAGTACATTTGAATTGTACAATATGTAAAGAAACTGAAAGAATAAGCATGCACATGATATAATAGAAACATGAAATTGAAATGAAACATGAACATGGATATAATCAAACATGAGTATGATAACATGCATAAAATCTGTACAACAGTATATTTGTATATCTGTGGGGAGAGCATTAGTATAACCGACATGTAACCACCATGCATGAACGTGGCGTCTGATCTCTGCCCGATCAGCTAAGTCATCTCGTACCTTGCCGGGGTATGAGACATGAACATGACATGATGGATTCAATAATTCCATAAAGGGTAACATGAAGGTATAGTTCTATAGGCGGAGCGATCCTTATCCTACGTTGCCATATGTAGTTTCAGGCTTTCTGAGCCTCCTCGGTAATGTGTGCAACTCACAAGCACATGTACTTAAATACAGTTGTCTTGTAAGCCCATGAATTTCATGAAAGTATAACTTGTAAACATGATCAGTGATTACAACTAAACATGATAATAAATATATAATATAAATTGTGTAAAATAGAAAAATTTGTATAACTTCATGGTTCTGAGTAGTAATGATTATAACTTGCATTTAAGAACTCGTGAATTTCAAAGCATGCGTTCATCATGACAACCATAACGACCTACCATCAATACAATAAATAAATTGTAATAGGGACATGACATATAATATTACATGTAATTAGGGTTATCGTGATAAGAAAATAAAACTCTAAGTTATGGAATTTTATGATTTCATGAAAAAATGAGGTGTGGGGAAGAACATGGATATTCACACACATGGATAGAAACTATACATACCTTATTCACTCCAATACTTGTATTAAAAATCTAAACTTTAGAGAGAAAACTCAAAGCTTGAACTTTAAAACCTTGAAATGGGTTTATCTTAAAAATCCTAGGTTATGAATAATGAATTCCGCTTAGGAATTGAATACACTTGATTAAAATCACGTATAATTACATGAATAGGACTTACCTTGAGTTATGAGGATGATGGGAGAAGAGAGCTTCGTTCTAGGGCTTGAAAGAATGAGAAATTCTAATTTTTAGAACTAAGTCTCATATTTATATTGTTCAGTCCGTCAGGATTTTTACAGTAAAAAAGGACGGATCGCCGAATTTTTTACGGTCTGAGAGGAGACCATATAATTTTTTACGGTCCGTATAATCGGACCTCTTAAAACTAAAAATTTCCAGTGACTGCTAAAAGCTAGAAAGAACTTTACGGTTAAAAACGATGGGTTGTATAATCTTATACGGTCTGTAAAAATTACTACTCATCATCAACTCAAGAATAAAATTTACAGTTCACTTTGACGGTTCGTAAAACTTTTACGGTCCATATAATCTGGGCGTAAAATTTGATTTGCAGAACTGAAACTGGTTTTTCAACTTTAACTCCCCGTCTTGGTTTTCTACACTCCTTAATCATGAACGAGTCTTAGTTTGGAGGTACGAGGTGTTACAATATCTTCCCTTTGGGATCATTTGTTCTATAATGATAGTCATGATTAAGAATAAGACTGGACATGGCATGAGTACATGAACGTGAAGAAACATGACATGAAACATGGGGACTGAACTGAAATAATTGCATGGAAACATGAACATGGAGACATGAGACATGAGTACTGAATACATGAACGTGAAACATGAGATATGGATACGCAATGGACATGACATGAATACTGAAGGTATTTACCTTGTTCATTTTCTTCTTGCTCTTCAAATAAATGCGGATATCTGGACTTCATGTCCCCTTCGGATTCCCATGTAGCCTACTCAACTTTCTAACTTCTCCACAACACTTTCACTGATGAGACTTTCTTAGTCCTTAACTTTCGAATCTGATGATCCAAAATAGCCACAGGGACCCCTTCATAGGTCAGGCCATCTTTAATTGTATGGATTCGGTAGGGACAACCAACGATGGGTCTCCCACACACTTCCGCAATATGGATACATGAAACATTGGATGTACAACAATTATGTCTTGTGGCAATTCCATCCCATAAGCCACTTGGTCAATTCTTCACAAAATCCTGTATGGTCCAATATATCTAGGATTGAGCTTCCCTTTCTTTCCAAACCTCATGACACTTTTTATAGGTGAAACTTTCAGAAATATCCAATCATCAACTTGAAACTCCAAGTCTCTACGCCTCACATACGAATAGGATTTTTGGCAAATATGAGCCATTCTCAAACGCTCCTGAATCAATTTGACTTTTTCCATAGCCTGATGGACCACGTCTGGTCCTAACAATTCTGCTTCACCAACTTTGAACCAACCAATTGGCGATCTACACCTTCTTCCATACAGAGCTTCAAATTGTATCATCTGGTTAATAACATGGTAACTGTTATTATAAGTAAATCCAACGAGAGGTAAATGATCATCCTAATTAACTTTAAAATCAAGAACACGTTCCCTTAACATATCCTCAAAAGTCTGAATAGTACACTCTGCCTGACCATATGTCTGAGGATGAAACGTTGTGCTGAAATGTACCTTGGGACAAAAGTGCACTGTGAACTGAGCACCACGATCTGAAATAATGGACACTGGGTACTATAAAGTATGATGATTTCTCGGATATATAACTTACCATAATCCTCTGCTAAATCTGTGGTCTTAACTGGTAGGAAGTGGGCTAATTTAGTAAGTCGGTCCACAATGACCCAAGTCGAATCATGCCTTCGAGATGAGTGAGGTAAACTTGTTATAAAGTCCATGTTTATCATCTCCCATTTCTAAATAGGAAAATCGATATTCTAAGGCAACCCACCAGGCCTCTGGTGTTCGACATTCACCTGCTGACAATTCGAACACTTGGCTATAAAATCTGCCGCATTCCTCTTCATAGCTTTCCACTAATAAATCTCTTTAAGGTAATAATACATCTTGGTAGAACCTAGGTGGATAGAATACCTGGAATTATGCACTTTTGTCATGATTCGCTCTCTGAGCCCATCTATATCTAGAACACATAACCTGTCTCGGTACTTCAAAGTACCATCATCTCCCCCTTATTCAAAATTCGTGGTCTTATGCTTGTGAATCCCCTCTTTTAGTTTTAACGAATAGGGATCATTAAACTATTTCTCATTTACCTCGCTACTAAGGAGGATTTAGACTTGTTCTGGACAACAACATCACCATCTTCGGAGTTCATGTGTTGAACTACTAGACTGGATAGTCGGTGAATTTCCTTCTTCATAGTTCTCTTACCTTCCTCAACATGAGCTAAAGTTCCCATGGATCGCCGAGTGAAAGCATCGGCTACCACAATCACTTTCCCCGGTTGATAGAGAACATTCACATCATAATCTTTTACTAATTTGAGTCATCTCCTCTGTCTAAGATTCAACTCCCGCTATTTGAAAATATACTGAAGGCTCTTGTGGTCTGTGAAGATGTCAATGTGAACTTTATACAAATAGTGATGCCATATCTTGAGCGTAAAAATCATGTCTGCCAATTCTAAGTTGTGAGTCGGGTAGTTCTTTTCATGAGGCTTAAGTTCTATGGATGCATAGGCTATAACCTTACCATGCTGCATTAAAACACACCCAAGACCAACTCCTGAAGCATCCCAATATACAACGAACCCCTCGTCTCCCTCTGGCAATGTTAACATTGGAGCAGAAGTCAGTCTCATTTTTAATTCTTCAAAACTACGCTCACATGCATCTGACCAATGAAATTTAACTTTCTTCTGAGTCAATCTAGTCAACGAAGCTGAAATTGAGGAAAACCCTTCTACGAAGCGTTTGTAATAACATTCCATATCGAAAAAACTTCTTATATCAAAGACTGTGGTAGGTCTGGGCCAATTCTTTACATCATCTTTTTTCTGAAAATCAACTTGGACACCTACACCTGAAATCACGTGGCCTAAGAAAGCTACTGACTTTAGCCAAAATTTACACTTGGAAAATTTTACATAGAGCTCGCGGTCCTGAAGTGTCAGCAACACTATTCTGAAATGTTTCGCATGATTAGCCTCACTACGGAAATAAACTAGAATATCATGAATGAAGAAAATGATGAAAAGATAGAGATTAGGCTTGAAGACCCTTTTCATAATATCCAATAAAGTAGCTGGGGAATTCGTCAATCCAAACAACGTGACAAAATTCCAAATGACCATAACGAGTTTTAAAAGCGGTTTTCGAAATGTCAACTTCCTTAACCTTAAGCTGACGGTACCCTGATCTAAGGTCAAATTCGGATCACCCTAAAGTTGATCAAATAAATCATCGATCCTGGGAAGAGGCTATTTATTCTTGATGGTAACCTTATTCAACTGCCGGTAGTCAATGCACATACGCAAAGATCCATCATTCTTTCGAACAAACAAGATTGGTGCATCCTATGGTGAGACACTTGGCCTAATAAATCCCTTATTAAGGAGATCTTTCTACTAGGCTTTTAATTCTTTTAACTCTGTTGGAGCCATTTTGTATTGCAGAATAGATATCGGCTTAGTGTCGGGAAGTAAATAATTCCAAAGTCAATCTCCCAATAGGGAAGTACTCCGAAAAGATCTTCTGGAAAGACTTTTGAAACTCACTGACAACTGGTACGGACTGAAGAGTCGGAGTCTGGGTATCTGTATCTCTAACCTGAACTATATGGTAGATTTACCCCTTGGATATCATCTTTCTGACTTTAAGATAGGAAATAAACCTACCTATGGGTTCTACTGCATCACCCTTCCATTCGATGATTGGTTCACCGGGAAACTCGAAACTGACGATTTTGGTTCTACAACTTACTATGGCATAACATGAAGACAATTAATCCATACCCATGATTATATCAAAGTCTACCATTTCCAATTCTACCAAATCAACTACTGTAATGCGATGATAGACTTTAACTGAACAACCCCTATATATCAGCCTGGTTATAACTGACTCGCCAATTGGAGTAGATACTTCAAAGGGTTGATGAAAATTTTCTGGTTCTATCCCAAATTTCTTAGAAACAAATGGGGTTATATATAATAGAGTGGATCTAGGATCCATAAGGGCATAAACGTCAAAAGTGAAAATGGTTAATATATTTGTGACCACATCTGCATGGGCCTTTGTATCCTGACGACTTGATAGCACATACAAGCGGTTTGGACCTCCGCTTGTGTTATCGAACTTAGCTAGACCACACCCTGATTGGGCCTGAGAATTATGAACAGCTGCTGAATTTGTGGACTGAGCCACATTACCTCATGTACCCTGCCTCTCTAATGGGAAGTCTCGCTAAAAGTGACTTCACTGACCACACCCATAACATACATCCATACCTAGGCGACACTCATCTAGGTATCTCTTACCACACTTACCACAAATTGGATTGCTGAAGGTACTTTGGCCCACACTAGCCTGTGACTGGGAGCATGATGCTCTGAAGTTCTGCCTCTTATGATCATTCATGAACATTGGGACTGGGGCACTGTCTAAAGATGGTGCAAGTCCTGATGACCTATTCTTGAAGAACTATCTTTCTCTACCTCTCCCATGACTGAAGTGACCTAAAGACTTAGCTCTCTTATTAAACTCTATGTCTTTCTCTTTCTGCATCACTTCTTCTTCCTTCATTCTGATCTCATTACCCTGTACGAAAGCAACCATCTTAGTGATAGTCATTTCCTTATTTTGAGCAGAAATATTAGCTGCTTCGTACAACTAGGGATCAAGACCATATACAAATACCTAACTCTGGCCCTCATGTCTGGAATCATATGTGGAACATACTTCTCCAGAGAAACAAAGTGAAGATAGTACTCATGCACACTCTTGCCATTATGCTTGAGCTTCTCAAATTTTACGGCCTTTGTCTCTTTGACCTCTATTTGTAGAAAGTGGTCTATGAAGACATTTTCAAACTCATCCCAAGTTGCAAGAGACGCATCTTCCCCTCGGGATTATTCCCAAGACTCATACCAGATGTTAGCTATATTCTGCAACTGATAAGCTACCAACTCAGCTATCTCTAACTCAGTAACATGCATAACACAAAAGATTTTATGAAGCCCGTCAATAAAATTCTGCAAATCCTCTGTCTTGCTAGACCCTGTGAATACTGAAGAGTCTATAAGCAGAAACTCCCGAGTCTTGAAACTGGATGACTCTCCACTAGACCCTGTACTTGGAGTCGTTCCCTGACATTAGGCTTGAGCATCCATAATCTGGATGAGCAGCTGAATTGCTCCTCTAACATCTGTGTATGTGGAACTAGGCGACGGAATTGGAATACGAACCTCTGCAGGCCCTGTAGTATCGGGTGGGGGTGTTGTACCCGAATTGGCTCTCTGAGCTTGAGTATCTTTCTCACGAGCAGCATTTGTAGCAGCCCTCTTGCTTGTAGCTAATTTTCTTTTAACAAGCATTTTCTGAAATACGTAATATGCATGAGTTAGAAGAATGTCATGAACGATAGCTCTACTGCACGATCTAAAGTATGAAAGAAGTGAGATAATCCTAGATGTCTTGGTGGTCAACTGTTTACATGTGTGGATGCCTCATACACATAAAAGAAACTCCACTGGACACGATTTCATACTCCCTAAGACACTTGAACCTAGGGCTCTGATACCAAGTTTTGTAACGCCCTGAACCATGACATGGGCAAAATACGGCACTCAGTGTCTGAATGTATGTGGCTGAGTGAACCACATGACTTTCTAATCAACATGAGCATCAAAACATTCTATAGTAATGATTTAAAACATGTAAAACATAATGCTGAATTTATAATCTAAAGTATATTATGAAAATAGTCTGAAAATATCGTAAGTCTAAATAACTAAAAAATTAACATGACATGATAAACTAATCTAGTCTATGAAACCTCTGAATCATGAGTCTGAATGCAAAACTGTTTTACCAGGACAAGTCTGTGGTATACCTCTACTAAGTAGAATAATCATGAAAGTAAATAGATTGACACCCGGTACAAGATGGGACTCACCAAAATAGATGATACTGAATCAGGTCACATGCAAAGGAACGTTAGTACATTAGAATTGTATTGTATGTAAAGCAACTGATAAAATAAGCAGGCAAATGATATAATAGAAATATGAAACTGAAACATGAACATGGATATAATCTAACATGAGTATGATAACATGCAAAAAATATATATAACTGTACATCTGTATATCTGTGGGGAGAGCATTAGGCCGACATGTAACCACCACGCGTGAACATGATGTCTGATCTCTGCCCGATCAGCTAAGTCATCTCGTACCTTGCCGGGGTACGAGATGTGAACATGACATGATGGATTCAATAATACCATAAAGGATAACATGAAGGTATCGTCCTCTAGGCGGAGCGATCGTTATCCTACGTTGGCATACATAGTTTCAGGCTGTCTGAGCCTTCTCGGTAATCTATGCAACTTTCAAAACATGTACTTGAATATGTTGTCTTGTAAACCCACGAATTTCATGAAAGTATAACTTGTAAACATGATTCGTTATTATAACTTAACATGATAATATATATATAATATAAACTGTGTAAAATTGGAAAACGTGTATAACTTCATGGAACTGAGTAGTAATGATTATAACTTTCATTTAAGAACTCATATATTTCAAAGCATGCGTTCATGGATTACAGACATATTCATGAAAATCATAATGACCTATCATGAATACAATAAACATATTGTAATAGGAACATGACATATAATATTACATGTAATTGGGGTTATCATGATAAGAGAATAAAATCCTAAGTTATGGAATTTTATGGTTTTATGAAAAAATGAGGCGTGGAGAAGAACATGAATGTTCTCACACGTGGATAGAAACTCTATATACCTTATTCACTCCAATACTTGTATTAAAAATCTGAACTTTGAAGAGAAAACCCAAAGCTTGAACTTTGAAATCTTGGAATGAGTTTATCTTGAAAACCCTAGGTTATGAACAATGAATTTCTCTTAGGAATTGAATACACTTGATTAGAATCGTGTGGAATTACATGAAGAGGACTTACCTTGAGTTATGAGGATGATGGGAGAAGATAGCTTCGTTCTAGGGCTTGAAAGAATGAGAAATTATGATTTTTAGAACTAAGTCGCGTATTTATACTATTCAGTCCGTCAGGACTGTTATGGTAAAAAAGGACAGACCGTCGAATCTTCTACGGTCTGAGAGGGGCCGTATAGTTTTATACGGTCCATATAATCAGACCATCCCAGAACTGAAAATTTCCAGTGACTGCTAAAAGTTGGAAAGAATGTTACAGTTAAAAACAATGGGTCGTATAATCTTATACGGTCCATAAAAATTACTGCTCATCGTCAAATTCAAGAATAAAATTTACGATTCACTTTGATAGTCCCTAAAATTTTTACGGTCTGTATAATCTGGATGTAAAATCTGATTTGCAGAACTAAAACTGTTTTTACAACTTTAACTCTCCATCTTGATTTTCTACACTCCTTAATCATGAACAAGGCCTAGTTTGGAGGTACGAGGTGTTACAATAAAAATAAATAAATTTTATTTTATGTTAGAATGATTTTTAACTTTTTTATTCCAAAATTTGCAATTCCATAAACATGAAATCTCAATAAATAACATGTACCATCACTATTCTTATAAAAATACATATATAGACTTAGGGGCCGTTTGATAGGATGCATTAGATAAAATAATGCATGCATTATTTTATATTATTAATTCCTAGTTTGGTATTATCCTGTGTATTAGTATTATATAGCAAACCATAGTATTAATAATGCAAGAATTTTTAATAAATGCATAAGCACGGATAAAAATATAATTGCCCCTAATCTTTAATTTCTTCTGTATTTCTCTTTGATCTTAATTTTTCATTGGTAATTTTTCCATAATTTGATAAGTTGTTTGTGATGAAAGAAGTGATGAATTTATCTTCTATTTGATAAGCTCGAAATAGAAAAAAAAATTCAATTATTAATATGTTACACCAATTAGACCCTATAACATCTATACTTAAAACAAAAAACAGTCATGACTTTGTCTTCAAAAGATCTATGAATTTTTCCTTTCTACAATTTACATAAAAACGTGTTTGTGTACTGTGGTGTTCCCCCTAACGAATATGTGTTGTTTCTCTCATGTTCACGTACAGATACTAAATTCTAAATTAGACTATCACTTTTTGTGCTTTCTCGACAACGAGCTATATTTGTAATTATTTTTTTGAATATCAGTAAGTAAAATTTAATGGGTGATATTTTATTAAATAGAAAAATAGTGTTGCAATAAAAATAGTGTAAAAAGCTAAAGGATGTGGAGGATATTTTTGTAAATAAATATTTTTTTAGAAATTATCTGATGCTTTAATACACCAAACTAAACAGTGGATAAGAAATAATCTCAGCATAACTAATGTCAGCATAACTAATATCAGCATTACTAATACACTCTATTCAACACTATTCTTATACATCCTACCAAACGACCCCTTAATATCTCACATAAATATAAATAAATCTCTCTATAACAACGTCATTTTGTCTAGATATTTTTTTATAGTTATAACAAAATATAACATGAAATTGGTTTCAATTTTTTTTTTGTCGTTAGGGAGAAATGATATTATAAAGGATGATCTAACTATATCACAAAAAAATAAGGAGGAAGAAAAAAAGGAAAACACAAAAAACATATATTGGTGCTTGTTAATAAAAATTATCGGAACCAATTTAGTCTTACTGATAGTAGAGCAAATTTGAATGTTACTGATAGCCGTTTTCATTATTCTATTAATGCTTCATCATTTCAAAACTAAATATATAAAATATATTTTATACACAAATTTATTCCGTTCGATTCGATACTTATCGATTTCTTTTATAAAATTAAAATCTCACCCTAATTATCTGGTACAATTATAAATTTATATCAAAATCTACAATATTATTTTTGAAAAACATAATAATCAATGGTAGGTTATCAAGGAACCATCCTCCAATCTGAACACAACTTGTAATTGTTCATTCCAAAAACTTCAAAATAGAAGACGACAAGATAAGGAGACTTTTTAAATTCAATCAGTTAAACATGATGAAGAAGCTTTTGATTGTACTATGTCCTATTAAAAAAATGTGTTATTAAAAGGAATGGACCCCACAGTAGAATCAGATGAATAAAGAATGGTGTAAGATTAGAAACAGAGTGATGTAGACATAATCCAACGTAGGACTGTTAACAAGATATTCCAGACAACTCTTTCTTAGGACATGATAGGTACACACGTATATTTTGTACAAATCTCCTACCTATTGGGAATATAGAGTTTTGAGTCATTCAAATCATAGATGTTAGATGTCTTTTGTACACATTAATTATTTTATCGTTGCATCCCTGATATTTAGGCCCGTTGGCCATGAAAATGGTGAGTATTTTTTAAAAAAATATTTATTTTCAAAATGAAAAATGATATAACTTAAGTTGCTTTGAAATTTTTGTAAGTGATTTGGCTGAAAAAAATAAAAATAACTTTTTGATATTTTTTAAATTCTAGAAAAGTTTGAAATTCAACTTCAGGAAAAAAAGTAAAACTTATTCATGGCCAAACAACCACTTAAATTATCTTTGTTTGGACTATGTACTTTCATTAAATTTGTGTAAAATGAGTAAATTATAGTCTTTTTTTGCAAGAAAAGTTAATACTCTATAAGAATTGAAAATATTTTTTATAGGCTATTGATGCCACAGGTTCTCTCTCTAAGGACTCGGTTGGTACGAGGATAAGACATATTTAATTCTCAGACTAAATTTAAAATATATTTATCTCATGTTTGGCTTAGAAAAAATCATGGTATAACTAATCTTGAAATTAATTATTCTGAGATTATAGTGTTATTCTTATCCCTGTGAGAGGGTGGAATAACTAATTTCGAGATAAGTTATTTCGGGATATAAATTATGAGAATTGGGCACATGAAAAGTACCTGAAGGAAAGATAAAAGTGAGAGTCTATGGTGAGATTGAAACCTAACACCTAAATAAAGTAGCATGAAGGTATTAGACTATATTAAGGGTGGCCAGTGGGCCGGGTCAGCCTGATCCCAACCCCGTCCCTACCCTGCAAGAAAAAAATATCGAAACGGGACATGGGCTCATCCCGCCCGGGCCCGTCCTGACCCAGTCCCGATCCCGCCGACCTGCCCCGGTCCCGCCCGATCCCCCCTTTGCAAAAAATAACAGTTGCACAATGACCATTTTATATTTCAGCCGTTGTGCAACGGCCATTTGGCCTTCCTACCCCCTTAATATTTATTTTTAACCCCTAAGTTAATATTTACACTTTAACCCAATTTTTCCAACTATAAATACCTCATTTTCTCTTCATCTTTCTCACAAATCTTCCTACAATCTCTCAATCTATCTCTATACAAGTCTACATTGTCTACTAAATATTAAATTTTATTTATTTATTTTTATAATTATATCAAAGTTCAAAAATTGGGAGTGAAGTTGGCAACTAGCTTGAGGATCATCCATCGAGCAAAGTTCCAATTTTCAACCTCGATTACACGTCGACGTTACGTTGGCGTTTGGTACCTTCATTCCTTCTTTAAATTATTAGTGTTACTTTATTTTAATTAGCGCACTTAATTTTATTATCTTTAATTATTTATTAGCATAATTAAAATGGAAGGAATAAGAAGAATGTTTAAGGGTAAGGGTGCTTCTTCTAGTAGGGGTAACAAGGGCAGAGGTACTTCTTCTAGTCATTCTATTCCTAGACAGGATGATTTGATTGATTACACACATATAGATGAAACATAATTTGTTAATGATAAACCATTAGACGATGAGATATATTCTGCAACTCAATCAGACTTTAATTTAAAAGATAATCTAGATGACACACCACCAGTGCACCTCAAACTGAAACTGGAACACCTCATATTCCCCCTAGTATGAGAGAGGCCCAACACAAGGAAAATTAAAATCTGCTGCATGGAATTTTTTTGATAGGGACCAAGAGAATCAAGTAGTTAGATGCCAAATTTGTAAAAATGTTTATAAATTTAAAATGGCAAAAGGTCAGGGTGGGACGGGAAGGTTTATTGAGACATGTACAAAACTTTCACAAAGCTACGTGGGATGAATACGAGGCTACAAAGTCAGGTGCGCCAATGCGCTCTCAGTCGGGACAAGGTTCACATATTGTCCCGGATCAAGTACAGGGTCAAATTAACCAATGACAGGGGCAATTGTAGGCCCTAAATACGATAAACATAGAGATATGGAAGCAATAGCAAAATTAGTTGCGGTGGAGGGTTTTCCTTTTTCATTTCCTTCCTCTCCTGGTTTTATTCATTACATTAGAGATATGTATAATCCTACTTTTAACGTTTTTCTTAGATCAACTGATAGGAGAGATGTTTTTAAATTTGCACATGAATATCAACAGTATTTACATTATTCATTATATCATTTTCCTGACAAAGTATCTATCATGTCTGATATAGGCCATAGTACTAACGGTCATGATTATTTAACTATAACATGTCATTGATAAATTATAAATGGTCTATATAAAAACGTATTTTAGCATATAGATATATTGATGATAGGCACACTGGAACTTTTATTTCAGAAAATATTCTTCAAGTTTGCGATTATTATGGAATAACTGATAAAATTATAACTATTACATTAGATAATGTTTCTTCTAATAATTATGCTACTAGACTTTTAAAAGATCTTTTAACTCCATCTTTTCTTAATCATTTTCATATAAAATGTGTGTGTCATATTTATAACTTAGTTGTAAAGGATGATGGTCTATCACTTTTTGAAGACACTCTTAATAAAATACAATTTGATATAAACTTTATTTTTAGAAGTAATAGAATACAACGAAAAAAAGAATATAAAAAAACTTGTCACGATTTTGAACTACCTTATAGAAAAATTCCCGAAGAAGTAGTGACTAAGTGGAATTCTTTATACGAACAACAAGAAAAGGTGTTTTGAAATATTTAATTTTTTAATTGTAATTTTACTATGCTATTTGCAACTTTCAACACCACAAAATTGCAATTTTGAAATTATATTACAAAAAAAATTATATTTCTATTAAATACTATAAGAGGCACAAAAATAGTTTTGTGATGTTTTGATTACACTATCTTGTAACTCGGAAAATCAGTCCTGCCCTACCCCCGTCCAGTTGGGTCCCATCCCACCGGGACCCGCCCCGCCCCGTTGGCCACCCCTAGACTAGATCAAGTTCGAATTCCATCTATTCACTTTCTGTATTATGTATGCTTCCTCAAAAGTCAAAATTGTGCAAACTATCATTGTGTCTTTGTCATTAATAATTCCGGCATCTTAATTGTTAATATCGTATTGTGATGCTCTTAGTAGTGGAAACTTTTTTAATATTCTCTCCGTCCAGTTTTACTTGTCCATTATATTAAAAACAGTTGTCTAATTTTATTTGTCCACTTTAGAAAATCAAGAGATAATTTATTACTTCATACCTATTTTACCCTTATCATTTATAATTTATTATTGGGTTGACAAGTTTAAGAAAACTTTAGTGGTTGCACAACTTTTAAAGTATGTTTTATTTATTTCCATCATTAGGTTACTTAGCAATAATTAGGGGTGATATAGAAAAATTATCATTCTATTTTTGTCTCATTAATAAGCGTGCTAAGTCAAAATATGACAAGTAAAAATGGACGAATGGAGTAAAATTGTACGAGCTTGATTTGATACGAATTGATGGTGCAACTAGTCCTGGCGTGCGATGAAATGCATTATTACTACTCTTTGCGTCTCAATTTATGTGATATAGTTTGACTCGGTACGGAGTTTAAGAAATAAAGGAAGACTTTCAATCTTGTGGTCTAAAATAAGTCAAAGATATTTGTGTGGTTATAAATCATTTCGTTAAGCGTAAAAGGTAAAAGTTAAAGTTAGATTGTTAAAAAATTAGGAAATGTATCATTCTTTTTTAGACGGACTAAAAAGGAAATTGTATCACATAAATTGAGACAGATGAAGTATAATTTTTTCCTTCAAGTAGTTAGTGAAGATTGACGGCTCTTTTTCCCTCGTAACTTTTGTTAGAACAAAGATGACAATAATATTATAAATTCAAAATAAAACTTGTTTGGCTTAGAGGCACGTCAAGACGTTTCTTGAAGATAGTTGGAGTCTCTCCCACGAGCAAATTGAAGAATAAATAACAACTCTATCTTCGGGATTTAATTAAGCCACAAAACAAGTAGCATTCAATAATGTTTCTCTTCTATTCTTGAAACGGTGACTTCACCTTTTGATCATTGTCTCTCAAAAGTTTTCAAGGAAAAGTATTTTTTTAGAAGTGCTTTCTTTTTCAAAGAAAAGAAACACTATTTATAGGATAAGAAGTCTTGAAAGATACATTTTTCATTTAGTAATAGTTATTAATAGGTTCATGAATTTAATTAATAAAAATGTAACTTTCAAGAGCCTAAAACGTAAAACAGTGAAATCAAAAACGTAAAAGACTAAATGAAGAATGTATCTTCAAATTCACATTCATTTACTTTTGAAAATTAAAAATCTTTTATCATTTCAAATTTAATTGAAACATTATTTAACAATCCCTCACTTGTTTCAAGAAATTTTGAAAAAATTGAGACATTAATTTAGGAACATGCATCAATAATGGTGTCTTTTGGAGTTGAACCACTAACTAGTGAATACTTTCTAAATCATTGAACTTAGTGAATGAATCTTGAACTAAGTAGTTGAAGTAGAAAAATACTCCACACATATTACTATGTTCCGGTGAAAATCAAAATTCTTTGACACCTTACGGTCATGTGTCAAATATCTAAGTGCTTTAAGATTTTTTCTGTTAAAAAACGTATTGAAGCAGCCTCCACTTCACACTTAGCGCGGTGAATTCATCAAGAGTAACTTTACATACTCCGACCAAATAGTCCTGAACTCATTAAGAGAATTTAATTTCATCCTCCTTTGCAGCAAAGTATTAGTAAATCTATCAAGAGTGTTCCTGCACACTCCAACCGAAATCGATTTATAGACTTGTTAAGAGAATACAATCTCATCCCCCTCTATAGTAGAAATATTGGTAAATCTATCAAAAGATTTCTTACAAACTCCAACCGAGATCGGTCTTATAATTTATTAAGATAATAGAATCTCTTCCAATATAGTTGGGAGACTTTACCCAAGAAATGGGTCAAAAAAATGAACTTATGCACATCTACTCAATCTTTTAAGAAATGAGAATTTTATTGATGTGCTCCACAGTTATAACTTTACTTATTTTTCCCTTTGAACCTAAGATTACATCATTAGGTAGGGTTACCATAAAGTACATTTAATTTACAACATGATTTATACCTATTTCTTTCTACGTTTCCATCATTAGGTACGATTACTTATGCACATCTACTCAATCTTATAAGAAATGAAAGTTTTATTGATGTGCTCCACAGTTGTAACTTTACTTGTTTTTCCCTTTGAACCTAAATTACATCATTAGGTAGGGTTACCACAAAGTACACTTAATTTAAAATAGGCTTTATACCCATTCCTTTACAAGTTTCAACCACTAACTCTTTGCCTAACCCTTTAGATAAAAGGATCCGCTAAATTAGATCTAGACTTCACATATTGAAGCGATATTATTCCATCATTCAATAATCTTCTCACATGATTGTGTTTGAGACGAACTTTCCTCGATTTGTCATTGTAACAATCACTTGAAGCCCAAAATATAACAACTTTATTATCACAATAGATAGTCAAAGATGGCACTGCTTACCCCGTAAAGGAATATCTATCATCATACTCCGAAGCCAGTCAACTTCTTCTCTAGTGGAAGACATAACTAGAAATTCTGACTCTATAATTGAGTGAGTAATACATGTCTGCTTCTTTGATTTTCAAGAGATTGTTGCTCCAGCCAAAGTAAAAATCCAAGCAGCAATAGATTTAGAGTCATTCGGATCAGAATTTCAAGTAGCATCACTATATCCTTCAAGAACTGCTGGAAAGACAGAATAATGTAGGCCAACATCAATCGTACCTTTTAGATACCTTAAAACACTAATTAAGGGACTCTAATGTTCAACTCCAGGGTTACTAGTAAAGTTGCTCAAAGTTTCTACTGCATAACCAATATCTGACTTGATACAATGCATAACATACATAATACTCCTAATAGTCTGAGAATATATCAATTGATCAAGAACGTCAGCAGAGTTTTGTACTAGTTTGATGCTAGGATCAAATGGTGTAAGAGCAGACATGTCATCAAAATGACTAAACCTCTTCAGAACTTTATCAATATAACTTGATTGAGTAAGAGTCAAACCATTTGCTAATCTTACAGTTTTAATGCCCAAAATTACATCATCTTCTACAAGATCTTTCATTTCAAACTGAGAAGCACGAAATGATTTGTACTTTGACTCTTTCAATATCAGTTCCAAAGATTAACATTGTCGTCCACATGGAGACAGATTATAACACCAGAAGTTTCTTAAAATTTACTGAATATGCAAATATGACCACCATTGATTGAGTATCCATTAGAAATCATGACTTCTCTAAATTTTCATGCCATTGCTTTGGAATTTGTTTTAATCCATAAAGAGATTTAAAAAGCTTACAAACTTTATGTTTTTGACCAGGAATGACAAATCCTTCTAGTTGTTTCATGTAAACTTCTTCATCTAGATCTCCATTCAGAAATATGGTCTTCATATACATTTGATGAATTATCAAACCATGAATTTCTGCTAAAGAAATCAGGAGCATAATGGATGTCATCCGAGCTACATGTGCAAAGGTATCAAAATAATCACAATATTTCTTTTGAGTAACCCTTTTGCTACCAAGCGAGCTTTGTACCTATCTAAAGTACCATTAAATTTTAATTTCTTTCTAAAAGTCCATCTACAACTAATAGGTTTACATCCAGGAGAAAGATCTGATAAAATCCATATATTATTTGACATGATAGAATGAATTTCATCATCAATAGATTCACACCAGAAAGGAGCATCATGTGAAGACATTGCTTCAGCATAATTTTCAGGATTTTTTTCAATCAAATAGACTTGAAAATTAGGTCCAAAGTCATTCAGTTTGGCTGATATTGTACTATGGCTTGATTGGTTTTCTTTCAATGCTCAACTATTTTTCTTTTAAGGGGAAATTTTAATGAACTTCCATCTTGTTCCAAAGATTCTTTTTTCTTAGAATATATATGCTCAAAAAAGTTAGTATGTAAAGATTCAATAATTGTGTGAGGGCTTGGAGTCTCAAGATTTAAGAATCTATAATTCTTACTGATCTGAGAATAACCAATAAATACACATTCTATTTCTCTATAGCCAATCTTCACCATATGTTGATCCGGTAATCTAACATGACCCATACAACCCCATACTTTAAAATAATTTATTTTTGACTTTTGATTCTTCTAAAGTTTATAAGGGGATGCTTCAAATTTCTTAGAAGGAATTCGGTTCAAAATATGACAGGCTAAAAATAAGACTTCAGTCCACAAATTTTCTAGCATATCAGATCCATAAAGCATATAATTAACCATTTCTATGAAAGTCTTATTTTTACTTTTCGCTACACTATTTTGTTGTGGTGTATAAGATGTAGTCAATTGTTTCTCAATGCCATCTTTTTCACAAAATCAATAAAACCATATTTTAAGTACTCACCACCTCTATTGGATCTAATTGATTTAATATTCAAACTTCATTTATTTTTTACTTCTGCTTTATATGTTTTGAAAGTCTCAAATATCTCATCTTTTGTTCTTAATGGAAAGACATATGTATATATTGAGTAATCTTCAATAAAAGTGATAAAATATCTCTTTTTATGACGTTACAAATAATCCATCTCACAGATATCAGTGTGTGAATTAATTCCAAAAGTGTCGATATCCTTTCAACGTCTTAAAAGGATTTTTTTGTTATCTTGCATTTACTACAAGTAAAATACTTAGTAGTATGATATTTTCCACACTCTTTAATTAACCCATGATTCACCATAAGTTGAATTGATCTAAAATTCACATGACCAAGACGTTCATGCCATAAATCTAGGGACTCCACAATATAAGCAGAAATATTTTCGTTATCAATATTAAGTTTGAACATACTATTTGTAACATAGCCTTTTCCAACAAAAATGTCAGTTTTAGACAAAATAAATTTATCTGCCTAAAAAATCGTTCTAAAACCATGCTTCGAAAGAAGCGTACCTGACACCAAGTTTTTTCGAATATCAGGAACATGAAATACGTCCATCAATGTGATCATCTTTCCAGGAGTAAACTTCAATTCAACAGTTTTTTTTTCCACAACCTTAGCAGAGGAAGATTTTTTCATGTATAAAATTTTATTGCCCCCACTAATTCATAGGTCTTGAAAGCATTTCAATCACTTGATATATGACGAGTTGCACCAATGTCTATCCATCACTCCATTTGATTTTCTACTACAAATGCTTCTGCAACCATTGCCACAAATTCATCTTTTTTATGATTATTTGTCTTTCTTTCTTCTTTTCAACTTTAAAAATTTTACAATCATGCGCATAGCGACCAATTTTGTGGTCGTGATAACATTCATTCGATTTAGAATTGGTAGTAGTACGCTTGAAACTTGTACTCCTCTTTGCCTTTGAAAATTTCTTATTAACAAATTCCTTCTTGGTTGATTTTTCTTCAACCATATGATCTTTCATGATGGATTCCTTCAAGATATTATTGTCACAATATCGAGTCTCTTGTTCAATTTGCAAATGCTGCAACAATTGCTCAAGAGTCAAATCTTCTCTTTCTTGTGCAAGAGTTTGCTTTTGTATTCTTTTCATTACGAATGAAGTTTTGAGACAATAGCACCAATATAAAAGTTTTCATCCAAATCAATTTCAGAGATAGCAATCTTATTAGCTATAAGTTAGAATTCTTGCACTTGTTCAGTGATTGACTTGATATATTTTGTTGGAGACATTCCTGCAAGAATATAATTCTTGCATAAATAATCATCATCTTTTCACTTGGCAATTTATTCTCTAATCAAAGCAGTCTCATCCGTTGCTCCCTCAGAACCAGGAGCATTAGGACAAGGTTGTTCAAGAACATATGCCAACTTCAATCGTCTTAAAAATAATTCCATCTTTCCACGTCATCTAGGAAAGTCTTTGCCATCAAATATTTCAAAATTAGGATTAGGCAAAGATGGAGCAACATTCAATGTTGATGTAGAAGCCATA
This sequence comes from Anisodus acutangulus, assembly GCA_029783415.1. Taxonomy (NCBI): domain Eukaryota; kingdom Viridiplantae; phylum Streptophyta; class Magnoliopsida; order Solanales; family Solanaceae; genus Anisodus; species Anisodus acutangulus. The sequence continues at coordinate 43,650,487 of CM056493.1, read as the reverse complement.
GAGACAATTATATTCAAATTATTAGAACAAAGATGACAATAATATCAGAAATCTAAAATAAAACTTGTTTGGCTTAGAGACATGTCAAGATATTTCTAGAAGATAGTTGAAGTTTCTCCCGTGAGAAAATGGAATAATAAATAACAACTCTATCTTCAGAATTCAACTAAGCCACAAAACAAGTAGCATTCAAGAATGTTGCTCTTCTATTCTTGAATCGGTGATTTCTCCTTAATGTCTCTCAAAAGTTTTCAAGGAAAAGTGTTTTTTTAGAAGTGCTTTCCTTTTCAAAGAAAATAAACATTATTTATAGGAAAAAATGTTGAAAGATACATTTTTCATTTAGTAATAGTTATTAATAGGTTCATGAATTTAATTAATAGAAACGTAATTTTGAAGAACCTAAAACGTAAACAATGAAACCAAAAACGTATAAGACTGAATGAAGAGTGTATCATCAAATTCACATTCATGTACTTTTAAAAATCAAAAAGATTTTATCGTTTCAATATTAATTGAAACATTATTTTAACAACTTTAACCAACATATGTTGTTATGCTCACAATGCAATTAAGGGATAAAAGAAAACCTAATCTTTTTATCCTTATAAGAAACAATCCTTGTACTACCTTAATCATTAAAAAACAGTAGTGAGTGAAAGTAAAAGGTAAAAAAAGTGTAAGTAGAACATACTTGAAAATGTTTTCCATAGGGATATAACTATTTATTACGACAATAACATAGATAGTGTAATCCCATGAGATATAAACGTATATTATTTAATAGAATTCCGGAATTTTGTGACACTCATGACATATCTTTTCGGTTTTCTTGTCCTCATACGTCCTCACAAAATGGGAAGGCTGAAAGAAAAATTCGTACCATTAATAATATTCTCCGAACTTTACTAGCCCAGGCTTCATTACCTCCGTCCTTTTGGCATCATGCGTTACAAATGGCTACCTACCTCCTTAACATACTCCCTAGCAAAGGTATAGCATATCAATCACCCCTAAAAATTCTTTATAATAAGGATCCCTCGTATTCTCATCTTAGGGTGTTTGAGTGTTTGTGCTATCCGTTTTTCCCGTCTACTACAATTAACAAACTACAAGCTTGTTCTACCGCTTCTGTGTTTTTGGGTTATCCGTCTAATCATCATGGTTACAAGTGTTTTGATTTATCCGCTAATAAATCATAATTAGTCACCATGTCATTTTTTATGAAACCCAATTTCGGTTTGCTAAATTGTATAATTCTGTGTCTAGTTCGTATAATTTTTTGGATGATGAGCTCTTACCATATATTATCCACCAGTTATCCGAGTTGTCCCGTGACCAAAATCAGCAGCAGGCCCACTTCCTGCTGGCCCAAATATTACTGATCCAGTCTCTGCTTCTGGGCCAGCAGGCCCACTGCCTGCTGGCCCAGTTTTACCGTCACAGCCTTCTGCCACTAGGCCAGCAGGACCATTACCTGCTGGTCCAGTTTTACTCGACCCGACTCCTGCCCAAAACACGTCCCATCCTATTTTGAGTCAAAGGTCTGTTACTCGTAGTCAACACAATATTTTTAAACCTAAAAGACATTTTAATCTAAATTATAATGTCAACAAATCACCCCTACCACGTAATACTGTCTTCCCTTCATGACCCGAATTGGAAAATGGCCATGGATGATGAATATAATGATCTTATTGTAAACAAGACGTGGGAGTTTGTGCCCCATCTGCCTGGTGTCAATATTATTCATTCTATGTGGATTTTTACTCATAAAGAAAATTCTGACGGTTCTTTTGAGAGGCATAAGGCATGTCCTGTAGGTGATGGTAAAAAATAACAGGTTGGCGTGGATTGTGGAGATACGTTTAGTCCGGTGGTCAAACCGGCAACTATTCGCACTAAGCTTAGTCTGGCTCTCTAAAAAACATGGCCCATTCATCAGCTGGATATGAAAAATTCTTTCTTACACGGTGATCTTAAGGAGACACTATACATACATCAACCCTTGGGTTTTAAGGACCCCAATTATCCTCACCATGTCTGTTTGTTGAATAATTCCTTATATATGATTAAGTAGGCCCCACAGGCTTGGTATAAGATGTTTGCAGATTATGTGTCCACTATTAGGTTTTCTCATAGCAGGTCTGATCATTCTCTGTTCATCTATCGTCATAGTACTTCTCTAGCATACATTCTATTTTATGTGGATGATATTATTTTGACTGACTCCTCTGATAGTTTGTACAAGTCTATCATGACCCTTCTCAGTTCAGAATTTGCTATGAAAGACTTGGGGCCCTTGAGTTATTTTTTGGGAATAACTGTCACTCGTCATGCATGTGGTCTATTTTTATCACAGAGGAAGTATGCGGTTGAGATTATTGAGAGAGCTGACATATCATCTTGTAAGTCCTCTTCCACTCCGGTTGAAACCAAACCAAAGCTGAGTGCTACGTCTAGCACACCATATGAGGATCCAACCCACTATCGTAGTCTTGCAGGGGCTCTTCAGTATCTTACATTCACGAGACCAGATATTACTTATGCAGTTCAGCAGGTGTGTTTATTTATGCATGATCCGCGGATTGAGAACATGCATGCGATCAAATGCATTATACGATACATACATGACACACTTGATTATGGATTGCATTTACATCCATCCTCAGTCTCTACTCTCGTGTCATATAAAAATGATGATTGGGGTGGATGTCCATATACCAGACGTTCAACCTCTGATTATTGTATGTTTCTTGGTGATAACTTGGTCTCTTGGTCGGCAAAATGTCAGGCTACTTTATCGCGATCCTGTACGGAGGCCGAGTATCGAGGAGTAGCTAATGTGGTGTCTGAGTCATGTTGGCTACGTAATCTTTTATTAGAGCTTCACTTTCCTATTCAGAAAGCTACCTTGGTCTACTATGATAATGTTTGTGTCGTCTATCTCTCTTGAAATTCGGTCCAACATCAGCTCACTAAACATATCGAGATAGATATTCACTTTGTTCGCGAAAAGGTAGCTCGTGGACAAGTACATGTCTTACATGTCCCTTCAAGGTACCAAATTGCTGACATCTTTACTAAGGGTTTTCCCTTGTTTTTGTTTGAAGATTTGAGGGACAGTCTCAGCGTACGACAACCACCCGCTATGACAGCGGGGTGTGATAGAAACTGTGTGTGTGAAACTGTGCGTGTGTATATTTGTGTATATTTAGGTTACTTACCATATTTTGTAGAAGTCTTGTACAAGAGTAATTAGGTTATTAGTATTATAGTAGGAATATGATTTTTCATATTTAGAGATTGTATATTGTATATATAGACCTCTTCATTAATGAAAATAATCAAGGAATTATTTCTTTCATTTTTTATCTGGTGTCCGATACCTGTATTAGGGCCCAAGTAAATCTGGATTCTCACCGGAAAGTCCCATATTGACGGCAAAGAGCTCCATAACAAAGATGACTCTGTACCCAGGATGACTCAAATTTGAAAGCTCTGATAAAGGATGAAGGAGTACTTGTCACTCCACCGTTATCCTTGTTGGTTAAAAAGACTTGCTACTATCACCCATTGTATGTGCACAAAAGCATATTCAAAAGTTGAAGTTTATAGATTCCTACAACGATCTTGAATTAATATACAATAATAACTAAGTTCAAGTTAAATATACAATTTATTTCTTAATACATATTACAGAATATATATATATATATATATATATATAAAAGATACACATATTCCTGTGAACCCACGTATTGTACTGTGGATCCACCCCAGTATGTACAAACATGTGAGTGAGTTTACTATCAACATTTCTTATAAGCTAAAGCATCATTATTATCAAAACAATTGGGTTTATTAATGTCATCAGATCGATCTATGCATAACTTAGTACCCTGCATCTAGAAAATTTAGAGAGCACTGATTGGATTTCCTTTTACCACCAATCTCCACGTAATCTTTTTTTTAGCTAAATTAATCTTGATCCTTTTCCAATCAATCAAAATTTGCTGGACTTTACATCCCATAATTATGATTGAGTTCAGAGGTGCATGATTATTCTAATTGGAGGGCTGTCTCGTGACATGATGATATGTACATAGTACATAGTACATAGTCATATATATGTCTGAGTGATATGTCTTCCCATATTAATTCATGAACTTTATAAATTTCACTTTTGGAATCATAGTTTTAAGTTAATATATAATAATAATAATAATTGAATTAAAAATTAGATTCAAACTTTATTGTTTGCTCAATGAAATTATCAATACATATGCTAGGGTAGCTCATCATGTGCACATGTCCCTATATTAACCAACAATTTTCTTTTTCAATATTTTCAAATTTCAATCTAATATGAGTACTATATTACTTGCAATAACCGGAGGAAATCCACATCGTTCAGCGTGCACTTGTTGGTATCTGAAAACAAGATTCTAGTGAGTAAGATACAAAAACCTCAATAATAGAGTACTCCCTATTCCTTTGTGACCCGAACACCTGTACCAGATGCCCCTTGATCAGGTGGGATGTAAATCGATGGATATGCGCGAGTGGTAGCCCTGCAAGGGAGAGGACCAACGGGACACGAACCCAGCAACAATCCTTGCAATATTTTAGCAAAGACTGTCACCACACGAATTCGAACCCGCGATGTCGGAGTGGTTGTACCCAATCACCTTGCCACTTACCAACTCGCCTGTGCCCCTGGGGGCGAGTACTCCCTATTCCTAAGGAGAAGAAAACTCAGGGAGCACGTTTAGCTAGGATTTGCTAACATACGCTATGGTACGCCGACGACGGCCACCAGCTACACCTGTGCCTCTACCTGATCCTACACCACCACCGGAATCTAATGGGAAGACGGCGGACCCACAATTGCCCACCAAATTTGATTCTGAAGATGATAAGAGAGAAGTACTAGAAACTGGCCCATAAACGTTCAATAGCAGACTAATGATTTTGAAAAATTGGAACCCCTAAATTTGAAATTGATAAGGAACCTATCAGAATTATCCCACTATGGGTGTTGTTCCCAAGTCTGCCAATTCATTGCTGGGCAGAAGAAAACCTAGGGCGTATTGCAAGCTATTTAGGGAAGCTACTGTGTACTGATAGACTTACAGCCCAGAATGAACGCATCTCTTATGCTCGAGTTCTAACAGAAATGGATGTTACACAACCATTGCCTGAAGTGATGCCTATTGAGATGCCAGATGGGAGTATATGGGAACAAGCTGTAGATTATGACTGGAAACCAAGATTTTGCCAAGTGTGTAATCATTTTGGTCACATAAATGGTACATGCCAAGAACCAATTCAGCAACAAGTACCTGTGGGGAATTGGAAGAAGAAGACGACTTGACCAAAAAAGAGTAAGGAGCGACAGGAATGACAATCTAAACTTGGACAAGAACTTATTAAACCTGTTAAGCATGGCACTGAGAACAAAAAAGATGGGGTGACTCTAAAACTAATGAGGTTGATATCAGGGGCAATAAACCTATGGAGATGACTAAGGATGAGATTGTGAATCCTGAGAAGCTGGCTCGAAGAGTACAAGCTGGAGGGCCTATCAGAATTCAGGAACCTGGTCAATCACCAACTAAAGAGGCTGCAAAGATAGCTCCTCCTATAATTGAGGAGAAAAGGAATGATCCCAAACCTCACCCTCCTACTTGTTAATTTGTTCCTTGAATATAAGAGGACTAAATATGTCCTTTAAACAAAAAGGACTGAAGGAGTTTTTGAGGAAGACTAAAATTGATTTCCTGGACTATTATGAAACAAAGGTGCAGCTGAATAAAGCAGGTAAAATCCAGAAATTCCGTGGTACAGGGTGGGATTTTAGCTGTAACTATGAACTGCTAGTAATGGCAGAATTTGATTAATATGGAATAATAATGTGGATCTCTTACTTGTGAAAGAAACTAGTCAGCTTATGCATTGTCAAGTTCAGGACAGAAACTCTAGCTTTGGGTGTCAAGTCACATTTGTTTATGGCTTACATATCATAGTTGATAGAAAATCTTTGTGGGATCAACTTAGAAATCTTAACAATACAGTGCAAGGTCCTTGGCTAATTCTGGGTGACTTTAATAGTGTGTTATCAGTTGAGGACAGAGTTAAATGGAGCTCCAGTAATGCAAGCTGAGATGATTGGATTCCAAGAGTGTGTTGATGACTTGCAATTGGGTAGCTCAAATAGAAGTGGTAGTACATATTTCTGGAGTAACAAGAGGGATTCCAATGTGAGAGATCATAGTATAATAGAATGGGCATTAGGCAATTCAGCTTGGTTCCAGCAGTATACAAGCATTGGAGCTTTCTATATGTTGACTCAATGTTCTGATCACACCCCCATATTGTTGAATACCACAACCACCAGATCATATGGGAATCATCCATTCATATTGATGACAACATTACTCCAGCAAGATCAATATAAACAGGCTGTACAAGTGGTTTGGCACCAACAGATACCAGGTTACTCTATGTACTGTATATGAAGGAAACTTAAGAGGTTGGAAAACCACACAAAAGGGATGCATAAAAAGTATTCATCAGTTGAGCTAAGATTGGAAGACATAAGGTTGAAACTCAATGATGTGCAAATTTGAATCATTTCAACCAACAACTGATAACAGAGGAAAGACAGTTAAAAATTGAACTGCTGAAATAGGAGGCTATGCAAGAGAGTATGCTTAGGCAGAAGTCCAGAGCAGCATAGATCACATTAGGTTACAAAAATTCTAAGTACTCTTTTGCACAACTGAAGGCTAGATAGGCAAGGAACACAGTCATAAGTAGGGATGGCAACGGATCGGATCTGGACCGGATCCTACTAGATCCAGATCCTTTTTTCATACTTGGATCCAGATCCATCGGGCCCATAAAAATCATATCCAAATCCGGATCCACCGGGTCCACGGATCGGATCTGGATCTACGTGTAAATTTTTTTGGCTTGAATAATATTCCCACATGTTGAAACTTTTATGACAAAATGAAATGCAATCTGATTGGAAAAAATAATTGAGTTCATTCAATCAACCTACACAAACATGACACCATTCTTCCAAAATACTGAACAAAGTTTTAGCATCACAAGAAAATAAAGACGATTGATTTCATTAGTGATGCAAACAGGTTGCAACTTTGAGCTAATTTTTGGAGGCTTTAGTGATGCTCCACTTGTAGTTCTACTGATTGACTTCATTAAACAACATAAAACAATGTTAGTCATCTATCAAAAGTCCCAGTTTTTTTTGCTGATCAAACAAATGAGAGACAGATACTTAAAGCTTACCGCTAGCAGATTCAAGAAATGGAAATTTAAAGAAGAGTGATAATTTTTTCTTTTTATAGAAATGAAATTATGAAAAACTGCAGAGAGCATATAAGTAAAAGAAATGAAACTTCAAAGACAAATTACATGGTTGTGTGACTTGCGCCTTATCCTGGTTAAACCTTTTACCCAATACATAAATTATGAAAAAAATTAAGAAAATACTTATAAAATTACATTATAGGACTAGGTTATGGATATATTTAATAAAATCGGATCCACGGATCGGATCTGGACCAGATACGGATCTCAAATACAAGATCCAGATCCAGATCCGATCCGTCAGAAACGGATTCGGGTCCGATCCGGATCCGTCGGGTCCAAATTTTGAAGATCCATATCCTATAAAACGGATCTGGATCCACCGGGTCCAAGATCCATTGCCATCTCTAGTCATAAGTATATCCACAGAACAAGGCAAAGAATAACAGATCCTTAGCTCATACAAAGGGAGTTCAAAGATTTCTTCTAATGTTTGTTTGGTGAGTGTGCTCATTCACTACTTGGACTTGATTTAAACATGGTTAGGGATGGATCTTGCCTTACACTTTCTCAACAATAACCACTACTGGTACTAGTGACTAGAGAAGATATCATAAAGGTTGTTGCTGAATCAACACCTGATAAAGCCCCAGGAATAGATGGGTATCCTACTGAATTATTTAGGCAAAATTGGGATGTGGTGGGGGAGGAAGTGATTGCAGCAGTACTACAATTCTTTGATATTGGGAAACTGCTCAAGGAAGTCAATTGCACTACTGTCACTCTGGTGCCTAAGGTGAAGAATCCAACATATGTGAAGGGGTTTAGGCCTATAGATTGCTGCTCAACATTATACAAGATCATAGGCAAGATCCTTACAAATAAACTAAAGATATGTGTGGATTTTCTTGTGGGGCTTGCATAATCTGCTTTTATTGAAGAAAGGAATATCCTATACAATGTGATCTAGATCATGAGCTCCTAAAGGGATACACACATAAAACAGTGTCTCCTAGATGTTTGATAAAAGTGGATATCAGAAAAGCTTATGACTCGGTTGAATGGAGCTTCTTAAGACATCTGTTGCTAGAGCTGGGATTCTCTATGAGACTGGTAGTATGTTGGGTTATGAAATGTGTGACTACTGTGAGCTACGCTTTGCTAATAAATGGTTTTTTGACTCCTAGGTTTGATGCTAAGAAGAGACCTATTTGTCCCTGTCATGGAATACCTCAATAGGTCACTATACCAATTGCACAAGATACATGCTTTCAAGTATCACCCTAAGTGTGCAACGCTGAGGATCAACCATGTTTGCCTTGCTAATGATTTAATACTTTATTGCAATGCTGGTTATGAGTCTATAAAACTCATGATGTAATAGTTTGACCACCTCTTACACGACCCTTCAAGGACGAATGACCCAGCTTGCTGCCGACAAAGTCGGTGCCCAGGGACAACTCCATACTTCCGAGCATACCATCATTGAACTCCAAGCCAAGTGTCAAAGGTGAAACTCTGAAGAGACTTAGCCATTTTGAAGAGTCGAGTGGATGCTCTTGAGTAAGCAAGCAAACTGGGTTTCAATACTGCTTCAGAAATCCTGGATGCAGAAATTGACCTTACTGATGCCGAGTTGTCCTTGGAAGCCCTTTGTAGAGAAAGAGAGGATTCAGATGTGGAAGCTGATTGAGAGGCTGGTGAGGATGATGGACCCCCCCCCCAACTGATCTTTTTAGATCTCTTGTTTTACTGGCAACACTTGAAACACCCCAGCGGACCATGGAGCAGGCAGGCTGTAACCTTTTGCGTGGATTTTATTTCAGTCTTTTTTTTGTTATCGGGACACTTTTAGGCCTAGTTAGTATCTTCTGTATTCGGACTGGTTTCAATCTAAAAAATATATAAATATGAATGAAAGAACCTTTCCCTTTGCAATTATGTGCTGAGTTTTCATCCTTTATTTATTTTCATAAGCAAGCACTAGTTTCAAACTTTACGACTTTGCTTTATAAATCGGAACCTAGTTTTGAGGTTCATATTATCAAAACAGGTCAAGTCTTGAAGTTTAAAAACTTTCCAATAACCTTAATTAAGTTCCAAAGATGTGTTTTTCTTTTTATCTTTAATCGGGCCTCTTATGGCCTCCAAAGTTAGTTCCGGACTTAACTTGGTTCCGAACAACATAAAACCCCTGGTAATTTTTGTATCCAGAGCCTTAACTTTTTTGTTAAGGTTTTAATAAGAGAGGACGCTTATTTTTAATGGTGTTGTAGAAAAGGGCGTCTCCTGTTCATTATGGCACGAAAAAATCGATATGTTTATAATAGCAACATACGTTTCATGCTCGAGATGGCAAAGATTTAATAATCATAAAACATATTTTTTATTTATTCCTTTAACTTCCAAATGTGAAGACAATTTCAAGAATAATTCGGCTGACATCTAGTGTGGTCAGTCCGGTTACATATAGTTTGAATATCCAGGTAGTCCCAAGTATCGATGATTTTCTTAGAAACGCTAAAATTTCAAAAAACATCTCACTCCATTCCGAGTGTATGGCCCCCAGTATCTGAGAGTTCATGCTATGAAGACTCGGTTACTGGATAATTCTATTTGGTAGTAAGATCAATAGCATGCTTATATCGTGATGCTGCCTCATTAAAAACCTTGCAAGAAAATCTCAATTGGGACAAAATCTGGTCGAAGGTAAAAAGAGTGTAGCGCATGCTTTGACCTACTACACATAATACTTCTTCAAATGACTTACATTCCAATTACTATGAAGTATATTTACTTGTTGGTCTGCTAGCTGATAAGCTCATTTACGGGCAATGCCGGTAATCATATATGGTCTTTCTCAGTTGGTTCCTAACTTCCCAGCATTATGCTTTCGAGTACTTTGAGTGACCCTCTAAAGCACCAAGTCCCCGAGTTTGAAGTATCAGAGATTTGTGCGCCGGTTGTAGTAATGCTCCATTCTCTGCTTCTGGTCTATCTCCGGACGTATGTTAAATCTCGATGTTCCTCAAGCAAATCCAGGTGTAAGGATATTGATTCTGCATTTGACTCCTCCTCAGCCCGAAGGTATCTCAAGTTGGGAGTTTCGACTTCTACCGGGATCAAGGCCTCTGCACCGTAGACCAAGGAAAAAAGTCTCTCCGGTACTCATTTTTGTCATGGTTCGATATGCCCATAATATCTCGATAGCTTGGATGACCAATTTCCCTTTGCAGCTTCCAGTTTCTTCTTCAAATTTTGGATTATAGTCTTGTTTGTCGACTCCGCTTGTCCATTTTCACTCGGATGATAGGGAGTAAAGGTGATCCGCTTGATATTCAATTCATCAAGAAACTTGGTGACCTTGGCTCCGATGAAATTTTGGCCATTGTCACAAGCTATCTCCTTAAGTATGCTAAAATGACAAATAATATGTTGCCAAATGAAGTCCTTCACCTCTTTCTCCCGTATATTTACGTAAGATGCATCTTTAACCCATTTATAGAAATAATCATTCATAAAAATAATTTGACATACATGTCCCGGTGCCACTGGCAGAAGTCCGACAATGTTTATCCCCCACTTCATGAACGTACACGGGTATACGACCGAATGTAATTCTTCTCCCGGTCGGTGTAATAGTTGTGCATGGCACTGACACTTATCATATTTCCATACAAATGTCTTTGCATCCTCCTAGATTTGAGGCCAATAGTAACCGGCCCTCATGAACCTCCTCATTAAGGATTCTGCTCCCGAATGATTTCCATAAATGCCCTCATGGACTTCCCTTATCACGTAATTAGCTTTCATCGGGGCCTATGCACCGGGATAAGGGACCATAAAATCACATATGGTAAAGCTTTCTATCTATGACACAGTATTGGGCACCTTTGGTCCTCAGAGATCTGGATGCTTTCGGGTCCTCTGATATCTTTCCGTTCACGAGATAGTCCAAGAATTCATTTCTCCAGCAAGTTAGGCTAGTTGATTTTATTTCATCATATCCGATGGGATCCATATCTAAATGCAATAATCGACTCAGTTTTAGAACCTTCGGCCTCCATACTGGAGCCTAAGTTTGCAAGTGCATCCGTCTCTATGTTTTATTGCCGGGTATATGTGCCACTGTCCATTCTTGGAAATGAGACAAAAGCTTCAAAGCATTTTCAAGGTATCTCGACATGCGTTCTTCTTTGGCTTCGAACACTCCGTGGATTTGGTTCACCACCAGCAGCGAGTCACACTTGACCTCAATGATATGTGAGCCTAACCCTCGAGCTAGTTCCAAAGCTACAACCAAGGCCTCATACTCCGCTTCATTGTTAGTCAACGGTACGCTATGTATTGCTTGCCTTAAAACTTCACTGGTGGGAGTTTACATTATGACTCCCATCCCAGTCCCCTTGAAGTTGGAGGCACCATCAGTATAAAGTGACCAAACCTCGGGGGCAGTCCTCGAGACTAGGACAACTTTTTTTTCCGCCTGGGGGTTATTCCCGGACTAAAATCGACCACAAAGTCTACAAGGACTTGTGACTTTATTGCAGTCCGGGGTCTGTATTCAATATCAAATTCACTTAATTCGACCGCTTATTTAGCCAAGTGCTTGGAAAGTTCGGGCTTATGCAACACATTTTTAAGAGGAAATGCAGTTACTACTACAATTGGGTGGCACTGGAAATATGGTCGAAGCTTTCACGACGACATTACTAATGAAAAAGACAATCGTTCGAGTAATGGGTACCGGGTACCGATCCATGAAATTACTCTACTTACATAATAGACAGGAAATTATGTACCATTTTTCCTCCTGTACCAGCACTGCATTTATCGCTACCTCAAAGATTGCCAGATATATCAGTAGTTGTTCTCGTCCTTTGGTTTTGACATTAGTGGAGGACTGTATAAGTATGTTTTCAGGTCCCATAAGGCTTACTGGAAATTGGATGTCCAAACAAAATTCTTCTTCTTCTTTAAAAGTGCGAAGAACTTATGATATTTTTTTGAGGACCGGGATATAAACCTGCTTATGGCCGCTATGCGCCTGGTCAACTGTTGCATTGCTTTAACATCTTTCAACGTGTCTGGTATATCTTCGATGAACTTTATTTTGTCAAGGTTTATCTCGATTACCCTCTAGGAAACAAAGAAACCCAAAATTTTACCGGAGCCAACCCCGAAAGCATACTTCTCGGGGTTAGCTTTATATTATACTTCATCAGCACCTCAAAGGTTTCCTACAAATGACTTAAATGGTCTTCTGCATGAAGACTCTTAACAAACACATCTTTCGGGTGCATTCTTATTTGGTTATACTCGGAATATGCATCTAGAAAACTCATTATCTCATGATCGGTCGTAGCATTGATCATTTGATCTATGTTCGATAGTGGGAATGAGTCTTTAGGACATGTCTTATTCAAATCTTTGTAATCAATGCAAATTATAAATTTGTTTCCCTTTTTTGGTACTACAACTACGTTTGCTAACCAGTCCAGATATTTTACCTCCTGGATTTATCCTATATTGAGTAGTATAGCTACTTCTTCTTTAACAAATCTATTATAGAGCTCAGCTATCAGCCATTTTTCTATCATACCGGAGGGAAACTGAGATCCAGGCCCAACTTATGAGTTGTGACTTCTGGAGGAATGCATGTCAGATATTCATGAGACCATGCAAAGAAATTAATGTTAGATATACAATATTTAAGAATTAAATCTCTGAGCCCAAAGGTTAATATGGTTCCTATGTATACCTTCCTTTCGGGGGTTCCCGGATGTAGTGCTATCTGCTCCAATTCCTCTACAGTGGACTTGACGGCATCTGATTCATCCGGTACCTGAAAGTATATAGGTACTTGATACCGGTCTGAATATTTCTCCTCTAGATAGGTCTCTGTTGTTTCTACCGACGGAATTGGGTGAGTATCATCTGACACCGGCTCCACTTCCTGTAATTGCTATTTGGGATCTCTACCTTCCCTAGTTCCTCAATGGCATATATTTCCCTGGAAGCAGGTTGTTCACCTCGAATTTTCTACATTCCTTCTAGTATAAGGAATTTCACCAACATATGTAATGTTAATGGGACTGCCTTCATATCATGTATCCACGACCTTCCAAATATCGTGTTATACCTTATATCCCCATCGAGGACATAGAACTTTGTCAACTTAATAAATTTCATTGCGTCCACCAGTAGATCTGCTTCCCCCTTTGTGGTCTCACTTGACATGTTGAAACTTGAAAGGGTTCTGGCTGCTGGAACTATTTTGTCGGTCATATTCATTTCTTTTACCACCTTCAGTCTAATTATTTTAGCTAAGCTTTCGGGATCAATTAGAACTCTTTTCACCTGGAAGTAGTCGATAGGCACCATGACCTCCAACACATCATTATGAGGGAAGATTACATCGATAATGTTTTCTTTAGTGAATGTGATAGTATTCTCATCAAGTATCTCCCAGAACCTCTTTTCCCGGGTCACAAAAAATTTCGTCTTTTTAGCTTCATCGGGGAGTGAAATAGAACATGAAACCGTAAGCTCCCAAGCAGTGGGAGGAGCCAGGGCTCTGACCGCGTGTCTGTTGAAGAATGAGTCGGTGACTCATAGGAAGTGGCTTGGTTAAGGGAACCCTCCAGAGTCGTAGCGAAAGCGAGTCTTCATAGGGCAATTGTCATTGCTTATGGACCCGAACCTGGGTGATCTATCCATGACCAGGAT